>JASPKZ010005705.1:52500-652500 GCA_030220185.1 Diploptera punctata
CTAGAAACATTTTATTATCTTTACATTTGCAGTCAAAACAAGATGCAGTGACTTGATAACTCAACCATTTGTTGAGAACTTTTACACGTGACGTGTTGGCGAGATGAATCAGGTAACGATTGCCGGCGGGTTGCATACGACAGGGGGATAAGGGTGGAAACCATCCCCTGCTGATACAGGATCCTCCAGACGTGCTCCAAATAATTAAAACTTGCTGGCGCTGCGTTTACACTACAACCTGATTGTTAAACATGTACATCATTTATACCCCGTATATTGTATTGATATGAGGTGTATAACTTTTGTTACACCTTGTGCAGGTCGATACACAGGAGAGACACTCTATAAAACAACCGCTGAGTTCTCTTTTAAAATTAGATCAGGCGTTAAATACACAAGGCAGGGGTGTAACTACAAGCCACAAAGAAGTGGGCGGAGTATGCAACGTACATAATTAAAACGTTGAGATGCGACGTATCCTTGTTAACTTGTGATATCTCACTTTCATCAACATGAAGACAGTACGTTTAGTAGCAATGTAATTTATCGACTTTTTTTTTCGAAAGAAAGGAAATATATTTTCCTGATTGGCCGTACGTGCATATTTTGTTCCTTTAATAACATAAAATTAGACTGGAGTCACGACAACACCATATTAGGACCAGCAGCATCAACAATCATACTAGATATTGTAGCGAAGGACCTGCTGAAGATGGGACGGATGTTCTGAAAGGCCTACAGGCATAAAGAATACATATTTTATAAGTTGAGAACGACGGATCTTACCTAGGAAGGTATATTTTAACTTATTTTATTATATACGATATATATCAAGCATTCATTTTTCTTTTCATATCATACTTGCCTTCATTGCCAAATGTAAAAAATATAGTTATAACATCTAAAAATACAAGCATTACTGCTATAAAGTAAATATTCTCTTTAAAAATTTACTTAACTGATATGTTAGCCACTAGATGTCAGCCAGAAAGATTTTCCGCTACCTCTTGTGTGGATTGAGAATACTACATATATAAGAAAAATGTATGTTTGTGTTGGAAAACTTGGGTAGCTCAGGTCGTTAGAGCGCTAAACATACAGAGTTTAGAGACTCGGGTCATCCCGACTCAAGCATTCATTTTTCTTTTCATATATATATATATACGGGTTCGAATCCCGTCCAGGCATTTATTTTTCTTATCATACCATATTAAGCTTGCATTGCTCAATGTTAAACATTTAATTATAATATATATACATATATATATATACACACACACACACACACACGTACATACATGGCTATACACCTACACTCATACATAAAGAAGGCATAAAATACATATATGTAAGTCAACGTATACAGTGATGATGATTTATAGCGTAGCCCATTGTTGTGACATAGCCTCTCCTTTGTGAGGAGTAATTAGACGAAATTCGTTTTAGTTATTATCGACTCACTATGATGGTTGTCCGTTGATATAGAAGCGGGTGCCGCGCGACAATGCTTGACAATGATTAACATGCGGAATTATTATAATGGTGGTTGCCGGCATCTTTGTATTTAATTATATATAGCAGCTGCGGGGAAACAAAGCGAGCCGCTGGACAACCATCATAGTGAGGTGATAATATCTTACTTTCCCAAAGATGTCGTAAGTGTCATGCGATCAACACACCGACTCAATGAGACATCTAGCAGGCAACTAAGGTATTACTAGGATGTTCGACAGTAACAGTCCGCAAGTGCATTGTGCGTTCATTCTCACTGCTGCGCCTTTGCAGATCTCTAACTATGTATGAAAATACATAAACGTCTGATAGGTACGCCCATATACATTTTTTGTTATAAATAAATAAGAAATGGAGGAAATTCCCTAATTACACTGAGTAACAAAAAAAAAACTTTTTTTTGTCTCAGAAAGAAAACATGTGATTCTGATAGTATTTTTTCTCCTGAATTCAGATATGACATCGGTTTTTCTCCATCCGAGAGACAGGCATTTATAATTTCAAACACTTTAATATTTTCTACATTCGTAACTACACAATACTCGAACATTCTGACTCACCTAGAAAGTAAGAAATGACGATTTTCTGCTATATTTCGCCTGTGGAGCATCCCTCTGGATGGTCCAATAATAATCGGCCAACATATTAGGATTCCATTTGCCTTGATATCTCTTTTCCATAACTGAAATCTCCTGATGAAAGTGTTCCCCTTGCTCATCGCTCGCTGCTCCAAGATAATAAATGGACGAAAAAAGTTAATTAAAGATAATTATTAAAATCCATTAATTTAAATTGAACTAAAAAACTGTGGGTGATGGAGAAATCCCGAATATATATTTGAAAACAGATAAAAACTGCATCAAGTACAACTATTGGTATTCATGAGTAGGGCTCGGACATGAAGTTAGATTAAGTGCAGTCTTACTATACATAATATTGTTTGATGAGAGAGTAGTAGGGGTGTAGTTGCACCAGTCTTACTAGTATGGTATTTGTGCTGTACTGTTTACAGATGATATAGGCGGGTAATGAAATAAGTAGCTAATTGTGAATTATAAGTTTATTTTGTTGCGTAAAATGTTTTTTAACTTTTTAAATTAAACGCTACAGTACAACAAAAAGTTGAGCAAATTTATAATTTCCGCATATTTCTCAAACAAATTTATAAGCTGGATTTTGCACTTTATTGAAAGGAATATTCGCGGAAACCATCGTTTCGCATAAATCCTTGTAAAATTCACGATTATTACAAGTGTCTGAAACTCCTTGTTCAGATGACTGTATTTCATCGTCAAGCTTATGTTTTACATTCTCAATGTGTGTTTTAGATTTGCAATAGTTCTTGATAAAAATTCTTCTCTCCCCCTTCAATTCTACATTACACAATTTACAAAATATTTTATCTTATTTTAGGCAAAAATACTCATGGCCGTACTCACGTACAAGTGAATTCATCTTGTGTGTGTTTGGGTTTCAGCATGTTGTAATCATTCATCAGATCGTGGTGATCGGTATTATGATTTGACTGCATACTATACTTGTAGCAGCACAGCAAAGACGCCATTGACTGTGACACTACGCACGGGACAGGACTAACTACCGGTGTAGTCAACTGTTTGAAAGCGAAACGGCAATGAAGTCCGAGCTCTATTCATGAGACAAAAATGTTGATCAGTGTTATTGGTACATCTTCCTTCGTATTCAGTCTTATTTCCCGTAAAATATGATGATGTCTATCTATGATAGTTCCGTATGGCGGTTAAGAGTAGCACCACGGTTCCCACAATAAGCAGAGTCGGCGAAGTAATTACTTATACAATTTTTTTACTGTACGAGGTGTGATCAATAAGTTTCCGGAATGGCTTCAAAACAATTATGCCATTGAGGAGTTTTTAATTTTCATCCAGGCTGTACACTCAGAATTTCCTTGTGATGAATTTGAGGGGTCGCGCGACCTTCTCTGACCTTGCAGTATGCTGGTAGAAGCTCTGAAGTGAAGACGTGTTTTGTGCATGCGGCGATTTCTCTGTGTAGCAACAATGCGGGATTACGAGGAACAAAGAACATGCATCAAATTTTGCTTTAAACTTGGTAAAACTGCAACAGAAACATATCAAATGTTAAGAACAGCTTATGGGGAGGAAGCAATGG
This sequence comes from Diploptera punctata, assembly GCA_030220185.1. Taxonomy (NCBI): domain Eukaryota; kingdom Metazoa; phylum Arthropoda; class Insecta; order Blattodea; family Blaberidae; genus Diploptera; species Diploptera punctata. The sequence continues at coordinate 56,164 of JASPKZ010005705.1, forward strand.
GCAAATCTCAAGCATTTGAGTGGTTTTCGAAATTTAAAAGGGGCGTGACATCGGTTAAGGATGAAAATCGTCTGGGACGACCAACTTCCAGCAAAACCAATAAAAATATCGATCGAGTGAGGGAAATGGTATTAAATGATAGGCGCATTACAATACGAGAACTGTCTGATGCACTAGCACTCTCGTTTGGAAGTGTTCAAAGCATTTTGAAAGACGATTTGAACATGCGAAGTTCGTGCCCCGCCTCCTTTCAAATGACCAAAAGGAAAGTCCTGTGATTGCATGCACAGATCTTAAAGAACGGCTTAAAAATGACCCACGGTTCATGGAAAAGGTTATTACTGGTGATGAAACATGGATTTATGGCTACGATCCAGAAACTAAACAACAGTCTTCGCAATGGAAGAGTCCTGCATCTCCACGCCCCAAGAAAGCCACACAAGTTCGATCGAATGTGAAGTCAATGATGATTGTTTTTTTTTGACATTAATGGAATTGTGCATAAGGAATTTGTACCACGGGGTCAAACAGTGAATCCAGTGTACTACAAACAAGTGTTGCAAAGATTGAGGGAGAGTGTGCGACGCAAACGGCCAGAGAAATGGAGGACTGGTGACTGGTTCCTGTATCACGACAATGCGCCCGCGCACAAAGCAATTTCTGTCCGCCAGTTTTTGGACAAAAATAGGATGAGTACTGTTCCCCATCCAGCCTATTCTCCAGATCTGGCTCCAGCAGACTTTTTCCTGTTCCCACGGCTAAAACTTCGGCTCCGAGGACATCGTTTTGAGGACATTGATGTCATCCAGCGTGAATCGCAGAAGGCATTGGACACATTTAAAGAAGACGACTTCCAGAAGTGCTTCCAGCATTGGCAGAAGCGCTGGGACAAGTGTATCAACTCTCAAGGTGACTACTTCGAGGGTGACAGTGCTGAATAGAAACTTTGAAGTGTTGTATTGTGTTTATGGCCTCATTCCGGAAACTTAATGATCACACCTCGTACAACTGGAACTTAGCTCGGAATTAGTATAACACGTAAGTGCAGGTTAACAAATTAAAGTCGGAACAAAGTACATTCCTATGCGAGAGAGATTTAGGTTTTATTACAGCTGTGTTTAACATTTTACGCTGTTTTGTGTTTAATGGGAAAACAGCCTGTATCTAAAGTCACTATCCATTTCCATGGAAATACTTTTTTCTTTGCTTAGTGTAACACGTTTAGTACGGAAGAAAGAGTTGCCATTCTTTGTGCACGGATATGCTGATTGTCATATCAGGAAGCCAGAGCTGAATTTACCCGTAAATTCCGTGAACCAGTCCCAACAAAGGCACACATTCGTCAGCTCGTAAACAAATTTAAGTGTACCGGCAGTGTGGGTGATGTGGCACGTCATGGACGACTACACGTATCAGCAGAAACAGTGTGGCAGGTTCAAATTGCCAGTGATAGTCCGAACGCATCAACTCGGCGCTTCAATAGGGAGTTGAATACAGTGTGGAAATTCTACGTTTCACTCTACGAAAACGTTCTTGTCACGTCTGCTTGATTTAGGAATTTTGTCATAGAAGCAGCAGGCTTTTTTTACGGTTTAAATGTTAAAGTCTACACTTTGTTTCACAGCTGAAACATGGAGTATGTGTTTTCACTTAGATGGCGGTCAAGTAGAAAAGCAGTAGAATATGTGTAAAACTTCACAATAACATGGCTTTCTCAATCATTGCCTTCCTTCATTGAAATGGATAGTGATTTTGAAGAGATCCTGTACAATGATTTGTTTTTGTTCCTTTTTAACGATGAAATAATCGTGCAGTGTCATAATAAAAGAAGATCATACTAGACACACTGAACAGTTTAAAGTACACTATGCACGATGAAATAGTCTCAATGTGTTACAAGTATACCCCGTTTTGCATGCGACAATTTAGTACGTAAAACAATATTATACAGCTATGTTTTTTTTATTTTATCCCGAGAGGGAATGAATTGCGTTATGACAGATGTGTCGAGGGAATAAAGTTGGTACACCCCCAAGTGAGGGACGTATACGTGTGGTTGAGTCCACACAAGAGGGTGAATAAGATAAGGGCGTGCCAGATATTAACACCAGGTCACGTCCTACATCTTCTCCACATATATCTGTCTTGCACGCAGCAATCCAACACCTGCACTGAAGTATGTTTCTCATGTTGTTATTACTAGGGTTAAGTTTCATGCTCCATAAACTGACAAAATATGTTTTACCGAGGGAGTTGGCTCTTGATGGCAATGTTTCAAACTCGGCTTCGAAAGTCCCGGGTTTAATCCCACATCCAGCTAATCTGATTTTGACTTTTTCTTGGATTTTCTTACTCGTAACGGGACATTTTTAAGGGAAGAATTTTTTTTTTCTGTTTGACCTTAATAACTCAGGTAATAAAATATTATTGCGATTGGATCATGCCAAACATAAGACATGACCATTTATACTGGGTTAGTATAGAAGGATTCTACTAGAACTGAAAGTTTATTTAGTTAATAAAACATCAATTTGCCCAAAACGTATAACTATTTAATATTTAAAATAAAATAAAGCATTATTGTTCAAATTTTATGTTCAAAGTTAGCTCTTTACAATCATGATAAAGCAAGTCGGTCTACGACGCCAAATTGTACTTACATTTTTTTAACATTATACAAAAAATTAAGAGGGTATGCGTTAAAAATAAAAGACTTCTATTTTTGGGACACCCTAATATATATATATATATATATATATATATATAAAACGTATCGTATAATTTTATTGTAAATATCATCATCATCATAGTCCATTCACGAATTTGGGTCATTTGTTGTCCTGTTTCGGCCTCAATAGAAACACCACCCAAAAGTCTTTTGAGTGTATGCCCTGGTCTTCTTCTTCCTGCAGATTGATAGCCTAACATTTATGTGGGTTTCCTGTGATCCCCCATTCAATAAACATGTTGCATCCATCTTGACTTACAAATCAGACATTTGTTTTCTAAATGTCCATGTGCAATTCTTCTAAAATATCTACATTTTTTATGATCAAATATAGCGAGTATCTGTAGTCCTTAGTAGATATATCAGCAGATATAAGTCTCTGTATGCCATTCTGTTTCAATGTTCATAGTTTACAGCAATACGAGTGTATTATACACTTTTAGTCTTCAATGATTTGGACTAACTGTGACTTTAAGATCAAATTTATTAACCTTAAATTCTTATATATATATATATATATATATTTGCATTTACATCGTCATGTATACTTGTACATTTGTGCTGATGGAGTGGAAGAGAAAAGCTTATGCCCTTGCTGTCCAAGAATAAATAAATAATAATTACTATTATATTGTCACAGATGACTAGAGTTTTCGTTTACGTTAATTTCGGCGTAAATGAACACACAGATGTTGTTTGAAATCTCACTTAACACTTTATTTCTTTCTATAAATTACACTGGTCAACGTGATTTTTGTCTCATGAGTACCAATAGTTGTACTTAATGCAATTTTTATCGTGTTTTCAAATATGTATTCGGAATTTTTCCATCACCCACAGTTTTTTATTTCAATTTCAATTAATGGATTTAAATAATTATTTTTTAATAAACCTTTTTTTCGTCCATTTGTCCATTGTAAAATAAAACCAAATGAGCTAAGTCAGGAGATTTCAGCTATGGAAAAGATATATCAAGGCAAATGGAATCCTAATATGCCGGCCGATTATTGTTGGGCCACCAAGAGGGATATTCCACAGGCGAAATATATCAGAAAATCATAATTTCTTACTTTCTAGGTGAGTCTGCATGTTCGAATATTGTGTAGTTACGAATGTAGAAAATATTAAAGTGTTTGAAATTATAAATTCCTGTCTCTCGGAAACCTTGCGTGATGGAGAAAAACCGATATCATATTTGAATTGAGGAGAAAAAATACTATCCGAATCACATATTTTTCAGAGGCAAAAAAAAGTTTATTTTTTGTTGCTCAGTGTTATTAGTAGACTTTTAGTCACAATTTTCACACGCGCTCTTCTTTCAATTTTTATCTCAGTCACAATTATTTCAAGTCACTGATGAATCCGTTCATCGCAATTTCTCGTACTCTTAACTTTTCGACGTCCAACACAAGATTGGTTGGTGTCTGTCCTCCCCCTCAAATATATAGGCGGCAAGGATGTTTTAGATATGAGTTCGGGATATTTCCAAATGCGGAAGTTTTTAGCGACTGGTCTTCCTCGAAGGGGAGGGAGATGTTGGCAGGGACGACCGGATCCACAATCCAGACACTTCGGCCGGTTGACGCAGGCCTTTTGACTCGCGACTGGCGACTTGGAAATCTATTCTGACCAATGCGAGACCAACATTATCACTTTACTGGTTATGGAAAAACAAATTGCAGCATCTAGAGTAGTAACAAATATATTGTTTCCCCCTCATGGTTATTTTTAGTGTCTTAGAAAGTAGAATCGATGACGGTTTGAAAAAGAAAAATAATAATATTTTCATGCATGTAGCCTCAACAACTAAATTCTGTCGGAATTCGCTAAAACCACTGTGTAATTACAGGAAATGTCAGTGCAATATAATTTTACAATGCTATACATTAGTTGATCAAAATAACTGCACGACGCGACGTGACCGTGTACGTAATAATAAAATGATCTGACAACTGAAATTGATTTATTAATTTTTGTATGCATTTTACATGACGCGTGCCGCGTCATCAGCATATAAATTAAAATAGATAAGCATACCTGCATGAAATTTTCTAATTATAATTCCAATAAAATACATACACGATTCTTATATTATATATGTTACAGATTGTAAATTAATCAAACCATAAACATGTATTTGATTATGGAGGAGCTGCAGACAAAAAAATTTGAAATAGAGAATGAAAATTCTTAGGTATATATATAGCTGAGGCAATAAAACTTCTCAATTTATCATAAGTAATTCCACGAGTGATTTCCAAATTATTGAATTTATCTAGAGAATTTGGAAATCAAGAGTGGCATTTGTTAGGACTATTTAACGAATGAAATTAAGCTGTTTACTCACAAATCATTATTTAACTACAGTTCTTTTAAAATATTTATATATTTAATGTAAACGGCGATGTTTGAAAACAAATGAGAAACGATTGGTACGCTTCATTTGCTTCTTTTTTTCGATCACTGAAATCAGATCATAATATTATTTATTGCCAAAAGATCGCAATGTTGTAAGAATGCACCCTAGTGGAGAAATTTATAACCAACGTTATATGTATTAATTAATTTCTAATGCCCTATGATGTAAATATGTCAATTATATTTTTCTGCGTCATTTCCGGAAAATAATTCGTTTAAGAAAGTGCAAACAGTGGTTTCTTTTTTTTGTGGTATAATCAATTGTTACAAATGTTTTTATATTATCTCTCGTATGCGCTACGTGTTGACATTCATGCACTATATATACAATCTGGTAGCCGTATTTCTTAGAGAGTCAGTCATTGCAAAATAATGCTATGACCTATTCAGAATGTTAAAAGGAGGTGCTTTCTTTATTATGATAAACTTTAGTTGGTAAATTTTAGGCGAAACACTACTGTGATTGGCTGTAAATAAAAAATAATTGAAACGTGATTGGTCATTGACTCCCATTTGGGGCACGAGTTAAATAGTCCTTAAAATCCACTTTGAATCTTGTAACATTAGTAACCATTATTATCTTAACATACAAGAGATTTAAATCCATAATACACTGATCCTAATGCAGTAGTTGCATGATTAATTCCAACTGTTTTATTGTTTCCTTATAACGTTCATCATTTTCTGTTTACTAGGGCACTCGATAATAAATGGCAACACTGCTATAATATCATAAATTTTATTTTGGTTACTTTTGACATTACGATCTTCATTTATACGTGGTCTCCTGTGAAGTCAACTATGCGTTGCCAAATCCTTAGAAGACGGAGAACTCCATCTTCAGCACCATTTCTGGATATTTATCTCATCTGATCGATCTAGAGATTTCTGGATATCAACTCTTGATTGTAATCGAATGTCTCGTAGAAGTTATTTGATCTTTGTGAATAAGTTACAATTACAAGGGTTTATATCTGGTGAGTTTGGTGGATATTCGAATACTTCCCAATTTCACCTCCTAAACAAATTCTACTGAGCATCGTTTTAGGGCGGTATTACTTACTGAATGTGAGAAACAGTGAATTTATTCCCGAAATATTGCCATTTCGAGATTTTCAATATTACAAATTTATACAACAAATATTGATCAACAACATATTACAAGATTACAATGATTACCACTATAATCACTGATTTACAACAGTGTTCCCATTACTTATCGAATGCCCTAGTATTTAAGAGTATCAAATTGATATATAAGTTGTTATCATGAATAAACTCCACCGCTGTGGTCTCGAGGTAGCGTGCTGCCTTGTCACGCAGCGGGCCCTGGTTCGATCCCCGGTCGGGGCAGTTTTTCTGGGTGAGGTTTTTATCGGGGTTTTTCCTCACCTGTAAGACAAATGTCAGGAAAACATTAAAGCCCAAACGGTCCCCGAAATCATATGGCCATTGCCATTATCATTATCATCCTTACCATTATCATTATCATCATCATCATCCTTCACCGGTGTGGAAAGCAACGGGAAGCTACCATACCTACACAATTCCCTAGTAAAGCTGCAAGCATAGCATGAAAATGCTATGATTGCAGTGAAGGACCTGCCTTCGGGCAGAATTACTATGGATGGATAATGAATAATACAATTTCTTGATACTTATATTGCGAACACTGTATATAAGAAACTATCAGAATCAAATTAATATAGTGGATGAGAAATTTAATTAAAAACATAATTATAAAGGTACTGCAATGGATAAATCCCAGAGGAGACACATGTAGTGTGTACATGGACGCGCGTCTATTGGATTCAATCAATAAACTGACCTTTACCTCACCACAACTGTGGACAAAAAAGAGGGGAAAAAATGATAAAAATCCCAGCACGATTCTCTCAACAAGTGCCCGTCACTTAGTTAACCCAACGTGAAACAGAAGAACATAGTTGTTATATTACGATATGATACACTGTTATTCGCAGCCCACTGGATAATCTCACACAGTAACTTTATGGTCCTGTAACATCATTATTAATCAATGCCACCAGTTTGTCATTTCGACGTTTATGGTATTCTGTCCTGCAATTGGCATATTATAATATTAAAATAGCTAACTGATTTAGCTGTCGTCCTCAACTAAATCAAGTCCTGTTTAAGAAAATTCGTCAAATGGTAAAAATAATGAAGGTATTTCAAAATCAAGTTTCAGCTTATGCATTCTATTTGGTACCATTGAATATTTTAAAATAAATAATAAACTGTTGGATACAATATTATTTGCTGATGATCAAGTAGTGATTTCCAGTTCAGAAGATGATCTACAAAAAGCTATTTTTAATTTGGAAAAAAATAAGTGCCAATTACAATTTAATTTCAAAGACTAAAACTAAAATTTTAGCATTTAAAGGACATGATACCTTAAGAGCAAAAATAGTAATTGATAATACAATTTTAGAACAGGTGAACAGTTTTAAATATCTAGGTTTCAATTTATCATATGTTAAAATTGAAGATATTAATGACAAAATAAATATATTTAATCTAATGTGTGGCACTATTAAAAGAACCATTAAAAACACAAGAAAAGAAACAAAAATTAAATTTTATAAAGTAATGGCTGTTCCTGTATTGATGTATGGATCAGAATGTTGGACGATCACTAAAAGACAAGAACAAAGATTGGAAGCAGCTGAGATGCGATTTTTAATAAATATAGCAGGATATACTCTGCTGGATAAGAAAAGAAATGAAGATATAAGAAAGGAACTAAATATTTTCAAACTTACAGACCGAATAATTAAATACATGAACGACTGGAAAGAACATATTGATAGAATGCCAGAAGGAAGATTAAAAAAAAATTATTGCTAAATTATAAACCGCGCGGTAGGAGAAATGTTGGTCGCCCACATAGAAGATGGTCTGAACAATTTTAACAATTCTAGCTTTCATGAAACCGGAAGGAGCCAATAGGCTGAATCCTTGGAAGATGATGATGATGAATATAATGCAGAAGATGCAACTTGATTTTGAAAGGCCTTCTTTTATTTAGAACCCAATATTCACTGCTGTACAATTATGATGGCACAACCACTGTTTTACGAATATAAAATTTTAATTGCTGGTCCTTTCTGTTTTTGTTTCCTAACGTTATTCTAATTGTTCCACACATACTTTGAAATTATTTATTAATGTTATTATTATTACTATTTTATTATGATTATCATTAACTTATTTGGTAGGTATCTCAATGCTTCACATCTTTCTGCGTCCTGTCATTGTCCTCCACATGTTATTCCAACTGCATCGTCCTATCCTTTTTTTCTCTCAAAAAAAATAATCCACTCTATTTTTGGTAGCCTTCTTCTTCTTCTACCAGGTGGCACCTATTATAGTGTTCTTTTTGGGAATTTGTCCCCTGTCATTCTTTTTACATGACCATACCATTTTATTTTTTATAAAATCCATAATAATAATAATAATAATAATAATTATTATTATTATTATCATTATTATTAATATATTTATACATGAAGGAGAAACATCTACAACCAGGAGATTGGATGGACCGACAAAATTGGCTATTGGGAATCGGACGATGTCAAAGACATTTATCAACCGATGATCCATCCATCCATCCATCCATCCATCCTCATCATCATCATCATCATCATTATTACCTACTACTCTTATCATTGTAACTCAGTTTGACTAAACATTCATTATGTATCTAATATAGGGAATTCACGGTGAATAAAGGCCTTAAACAGGGATGCAGTTTGTTACCAATTCTTTTCAATATTTATTTAGACCAGGCTCTTAACTTATGGTATAAAAATGTTCTAAAATGGGTATTCCTATAGGAGGAAAAGTACTACATTCATTGTTGTTTGCAGATGATCAAATCATTTTTGCAGGGGATGAAGATGATATGAAATATATGATAAATAAACTAATGGCAGAATATAAAAAATGGGGACTGAATATAAATTTACAGAAAACAGAATATATGTGTTTGTGAAAGGATGTGGATGACCTCATACTCGAAACAGGGAAAATAAAAAAAATGTTAATTTTTTTTATATCTTGGGTCAATAATTACAAGTTTAGGTACCTGTGAGAGAGTTGCACAGACTAAAATTGCAATGGCAAAAAATGCAACTAAAACATTACATGGAATAATTTGGAACAAAAATATCACAAAGGAAACTAAAATGAAAATTTATGATAGCATAATACAGAATATTTTGTCATATGGAAGTGAAACTTGGTCTTTGACGGCAGTAAAAAAATAAAATAACATTAGAACAGTTGAATTTGATTATTTTAGAAGAAGCCTTCAAAAAACAAGACAAGAATTCGTTTGGAGAGAAATGAATGTCACTACATCGGTTGTTAAGAGGATTGAAAATCAAACGCTTAAACGGTATGGCCATGTACAAAGAATGGAAAATGAAAGATGGCCAAAAAATATATACCAGTGGTCATCCCCAGGAAGGAATAAACGTGGCAGACCAAGATGGAAATGGAAAACCTATGTCAGAACTATAATGGATGATAGGAATTTGGAAGAGGGAGATTGGAATGATAGGGATAAATGGAAACTGAAGACGACAAACCTATAAATGGGGGAAAGCCGAAGAAGAGAAGATCTAATATATAAATGAATCGTTGCCCCGAAAACAGATCTAATCCATAAACTGCTACTCTTGACTTAACTGACTTTTTCCGCCATTTTGTTACATATAGATCACTATTCACTTGAATGTCAACTTTTAAAAATAAATAGAACATGTCTGAAAGAGAACAGGGATAGTTTTACATGTACCATGCCGTGATATTGCCTGGATATATCACTAATTCACTGAAAATTCAACTTCCGTACTTTTGTGGATTATATCTTTTTCGGGGCAGATATTCAATTATCGTTATTATTCTTTGTTTTAATGTACTCGTAGGATATGTTTGCCTGATTGAGCGGAAAAATAGGGCACATCACCTTAACTGCACCAAGCTAATACAAACACAGTAAATACAAAGTATTTCAGACATTTCTTAGTATTAAGACGTCCAGATATGAAATTCTCCTGCCAAGTATAAAAGTCAACCCAACAGTATAACATAATCGATGTATAGTTAAGGAAATTGAACACAAGAATATTAAATAATAGTTTTTATAATAGAGATTTTATGTGATTATTTTTAGGTGTTTTAAATAACATCAGGTCAAATCGAATTCAAGATTTGAAAATACGAATAAAATGAATTTTTATATTAATCTCAGAAGGAATACTTACTGGCAAAGTAAAATGACTGCAATCCACTTGTCCATTAAGAAGTGGCTACACTTGAATACTTAACAAAGTAAGAAAGAAGGAAATGTTCTAATTACATGAAGCTGAGTTTCGCCAACTTTTGTTAAATTAGCACCACAGTAATGTTAATTATTCAACACGACATATAAATTAAATAAAAAATCAGGTTTCAACCGGAATCCACTGGCATTATGACACACCAACATTTCCTTCCACTTATTTATTTACTTTTGTTTCCTTTCAGGGAACTGTCAACCGTTGCATGCCGAAACGTACCTTGAAATTACTCCCAGAAAATAGTGTGTCCAAACAATTATCTGACGCTTTTAAATGGAAAACGCTAATATCCAGCGCAAAATATGTTATTTAAACTACAGGGAAGTAATACAATACCTGACTTGGTGAAATGTATAACGCTGACAACTTATCGTCGGGCCGCATCCCGCCACACTCCACTCCGCTTTAATCCATCCGTTTCGGACAGTGGTGCCCATGTTTTCTTTTTCGCCTACCGACTTCCTATAGCTCACGTAAAATCTCCTGTAAGGGGATCGATAAAGTTGGCGAGAATTTTATTAAAGCTAAGAGAGATACGTGCTACCTCGGGTATATAATCTATTAATGAGAATTGGGTGTAAAATGAATTTTATCTGAATTTCTATTAGAGTCGTTGGAGGAACTCTAGTTAGACTAATTCGTACACGTCATACCGATTTAAAATCTTTAAATTGTCATTGCTGGATTCTGGTTTAGATTTCTTTGCGTTGCAGTTAAAATCGGCAGATAATTTTTTGGTACATCACAACACTTCTCTGGGAGAAATTTCAAGGTAGGTTTCGGCATGCAATGGTTGACTGCTTCATTGTTAGCTTAACGTCACCTTTTTATAGTACTTTTACCTGTTGCACACCTATCGTCCCCCTTCCGATTTTAAACTTAGCCTACTTATTGTTTTATGTTTCATTGCAGATGCTAGTATATCCGATTCAATTGTTATTTTGCACACCATATATATATATATATATATATACCAGAGTCCCGTTGCTGTGGCTAAGGTATACGTTAAAAATTTAAATTAAGTTGCTGTCTTTCAGCCAGATTACTTAAGACTAATACTTACACACGAAATTAATAATATTGAAAATAAAATAAACACTGAACACACTTAAATTATGAAATAATCAATATTTGTAATTCAATTGAAATTCGCGGTTGCAACAAAAAGCACAGCCATCTGGATCTCTCTTTGTTAAATAATAAACCAATTACCTTACCAAATTACCTTACACCGCCATCTGTTAGAATCGTATGGAACTCACAGATAATATAACTCTTTGTTAAATAATAAACAAATAATTTGCAATAAAAAATAATGCGACTATAAATTTAGTTATAAACTACCCTAAGTCTCAAGTTGGTTCAAACTGCAAACAGTGTGCAAAATGTTATTAAAATCGGTTGAGTAGTTTAGGATTTTATCGCAGAGAAACAACGTGACACGAAATTTTTATATATTAAGATATATGTTAAAACTATATTTTTGACATTTGGCAATGAATGCAAATATGATATGAAAAGAAAAATGAATGCTTGAGTCGGGATTTGAATCCGAGTCCCTAAACTCTGTACATTTAGCGCTCTAACCAACTGAGCTACTCAAGTATTCCAACACAGTATCCCGACTCAAGCATTTATTTTTCTTTTCATATCATATTTGCCTTCATTGCAAAATGTCAAAAAATATAGTTATAACATCTAAATATACAAGCGTTACTGCTATAAAGTAAATATTCTCTTTAAAATTTGCTTAACTGTTATGTTGGCCACTTGATGTCAGTTGGAACGACTTACCGCTACCTCTTGTGTGAATTGAGAATACTACATATATAAGAAAAATGTATGTTTGTGTTGGAATACTTAAGTAGCTCAGTTGATTAGAGTGGTAAACGTACAGAGTTTAGAGACTCGGGTTCGAATCCCGACTCAAGCATTCATTTTTCTTTTCATATCATATATATATATATATATATATATATAATATATATATATTGCACATCCAGTATGTCTTCCTCCGAGGAGTGATTTTGGAAATAAACAGGATGAAAATCCTACAAATTAAGTTTAAGAAGAAGAAAAAGATATATATATATTCCATTCCATTGTCTTAGTTTAACGGTAGTTTTATGTGCCACGTTCTACCCGGGACATTCAGTGACATGACCTGTCGGGAAAGGGATTTTAACTATGGGTCACATACGTACTTCTTTTGACCACACAAAGACATGAAGGGCCTCCCCGAATGAGAGATCACCTCAATGTGAGAGCCTCCTCCGAGACAGCACAACATTAAGACGAATCACATACCATTCACACATACATTAATACTACACATATCGAATATGATAACGTTGATTATGATGATTAGATGATGTTCGGGGACCGTTTGGGCCTTAAAGTTTCCTAAAATTTGTCTTACAGGTGAGGAAAAAAAACCGGAAAAATAAATATTGCTTAGGAAACTTGTCCCGACCGCGAGGGCTATTACTCCCCCTAATTTATTGGGGATTGATCGTAGAATGGCGTAGGCAAACAAAAAGTATCATGTATTCACGTAGACTTTCACGGCCGGAGTTGCTATGATGATCTTGGAGATTTTCGGGCTGTAGGCCGTGGTCTCGAGGCTTGTAGTTCCCCGACGTTTCGCCAGACGCAGTCTAGCCTACAGCCCGAAAATCTCCAAGATCATCAAAAAGTATCATTCTGGCTGAATGTGGATGGGAATAATTTAAGGGTTGGCAGGGGAGGCCGAATCCGGGCCCGCTGCGTTGTGAGGCAGCGACGCTACTCCGAGACCACAGCAGTGGATATATATACATATATAAGTTATAGTACGATATTTAGGTATTTGGATAAAAATGTCCCGTTAATTTTAGTTAACGATTTAAATTAATGCAATGAATCCATTAAAATTGAATGTATATGAAATTAGTATTAATGGAGCAATTTTTTGAATCGTTATAAGAATAAAACAATTATTTCATCTTAATCCTTCTATAATACCTCGTTCTACGAATTTCAATTTCATCAACAATTTGCGCATAATATGTAGAGTTTCGTTTAACATATGCACACAATGGTATTTAGTGATTTAAATAGCTAGCTGAAATGATAGGAACGTCATATTTGTCCTTTTTGTCAAGCATATATTACTGTGAACTAATACCTCAACGGAAAATCACAATGAATTTTACTAGTATCGAAGCATATGTTAGCAGATTGGTTGAATTAATTTTGTCTTACATGCATCATATTGAATTCGTACTTTATTACTAAAACAACATAGGCCTACAAATTATACAGTTTATTTGACAATAGTAAATAAATATTATAAAGCAACATTTATAATGTTTTTTTTTAAATTGACATTATTATTTTTACATTTTTAGTTTGACATGTTATACTTGAATAACTTGGCGTAGATTCCAATCACTTGAACTATTTTTAGCGCACGCCTACTTTTAATTTGTGAACGTCCCATCTAAAATAACATTCAATGTCAAATGCGTCATCAGGTTCTCATGTCAATGCCAGAAGTGTTGACACTTTTAGCTGGCAAAACTCGACATACCTCACTATGTCCACTATAATTGAATTAATGTTCATACGGCCTAGGCTTAAACAATAATACTTTCCAACATTACCCATGAAAAGGGTTGTTCTATTTTTTATCTGGCTACACTTTACAACCTGTGACGCTACTTTTTAAATTCCTTCTTCAACTCCTGTCAAATTTTATGCTTAGGGTTTCATTTCTTAAATTATTTTCCACCATTTACATTTTTCCTAACGATTATTTCAACTTTTTTCTATGATATTTAACTACATGACATGGAGACATGGCAGCCATATTGATTTTAACGAATATTCTATGCAACAACAAAGACGTGATCCAGTGCAGCTAGCATAGAGTACTTACTAATTAACTGGTACACATATACTTCACAATTTATTATTTATTTTTGGGTATTACATTCTTTCACAGGTTAGAATGATTAAATTAAGTTATGTCAGTTTTTAGGTTAGTCTTTCACAGGTTAGAGTACTTAAATTGCGTTAGGTCAGCTTTTAGGTTCGTTAAATGTAGTGTATATGTTGGCTGCATCCGTGATTCTATAGTGTAAACCGCTTCGCGTTTGTTGGCGCATGCGCATGGTGTATGATTGGAACTTAGAAAAAATCGCGTCACATGTTGTAAAGTATTTCCTTTTATTTATGATTTCTTTTCTCGATTATTTATAAATGCTTTAGTATCTATGATCATATCGCGTTTATTATTTATTATTATTATTTTTAATTATTCTATGTAATCAAATTCCAACACGGAGCTTGCTTTGACGACTAAGGAAAACCAGAAAAAAAACTCAATCAGGTCTGTCGGTACTGAGATTTTAACCAGAGACTTACAATACATGCATCTCAACCGCCAACCCTTTGGAGACAATTCGGTCGGTAAGGTAAAGCGATCCCCCTACAGGATGTAGGAGGTCCTTAGGGTAGTAGGGGGTTAAGGCTCCTACTTTTCTAGACAAACAGCACTCGATGCCAGCCCTGCGTGACGGCCGCATTGACTCCCAAAACAAGCATCTGGTACTCATTTCCGTTAGAGACTGAGTCGATCCCAGGGCCATGATGCAGCCAGAATGTTCGGGTAAGTTTAAAAATCTTGACTACACCTGGATTCAAACCCTTGACCTTCCGGATTGTAGCGTATTGCCTTAACAGAATACGCTACGGCGTGCCACCTAATTCGGTTAGTGCCTGACTGTTTTATTTTCTAATTAAACCTATCATCGTGGTATTTGAACAATTTTGATCTGATCACCACTAAGATAGATTATTGTGTATATCCACACTATTGTTTTTAAAAATTCACTAATATCAATTTATTTTAACGAATTATGGAATCATTACTAATGGTGAAATTAATCTTGGGAACAAAATCCAAACGTTTTAGAATATTTTCCTTGACTGAAAAAAAAAAATCAGGTTGGTCGGTAGTGGGATTTGAATTCGAGACAAATTGAATTGATATGCTGATGAACAGACAGTCGAAAGGAAAATATTACATAACTGTGAGCTTTGTGATCTACATAAGAAACCAGATATAATAAGAACATTATAAAATATTTAATTAAGAAAATTCATTACAAAAAAGCAATTAACAAAGTTTTTCCTTTACCCAAAGAAAACATAAAGAAATATGTCGTAATGTCATACATAGGCCCACTTTCAAATAAAATATTTAACACTTTAAAAAGTTGAAAATTAATGTGGCATTTAAAACTAATAAAACTTTACAAAATATAATAAAATAACAATAAAACCAAAATAAAAATAAAAATTATCAGGTGTATGTAAATTGAAGTGTGTCACATATAAAAATATTTAAATAGGACAAACTGGTAGACCTTTTATCTCTCGGGTAAAGGAACACATGAGAGCATATAACAGAAATTTAGAATATTCAAAATATGCTAACCACCTATTCCAATTTAACCATTGTTTCGATCCAAATTTTGAAATTTTACATGTTTGTGATAATGGTAAGAAGTTGGACCTGTTGGAGGCTGTAGAAATAAATAAATTCCAAAGTAGTAATAAAATGTTAAATTCTCAACTTGATTTGAATGAATTGCCTTTGTTAAATTTAAAAATTTAAATAAATTATTGTTTTATTGTTGCTTAGATCAGTTGATACGTACTACAATAACACAATTCATAATTTGTTAACATATCTGAAGAAGGTACAGTGTAACGAAATAGCTGTCACTGAATTATATCTTAATAAATAAGAAAATCAAATAAAACTAAGTTTTATTTTTATTTAATTAATAGATATGGATTTTCATCAAGTAAACACCAACTCAATTAATAATAATAAGAACAGTTAGATCTCGTAGACTGCGATGGGCAGGACATGTGGCACGAATGGGGGAATGAAAGAGGGGCATGGAAACTTTCTGTAGGAAAACCAGAGGGAAAACGCTTAGTTGGTAGATCAAGAATGAGCTGCGAGAATAACATTAACCATGATTTCAAGGAAATATATTTTACAGGGAATGATTGGAAAACATTAGCTGAGGATACGGATATATGGAGAGCTTATGTCCGCGCAGTCATGAACCTAGGGTTCGATAGTTCATTTCATTATAGAACTACCTGTACCTCTCAGTGTTCAGACATATATTAAAAAAAGTAAACAATTATGTCACTGTCACTATTGAACCGTATGTACGCAAGCTTTCCATACATCAATATTCTTTGCTAAAATTTTATTTTATTTTCATTAAGTCTACGAGACTTAACTGATCACATGGGTTACAAAAATGTACATAAATAAAATGTGGCATGGAAAAATATTTCAATACATCCCTATATTCAATCAATATTTGATAGTCATTCTCTGTATAATTCACGTCTCTCAAGTTATTGTTAATGTTATTGTCCCACCTTATTCTATGTCTACCTACTAGGCGCTTTCCCTCCGGCTTTCTACAATTTTCCATGTCCATCTTTTATTCCCTATTCGTGCCACATGTCATGTCAATCGCAGTACAGACGTCTTTACTGTTCTTATTTAAATTTACACAATACAAATATCATAATCATAGTTCATTCACGAACTTTGGTGATTTGTTGAAGTGTGTCAATCTCTATAGAAATACCATCCAAAATTCTTTTGAGTGGACTTCCTGGTCTTCTTCTTCCTGCAGGTTGATAGCTTATCATTTGTTTGGGTATCTTGTGATCTTCCATTGGACGAACGTAATGCATCCATCTTGACTTATAATCAGAAATTTTGTTTTCTGAAGGTTTCATGTGTAATTTTTCTAAGACGTCTTCATTTTTTTAATGATCTAGTAGTGTGTATCCTGCAGTCCACCGAAGGTATCTCATTTCAGCAGGTGTTAGGTCTCTGTACATCCTCCTGTTTCAATGTCCAATATAAATACAGTTACTTTAATTTATTTAGGCTGATGGATTAAAACCACGCGATATCCTTTCCATCTCCAGGACACACATAGTACATGTTACAATAGAAAACAATCACAAAATTATAAATTATAACATTAAATGCTAAATGAAAATTTTCACCAAACTGACAATAGAAATACTAATATTCATAACATATTACTGTTAATGATAATTAAAACTAAATTAATAATAAAATGTACACAAAGCAAGACAAATAATACATTGTATTGAGTATGAAAAAAAAATACAAGGTAAAATGATGAGATGTAATGTATTAATGTATCGGTAATAAAAATAGTATTAAGATTGATCAATATTTTAAGTCAATGCTTTATATATAAAGTAAAATAAATATTAATTCCTAAAATAATACTAATAGTGAGATGTATCTAGTTCTATGATCTGAAGAGCCAAAGGCTGCTGTTACCAGTTAGTAGATGACACATAGGGAGCCAAACGGTTAGGATGACGCAGTCCGTCTACCATTGTTTCAGTTTTCTTAGCCATATTTCACTACTTCTCATATCAAGTAACACTCGGTTACTCTTAAGAGATAGAGATAATATTCAAATTCATATAAAACTATGTACGCGTTGTACAAATCAAGCTCCAGTAGTAGGAGAATCGCTAAATACTACAAGGTATCATTTTTTTAAGAAAAAATGTTTGTCTAAACCGGGAATTAAATCCAACACCTCAGATTTTTACGTATCAGCACATTAATCATTATGCTATCCAGGGTTCCATGTTAAAATACAAATTTGTTCTGTCTTATACAGCACAATGGTCAATGAACTAATGTGTAAAACTAGAGGTATCGGGTTCAATTCCCGGTTCAATGGAACATTTTTCCCCTTCAAAAATGATATATCCTTCCTACAAAATTAAAACAAATACTTGTACAGACTCTTATAATGCCACACTTCGACTACTGCGACATATTTCTGACTAATCTGACAACTGATCTATCTGACAGACTACAGCGTGCTCATAATGCGTGCATTCGATTTATATTCAATCTCCGTCGTTATGACCACGTGTCTCCTTCATTTCAGGCCTTATCATGGCTACACCTAAATGACAGAAGAACTTTACATTCACATATCTTACTATTCCAAATTCTGCACACATATTTACCAACTTATTTAACAACACGTTTTCAAAATTTATCGGCTCATCACAATTTAGGAACAAGATCACAAGACTCTTCTTTACTTTTGATACCACAACACAGGACCTGTCTATACTCTGAATCTTACACAATATCTATGACTAGAACATGGAACTCACTTCCCAGTCATGTCAGGGACTGTCAATCGCTATCATTATTTAAATCCAAATTAACTGATATCTTAAGTTCGACACAATGAAAACATTAACTGCATAACAACTATATAGAGCATTCCATTAATAATCATCTAGGAAGCTACTTACTTTATTTTATATAATTTTAATTTTATTATATTCTATGTT
Organism: Diploptera punctata; assembly: GCA_030220185.1. Lineage (NCBI taxonomy): Eukaryota > Metazoa > Arthropoda > Insecta > Blattodea > Blaberidae > Diploptera > Diploptera punctata. The sequence goes on from JASPKZ010005705.1 coordinate 75,133, forward strand.
TTTGTTAGTATTAGCTAGTATTAGATCACACCATCATTGTATTTTGTTTAGTCTGTATTTTAATAATATCTTAAAATTGTAATATGTACGTAATTTTTGTATAATTTTACGATTCACTGGTTGAGTGGAAGAGAAGGCCTTATGGCCTTAACTCTGCCAGCTAAAATAAATTATTATTATTATTATTATTATTATTATATCGTTCGCTCTATGTATATAAATTTGCATAAACCGTCACAATAGAAATATTTATGAGTACTGATAAACAAACCGGGTGGTACTGATATAACAAATTTTCATACAATATACTGATGAAGCCATTTGAATGGACGTAAAAAATTATTTTCTACATTGATGAAGCCATTACAACATACCGAAAGCTCATTGTACAAATTTATGAAAATCGCAAACATTCTAAGTGGCAGTAAGATTATTTATTTCAATGAAGAATCGCATATATACAGCCCCCTAATAATTTATAATATATGAATTGTATAAGGAATTGGATTTGGAGACACATACTCGTATAAGACGTCAAAGATTGAGATGATTAGGATAAATCACAAGGATGGAAAATAAAAGGAAAATAAAGATTGTCTTCAACAACAATCCAGAATGAACCAGATTAAAAGGAAGACCAAAAAATGGTGGAATTGTTTACAAACATATGTGAAAGGATTTGGAATAAATAACTGGAGGGAGTTGGCGATTGATAGAGGGGGATGGAAGAAGGTCATACGGGAGGTCAAGGCCCACTAGGCTGTAATACCAAATAAGAAGAAGAAGAAGAATTTATGAGTCCTCAATTGCGGTTTAGGGTAACGTCGTGGCTTCAAAGGCAGCGGGCTGGGGTTTCGTTGATCAGGTGTGCTTTTTAATTTTTTTCTGTCACCTATAAAGCAAACACCAGAGAACTTTAAAGCCCAGATAGTCCCCGAATACCAACTGGCCATCATAATCATCCGTCTTATACATTTTTATCAATGCCACCAGTTGTCACTAAGACATTTCTGATATTTTCTCCTGGCATTGGCGCAATCGTAACCCTCTTCTGAGGTAGAGGCGCCTGAAAGGCGGGGTTAAACTGCCCCGATGATACATGGTAGGTGATGACGATGGTAATGATGCGCCTGGAGAGGTCTTAATCCTAAACTTAGCATGAATGAGGCAAGTATGATAGTGATGATAATGATGGTCAGATTGTGTTCGGGGATCGTTTGGGCCTTAAGTTTCCTGACAATTGTCTTACAGGTGAGGAAAAACAACGAAAAAACTCACCTAGGAAACTTGTCCCGACCGAAGATCGAACTCGGACCCACTGCGTGACAAGGCAGTACGCTACCTCGAGACCACAGCGGTGGACTCATCCATATCGTATTCAGATTTAAAAAAAATTGCAAATACACAATAGAAGCACAATGAGGTTATACCTCAAGACTGTAAGACACAATATGAGCATGGTGTCTACACGTACTTTTACGTGTTATACGTCACCGTGACCTACAAGAACACGATCTTTCGGGGGAGATTTATTTTTACTCTGGATCCACATAAATACTTTTTTGGTCACATAAGTGTGCTGAAGGTCTCCCCGGATAAGTTATCAGTTCAATGCCGGGGATACCTCCGAAACAACACTTACATTTAAGACATGACACGTCATTATCTCGTACATTGAAGCTAATCAAAACGAATATGATATGAAAGATTATGATGACCAGTTATTAGGGAGCTATTTGGGCCTTAACGTTTCTTGACATTTGTCTTCAGAAGAAGAAAAATTCCAGAAGAATCTGAACCAGAAAAACTGTCCCGACCGGGCATCAATCCCAGATCCGCTGCGTTTGAGGGAATGGCCGGTTGATGAGGATATGGATTCGATAATCAAATTTGTTTATTTAACATATTAGTTAATCAGAAAGTCCATATATTTAATTTTGTAACACACTATATCATGCACATACGTGTTAGCAAGTCAACTGAATATCTATAAAACGTCATCCTGTAATTTATAAAGTCTCAGTTTATATGGCAACTTATCTTCATACATATATCTCTTTATGACGTCATAATCCAATCTGACGCATTTTCCAGCTTTGTTGACACTTTGTAAATCCTCTGCATCACTATGTGTCAAACACCCTACAGTGATCTTGTAATGTCCTTTACTGGAACATAATTCGAACTCATATCTATACTTGGAAGCATTTTCTTTTGGTCCAAAATACTGCACTGAAGAATAAAACTTACAGTCCTGTAGCCTGCTCCTCTGCAAGAACACCTGATCGAACGCAAAAATCACCAAAGAATAACCAGGGGTGTTACTTACATCATTCAAAATGCTCGATGAATCCGAACCAACCCTAGCATATCTCCCATGAGCATCTGTAACGTGATTCTTCATTCGAGAGAGAGGTCCTTTCCATGTGCAATGCGCTGCAACGGATAAAGGACATTCGTAAGGTCTGTGAGGACATACAACATGATGCTCGAGGATTAGCTCCAAAGGGAAGATTTCCAAACAACCCTCGTTCCTACAAGGATAATCGAGTCCACTGGCAATGCTCTCCAATGCAACATTACGTGTGTTTTGGAGAAATGGTTTTCTGCAAGTTGGGCAAAGCGGTAGTTGAGATTTGCATTGGTTACAGATGCTGTGCCCATTCTCACAGATTGCTATAGGTGGCAGCATGTACTCCATGCAGACTGGGCATTCCAAAGCGCTTAGTACACTCTCGTCCGTGAAGAGTTCGCTGCTTCGAATTTCTTCTGTCTCTTGTAGTTTTATCAAGTCTGAAGAAAGAGAATTGCTGAGATCTGACATCGTATCCTGTGAAAATTTATTTAATTAGACTCTTGCATTTTGATCAAGAAATAATATTGAATATATAAAATAATTTAACAAATGACAAGATTTGATAACAATGGAAAAACAGAGGAACATGAAGGAGCATACGGCTCAGGGAAGAAATCTCAAACGTACAAGGGGGAGAAATGGAATCCATCAAACTATGAAGAAATTTTAAAATGTTTTAGATTTCCTTGGCATGAATTAATGATATAAGCAAGCATACAATATTCTAGAACATTGGTCCATGTTCCATTTTCCGGCCTAACAACCCTGACGTTTATTATTATTTTATGAAGGTATTTAATGATATCAACATGTAAAGGTTCTAAAATATCGACAGACACCATAAATAAGATTTATCAAGGATTTCCATTTTTTTTAATTTTCATATGAAGAAGAATAATAGTGTCGATATCAAAACTAACAGAAATGTTTGTACCGAACAACTGCTGTATTAACTTTTGCCTACGAGACTTGAGCTGATACTGCAAGAACGAAACAGATCATAGAAAAATATTTTTAAATGAGTACACTAAGGAAAATACTGTATAAAATAAGAAGGGATACAATTTGTAATGAGGAAATAAGGAGACAGCTGGACATTTCAGGAAATAAATAAATGGGTCAATAAGAGAAGATATGAATAGAATTTTGACGTAGGCCTATCTAGAATGTTTCGTATGTCAAGAGATAATCTATCGACAGAAGGAAACTTGGAAACCAAAGAAACGTTGGAAAAATTCTTGGTTTCTGGATTGAACAGCCTAGCATAATTACATAAAGAAGAAGAAGGGTAATGGATTTCATGGAGAAAGTGAATTTAATAAAGAATAAAGAATAAATTTTATTTACAAATAAATGTTATACACAGTATTGACACCCGAATGAGCAAGTACTCGTGCTCGGGTGCAGTTCAGTTACATGAATAATACAAATAGAATATATACATTTAAAGTTGGGGCCAGTTTCATTTTTACATAAATTATGGCACATAAAGTAAAGTGTAAAGTGATCCCACAACAGATCCGGAGGCCCTATGACACATACAAATAAAAAATAATAATGTATTGGGAATAAGACTTATTCTAACAAGAGAATTAAAGGAATGGAGAATGATATACATAAAATAATATAAATCATATAATGTAATGGATTACTTACTTACTTACTCACTGGCACTATCGAACCCGTAGGTTCATGGCCGCGCGGACATAAGCTCTCCATACATCCCTATCCTGAGCTAATGCTTTCCAATCATTCCCTGTATAATCTACTTCCCTCAAATCATAGTTAATGTTGTTCTCCCACCTCATTCTTGGTCTACCAACTGGACGTTTTCCCTCCGGCTTTCCTACAAGAAGCTTCCATGCACGTCTTTCATTCCCCATACGCGCAACATGTCCTGCCCATCGCAGTCTACGAGACTTAACTGTTCTTATTATATCAGGCTTCCTATAAAGACCATATAGTTAATTGTTATGTAGCCTTCTCCATTCACCTGTCTGTTCATCTCTCTTTGGTCCAAAAATTTTCCTAAGAACTTTATTCTCAAATGCTCGTAATCTCCTTTCCTCCCTTAAAGTAAGAGTCCATGTTTCGCACCCATATAATATAACTGGTAGAATAATAGTTTTATATTTTCAGTTTAACGTTTTTTGAAAGGAATTGGGACATCAAAAGTCTCTGCAATGCATAATAGCATGCATTTCCAGAATTGAGCCTATGTTTAATTTCTTTGTGCATCTTATTCCTATTTGTGATTATTTTCCTAGGTATTTAAATTCAGCCACTTCCTCAAAATTTCCCTCATTTTTCATTAGCTGTTCATTTCCATTATATATTGAATTTCTACGTGTGACATATATTTAGTTTTACAGAAGAAAGTAATTAGTTATATATTGATTTATAATAATATAAGCAAAAATAGATGCTTTATATTTATTATTTTAAAATATTCAAATGATTAATTTTATTCACTTTATTAATTAAAAATTATTAACTTACTTGCTTTTTTAAAACTAGCTGTGTTTAGTTTACTTAGTTCTGGATTGGATCTAATTAATTCATTATATAATATGGATCCTAGATATCTACTATGGTTAGATCCAGAAGTTGTATAACATTTTGGAACATGTAGCAAAGAAGTAGTATTTTGTCTGGTACTGTAAAAACTTCGATTGTGCTCTTTAAATTAGTTTTTATTTTTATGGGGATAATTAAATACTGTAGCATAATTGGGGGTTCCGCGCCGTAGCCGAGTGGTTATGGCAAGAAGTCTTGGTGCAGAACTACGGGACTTGCGCTAGTTCGAATTCCCATGGGGGAAGAAATTTTATCATGAATTTCGGCCAGATTGGGACCGGTGCGCATCGTGAGGGTTTCGGGTAGCTACAATAAGTAACGGCCCCAGGTTGAGAAAAAAAGCTATATTGGCTGGGGAACCCGACATGCTGGTCACATGTCATCTCTAGACTGGCTGTATGATCGTCTACCTCTGTGATTAACACATATGGATGTGGGGTCAGCAGCCGGAAATGTTAGGCCAAGGGCCTTCTAGGTCTGTTGGGCCGTGGAGTTTAGTTAGGATAATGGGGAGGTAACATACCATTATGACTTACTGGCATTATCGAACCCATAGGTTCATGGCCGCGCGAACATAAGCCCTCCATACATCCATATCCAGAGCAATCATTCCTTGTATAATCTACTTCCCTCAAATCATAGTTAATGTTATTCTCCCACCTTATTCTTGGTCTACCAACTGGCGTTTTCCTACAAGAAGCTTCCATGCACGTATTTCATTCCCCATTCGTTCCTCATGTCCTGCCCATCACAGTCTACGAGACTGAAGTGTTCTTATTTCATCTGGCTTCCTATAAATACCATGTAGTTCACTGTTATGCAGTCTTCTCCATTCACCTGTCTGTTCATCTCTCTTTGATCCAAACATTTTCCTAACAACTTTATTCTCAAGTACTCGTAATATTCTAGCCTCCCTTAAAGTAAGAGCCTATGTTTCGCATCCATATAATATAACTGGTAGAATAATAAAGAAGTAATCCCACTACAGGCCTCGGAGGCCCTTGGGGTAGTGGGAGGTTAAGGCTCGCACGGTAGAATAATAGTTTTATATACTTTTAGTTAACATACCATTATGCTGCAATAAAATTTTATACAAAGATTTATGTTACTATGTAGTAATATTTTAGGTTTATAAGGTCGCAATTCGAAGTTGGACAGAGGCCTCTTATTTCGAGGTTGTGATTATTTTTCGTGCCATTAATCGATAAAAAGGAGACTCAAGAGTTCATTTCATTTATAAAATATACCACACTACGGACTTCTACACTTCGGCTGAGTTTGAACTCACGAACCTCGGAACCAGAGACGCGTTTAGCATTCACAGTGAATCAGGACTGACAGATTCCTACTACTCATTCAAAGGGAGAATGGAAGAGAATTAGAGTGAATCTGGACATAGGTTCTAAAAGAATACCCATCCCTTTATTGAGAGGAAATCATTTTTTTCTGGAAGATTCTAGAAAATTATTTCATGATGATCATATCCGGACTGAAAAATAAATTATAAATAGGCCTATATAAAGAATATTAAACATATATGTCTTTGAACCTAAAATATATAAGAAATTATCCAATTTTTACACAACGCGTGTTCTATTTAAAAGTGCACATGGGTAGATTCCAAAATATACAGCATCAAAATTCTAGAATCTACTTATCCGTATTGGAAACAAGCCTAAGTAAATACAGCACAAAAATTAAATTTTAAAGATTCCATTCGAAATACTACGACTGCGTTTGCTTAAAGAGGGGCGTACAAAATTTACCCAATCGTTATCTTTGCTCATATAATGACGACATAGTTATTAATGGATTGTACGCAATTAAGTTCGCATTTACGTATTACGTCTTAAATATTAAGTTTCACGTAACCTTAATGCATATACTGTTAAATCATTCAGTCTTGATAAGTAAACCGTATTCCGGGAAGGTGCTTATTTTCTCAAAGTCAGCTATTATCATCAATAATATAATAATGCAATTAATCATAGTTTTTTATGCTAGCAGAGTTAAGGCCATAAAACCTTCTTAAACTCAACAGGTATAATAAGACATGCGATGACGTGTTTATCTCTAAAGCTAATACTAAAAATTATTTACACAAAAGTACACTAACAAATAAATGCAATAGGCTATATTTAAATGTTACGATATGTAACTAGTCTCATGAGCTAGTGGACAGCGTTTCTTACTACAGTTCGATTTCCGGTCAGACTATAAGAATTTTTCATTAAAAGGGAAGTATTCCTGTGGTTACACATGGTCTGGAATTTAGGTTAGGTAAAGAGGTCTCCTATCGCTTCATTATGATTTATCACCGATCATATCATCGGGGTAACGTAACGCCGCCTTCCAGGTCCTCCAATCTAAGGAATGGGTTACAATTCCGCCAACGCCACGGAAGAAAGCTAGTAATGTCATGGGACAAAAAAAAAATATTACAATATATTTAAATATTAGAGCACACATAAATGTATATGTGCAAGCAAATTCAAATTTAACAAATAACTCATGGAATTCAAATATAAAGGAACAAATATTAATACTAGTGTAAAGCTTTAGACATGTAAATTTTTGCTTAAAAAAGACACTGACCAGCACTTCCTGATTTACACTGGTAGTGATTTCCAATAAAGGGAGACTGAGATGGTGAAAGAAGAAGAATAATGAGATGTTCTATGATACGGTAAGTTTAATATTCCATTGACCTGCAATCTGGTGTTGATATTATGACTGGAGAATGAACCCAAGCTGACAATTACCTGGGGTTACTTCAGTACTGTGAATAACTTGAAATAGGAGAGTAAGAAAATGCAATATTGCTCTGTATATATACTGACGGGGATAAAGCTAACAAGATTAAGAATAGCTTATGAAAGCTGAATCTTAAGAATAGACTTACAGACTGGCACTATCTAATCTGTAGGTTCATGGCCGCAAGGACATAAGGACCCCATACATCCCTATCCTGAGCTAATGTTTTCCAATCATATCCTGTATAATCTACTTCCTTCAAAATCATGGTTAATACTTATTCTCCCACCACATTCTTGGTCTACCTACTATGTGTTTTCGCAGTGGTTTTCCGACATGAAGCTTACATGCTCCTCTTTCATTCCACATTCGTGCCACATGGTACCGCCCATCGCAGTCTACGAGAATTAACTGTTCTAATTACACTGGTCAATGTGATTTTTGTCTCATGAGTACCAATAGTTGTACTTAATGCATTTTTTATCGTGTTTTCAAATATGTATTCGGAATCTCTCCATCATCCACAGTTTTTTTATTTCAATTTCAATTAATGGATTTAAATAATTATTTTTTTAATAAACGTTTTTTCGTCCATTTGTCCATTGTAAAATAAAACCAAATGAGCTAACTCAAATAGTTTCAGCTATGGAAAAGAGATATCAAGGCAAATGGAATCCTAATATGCTGGCCGATTATTGTTGGACCATCAAAAGAGGGAAGCTCCACAGGCGAAATGTAGCAGAAAATCGTCATTTCTTACTTTCTAGGCGAGTCCGAATGTTCGAATATTAAAGCGCTTGAAATAAAAAAAATCCCTGTATCTTGGAAACCTTGCGTGATGGAAAAAAAACCGATATCATATTTGAATTCAGGGGAAAAAATACTATCAGCATCACGTATTTTTCTTTCTGAGACAAAAAAAAAAGAGTTTTTCAGTGTAATATATGGTTTCCTATAAAGATCATGTAGCTCACTGTTTGTAGTCTTCTCCATTCGCTCGCCTGTTCATCTCTCTTTGGCCCAAATATTTTCATAAGAACTTTATTTTCTAATCCTTGTAATGTTTTCTCGTCCCTTGAAGTCCATGTTTCACATCCATGTAACTGGGAAAATAATTTTTTATAAATTTTCAATCTAACTTTTTTGAAAGAAGTTGAGACGATGAGTCCTGCAATGTATATAGCACACATTTCCATAATTGAGCCTACGTTTAATTTCTTTGTGCATCTCATTCCTGTTTGTTATTATTGTTCCTAGGTATTTGAATTTAGCCACATCTTCAAAATTTCCATCATTTTTCATTAACTGTCTGTTTCCATTACATAATGTATTTCTATGTGTGAACATATACGAGCATTTAGTTTTATTGATGTTTACTTCTAGTCTCAATTTCTTAGTGCTACTCAATAGAGTGTGCGTGTTGGAATAGATATATTAAAAATTTCATTTGTATTCGTACATAGCTAGTACCCGGCGTGCGCTGCTACGCCTAAATAAATTAAATATGTATTTTAATTTTAGTAGCATAACTAAAAAAATAATTAAGGGTTAATTAAATTGAATTTAGGTCATGCTGTACCCCCATAGTAGAATGCAAAGTTACCTCAATCCTGAGTACCTTCTCCTGGCTACCCAACTTCATGTAAAGTAAATTCATCCAAAGATTATTTATCTATATCTCCAGTGCTCCAGTATTATATAATGTCCTAACGTTATTATCAATATAATAATTGTTAACAAACACCGATTCAAAAACAGTTAGAAAAGCTCATTAAATATTTCCTTAGTCAATATAATGTATAACCGTGTTCTAGGTATAATTTTATTATTATCTTTTTATATTTTACACTTTCTTTACCATGCGAATTACTTAATCAAATTATAGCTTCTTATTATTGTTATTGGGGCACGCCGTAGCGTAGTGGTTAAGGCACTGAGCTACAAGCCGGAGGGTCGAGGGTTCAAGTCCCGTTGGGGTCAGGATTTTTAAACTGACCCAAACCCTCTGGCGGCACTATGGCCCTGGGGTCGACTCAGCCTCTAATGGAAATGAGTACCAGACGCTTGTTCTGGGGGTAAAGGCGGCCGTCACGCAGGGCTGACAACCCGGCTGACATAAAGTGCCGATTGTCTAGAAAAAGTGGGAGCCTTAACCTCCTACTACCCCAAGGGTCTCCTGAGGCCTGTTGTGGGATCACTTTACTATTATTGTTATTATCATTATTTTTATTAACTAACTCTAACTCACTGCCGCCATCAAACCCGTAGGTTCATGGCTGCGCGGACATAATCTCTTTGTTCCCTGAAGTAGTCCCCGCACGGAGAACCGAATAGGGGACTATTTAACCTCCCGGAAATTTTACCCCAGTGGAATCCATGTCCGCATTTGTTGATGGTTGTATTTTCACTATGAAGGATCGTCATTCTTTCCACCAAGGAACTTTTTTTTGTCTCGTTTATCACTTTCGACCAGTCCGGCACCCTATCGGTAGCAATGCTACCGCCGGAATAGCTCTCGGGATCAGTTAAGCACGCAAGCCACTCCATCACGACAAGTTAAAGATACCTTGGATATTATTATTGTTATTATTATTATTATTATTATTATTATTTTAATATATGTCGTTCTTTCCTTGTCATCTGTACATTGCGTAGCCTACGCCTATTATGTATTATTAATCAAGTTGTAGATAATTCATAATTGTTATTATATGTATAATTTAACCCTGGTGAAGTGAAAGAGAATATCTTACGGTTTTAACTCCATCAGGTAAACTAAAATAAATTCATTAATTGATTAAAAAATCAATAGCATTTCATGTTCCTAGGAAAATGTCCCAGTATTTGAGTGTTTGTTATCCCTGTCCGGAGAACCTATGTGGGAACTATTTTAGCTCCGGAAAATTTTACCCCATTGGAAACTAGGTCCGCGTTTCTTGACGGTTGTATTTTTACAGTGAAAGATCTCCACTTTTTCGACCAAGCTACTCTTTTCGTCTGGCTTATCGCCTTCGACCTGTCCGCCATGGGTAACTCTTTCGGCAATAATGCTACGGCCGGCATATATTTCGGGGTCATTAAGTACGCAAGCCACTCCACCACAACAAGGTAAATATACTATGGAGGGGTTTACAATACTGGTTAGAGGAAAATAAGATAAAACACTGTAAACCTAGCTATCATTATTATCTTAGAGTTTTGGATGTTCTCTTTTCAGCCCATATAATATACAACGATTACGCCTATGGCTTTAGTAAAAGAAAACAGTATCAAACATTGAAACACCAGCAAGTATTTTTGTAGTATTTACCATAGAAAAAAGAAATAATGTAAAACAAGATCTAAATCTGCGATGTGGAAAAATAAACTCTCAGTATTTGTCGTTATTTTTATTGAATTCTCTCCAACCAGTGCTTTGTTGCCCTCGAGTAAAATAGTTTATTTCTCCAACCTTTGTAATTCCTTTTACTTTTTTAGAATTAAAATGTCTCTAATTGTGTATTTTATTTTTAAACTCGATAATCTGACATATCACCGCCTCAGTACCTCCGAGCTCTTTCATTATGTACACAATGTTCATTTAATTGAATTAAGGCGACTGTCATTGAAAATTAATCACAGTTCTTCAGTTCTTTATTCAGACTGGGAGAGAAGATTTCCCCTGAGCACCGCGATCTGAAAAAATATATATTGCGCTATCCCAGTATTAAGAAGGAGTGTGGAATGAAAGTTGTAGATCGTCTTCTAGGCCTGACACACCAGATTATACTACCATGATCTGTACCACTATTTTTGGGTTAGGCCTGTAACCGCGAGAGGGAACTATAACCCTCCCGTTGCCCACTTCTGCTCTTTTCTTTTGCCCAGGCATCATCCCTGCAACCACATCTTTTCAACACGTGTGAATTACCAAACACACTATTTTGCCTAGCATGAGATGTGGTGAATTAAGGTATGGATCAAATAGAAATGAAATGACGTGAAGGGGATGAAATGGTGATGGAGAGTGTTGGTGGGGTGAACTTTGGAACTGGAGACCCCAGAGAAACCCCCGACAAATCCTGGTATGGCTCACCCTTTCGAAACCGCCAGGATTCAAACTTGAGTCCCAGCCGCTCGTGCTAGACAGTGTTCACAGAGACGGCAAACAATTGCCATGATATATATATATATATATATATATATATATATATATATACATATATAAAGTAGCCTATCGGGAGAAAAATAGGAATGTCTTTTTTCCTCCAGTCTCAACTTTAAAGACACCATCAACAACACTTATGCTCTTTTTTCTTATTTAATTTTTAATACTTTATTGACCCGATCAAATTCGCAGATTTTTCATTGTTTTACTTTATTTCCCCATTTTTTAAGTGATTTACATTTTCACTTTTATTCCAATTTTCACAAAAGCACAGGACACACATTCAAACCTAAGGTGGAGAGTTTAAATCCCATGCTCCGCCAGAAATCGAATTTGTGTCATCGGAATGGAAAGTACGGACCCTACGGAATAGCTCACGGTGACAAGTTATTAAGAAAATCTCGATCGAGTTGTCGGAACAGGGATTTTAACTCTGATCGCCCGAATTAGAGTCTCAAACTTTACCGTCTGATCAACTGGCTCGATAGTTCATGAATAAAACAATGAATGCACTGAAATTAATATTTTAAAATCATGTTGGGTGAAATCATGGACTATCTGTTTACAGGAAGAATGAGAAAATATCGTATCTCCAATAAGGCAATGTTTGTCCAACATATATTGAACATTTTACAATGTATAACATTTTCTTGTGTGCGAGATTATGGCACTTCAATTTATTTCTTACATTAATTTCTATTTTCTCAATCTCCTTCCCTTAATCTATTTTCCACAATTAATCTTCTAATCTCTTGTATCTATGTAATATTTGGTCAACCCTTCTTCTTTAATCCCTTGGGTTAGGAAACTGTTCCGGGATTCTTTTGAGATGGCCATACCATTAAACTGTCTATATGTAATGAAGTCTCATTTATAAATTTTCATAATTTATAAATACCGATAATAAACTTATAATTTGAAATTAGTACCAATTATGTTGTTCTTATGAAACAGCTCCACTGTTCTATTGAAACAGAGGTCCCCAATATTTTTTGTCTCTTAGATTACTTGTCAATTTCTTTTCTATTTTGGGCAGATCCCCTGCCGTTCTAATATTGAATTTTTACAAATCCATCAAAATCAACTGAGTTTGTGACACCTGATACAGTGCTATTCTCTTTCGTTTTCGCTGATATGGACTCCTTGTAGGTCAGAGTCGATCTCTGGGTGTTGATATAGACCACTTCTGGAATGACTGCTTTAAAATCTTTAATTGACTTTTTCATTAAATTAACATAAATGTACATTCAAATTCCCCCTTCGATATTCTTCATAGAAGACAATTGACACTTTAATTCCTCAGCTTCTTTTGAGAATTTGAAGTATGATGTGTCTTGTGTTGGTGGATGAGACTGTCCTTTTTCTTCCCGTTTATAACTATCTCTTCTCGGATTAAATATTAGCGACACTAATAGAAAATACGTTCATGTTTTGGTGACCTTATAGAAATAAATATGAATGATTACTATTTAAAATAAATAATAGTTTTAAAAAACTAAAAGAACACGCTTTATTTGAAAACTAAAAAATGAAAAAAAATTTAATTTCCAATACGCTTGGGATAAAAAAAAGTGGTCAACAAAAAAATCATCTCTAACACATATGGATAAAAATTAGAGTTATCAACAAAAAGAAAATAATTTTACCATCAAAAGCGTGGGGTGCCTTTTATGATTTTTACATTTTCTTCTTAGAGAGCTTACTTTTACCAATATCTGTTTATTATCAAATATATTAATTTATATAGAGCACCCCACGCTTTTGATGGTAAAATTATTTTCTTTTTGTTAATAACTCTGATTTTTATCTATATGTGTTAGAGATGATTTTTTTGTTGACCACTTTTTTTTATCCCAAGCGTATTGGAAATTAAAATTATTTTTCATTTTTTAGTTTTCAAATAAAGCGTTTCCTTTTAGTGTTTTTAAAACTATTATTTATTTTATTTTCTGATGATTATGGCCAGGATTTTAGAAAATAAATATGAAATTATTGTATTGTCACGGGTCCTCTACAAGTATACAAAGTTTCAAGTCGATCCGATGATTTTAAGTGGGTCGCGTTGGAAGATTCCGTTACATAGATAGATAGATAGATAGATACAGGTCAAGCTAATATAAAGCTTGTAAAAATATATTAACTTTCGAAGAATAGGAAAGGCATGTGCAGTATATTAGAATAGACTGTCGAATGTTATAATCTTATCTAACATCGTTACTTGGATACGGTTATCAATGGAATGGACAACAATCGAGTGATACGACATACGTGTTCTTGGAAACTACTTGTTGGTGCATAACGTATTTCATATTATATTCTTATTTGCTCATATTTAAACTGTGATGCTAAATACTTGAATTCTTAAATAGCTTCACTAGATAATATACTAACCAACTAGACTAATTATGTAGGCTATATTCTTGTTAAGCTACCACACCTACAATTCCCTAGCAAAGCTACAAAGCATAGCATGAAAATGCTATGATTGCAGTGAAAGACCTGCCCTCGAGCAGAATTACTATGGATGGATGGATATTCTTGTTATGTACAGTGTTTCATGGAACCTGCAAAACACACGAAAAAATGTTAGCATAACATATTACTGTACTAGATGGTTGTCCGGATATTTATTTATCCCAAACTTCTAGTTACGAATCAGCTTGTGGATTCCGAAATCTTTGAATCTGACACTAATACAGATCATTTGTATAATTTTACTTTACACCCATCCTTAACCCTTCACCGATAAGGGGTTCTAAAGGTCAAATTTGGATTTAAATGTGATCGGGATTGTAACCAATGAGCTTAAGGTCACCGAAAACTATGAATTCGACACTTACATGGTCGTTTTCGAACATTTTTAGATATCACATCCCCATCGCCCCCTTATAGGGGCGCTAACAGCTCTAACCCCCATAAAATGTACCCCGTCTGTGAATTATATGCTTACCGAGTTTGGTTGAAATAACTCCAAGTGTTATGCTGGAACATATATAGGTCGTTGTCGATCATTTTTTCTATATTATTTAAATAAAGTAGCTTACTTATATCATGTAAGTATTCTCTTTAAAATGCTTACTTTTTATAGAAGTCATGAGATGGTAGTAAGGACGATGTCCCATGCCTCTCATAATTGAGAATCATATATAAGGAAGGAAAAATAAATGCTTGTGCTAGCAGCCTGAGTAGACTAGTGATTATGCCATTTACATATAAAGTTAGAGGTGTCGGGTGCAAATTCCGGTCCAGGAGTTTTACTTTTCATGTCATATTTGGGATTCATTTCCAAATCACAAAATTCAATAACAACATCGAAATGAAGAAGCACCACTGCCATAATGTAAATATAACTAACTCACTGGCATTATCGAACCCGTAGGTTCGTGGCCGCGCGGACATAAGCTCTCCATATATCCCTATCTTGAGCCAACGTTTTCCAATCATCCCCTGTATAATCTACTTCCCTCAAATCATAGTTAATGTTATTCTCCCATCTCATTCTTGGTCTACCAACTGGATAATGTAAATATACTATTTAAAATGCTTACTTGTTATACCTTGTCACGCAGCGGGCCCGGGTTCGATCCCCGGTCGGGGCAGTTTTTCTGGCTGAGGTTTTTATCGGGGTTTTTCCTCACTGTAAGACAAATATCAGGAAAACTTTAAAGCCCAAACGGTCCCCGAAATCATATGACCATCATCATCATCATCCTTCACCGGTGTGGAAAGCAACGGGAAGCTAACACACCTACAATTTCCTAGTAAATCTGCAAGCATAGCAGTGAAGGACCTGCCTTCGGGCAGAATTGCTATGGATGGACTTGTTATACAATGCGAGATGACAATGAGGACGATGTCCCATTGCCTCTCATGATTGAGAATCATATTATATATAAGGAAGGGAAAACATGTTTGTGCTAGGAGCCTGTGTGGACTAGTGGTTATTCCACTAACGTGTAAAGTTAGAGGTCTCGGGTTCAAATCTCGGTTAAGGTGTTTATTTTTCTTTTTTTCATGTTATATTTGTTACTAAATGTCAATATATATATATATATATATATATATATATATATATATATATATATATATACTTTTTTATCCGAATACTGGAATTTTAAATTTTTGGGAGAATTACTTTTTTAGATGAGATTTTCAGGTTACAGGACAGAATCTGATACATTTCGTTTATCTTTATGTAATACATGTGCATGAAAAATTTCATTACATTATCACCTATTGTTTTGAAATTATGAGGCATACTCTAGTAAAAAAATGAATAGCAGAGGAGCTAGTGCATCTCTTTGCTTTAACCCATTGTGACTTTCAAAAGTATCCGAAATATGTTTCTCTACACGCACCCTACTCTTTGTATCATTTAGACACATTCGAATAAGTCTAACGAACTTTTAGAAATTTCGAACTTCAGCAGGATATTATACAATTTGTCCCTCATAATTGAAACGTATGCCTTTTTGAAGTCTACATACAGTTGATGCACAGTTCCATTATATTCCCATTTCTTTGCTAAAATCAATTATTCCTTAGGTGTAAGTTCATAAATATAGAGTGAGTCCATAGACTTATACTGTACTTATAAAGTTTTATTTTAAAGGGAGATAGAATTTGAATTGGACTAACTACCTAATTACTGGCACCATCGAAACCAGTAGGGCTGACCGCGCGGACATAAGCGCTCACACAATCCTATCCTAGAGCAAATGTTTTACAATCATCCACTGTATAATCTATTTCCTTCAAATCATAGTTAATGTTATTCTCCCCAACTCACTCTTTGTGGTTCTATCAACTGGGCGTTTTTCCCTCTGCGTTTTCCTACAAGAAACTCCATATGCACGCCTTTAATTCCCACATTCGTGCCAAACGTCCTGCCCATCGCAGTCTTACGGACTTAACTGGTCTCATTATATCTGGCTTCCTTATAAAGAACATGTCATTCCATTGTTATTGCAGTCTTCTCCATTCACCTGTCTGTTCATCTCTCTTTGGTTCCAAAATTTTTTCCTAATAACTTTTATTCTCATAAAGTAATCGTAATATCCTTTTGGCCTTTAAAGTAAGAGTCCATGTTTCACATCCATAAAAAATTACTGGTAGAATAATAGTTTTATATATTTTCAGTTTAACGTTTTTTGAAAGGAATTGGAATATATCTAAATTGCAACAACCTGAAAATTAGTTAATTACATTTCTAAACTATTATTTATGTATGTATATATATATATATATATATATATATATATATATATAATAAAAAATGCATCTTTCAATCAATTAAGAATGCAATTTAGATATATTCTTCAATTTTAACCCCCTTAAAAATAAAACTTTATAGGTATAGTGTAAGTCTACAGACCTTCTACAAATTTTAAAAACTTGGGCCTATACACAATACCAAAGGAATATTTATAAATCGAGCCTTATTTTAAAAATCTGATCTGTTGTAGTTATACACAATTAAATTATTTATAACAATAATAAAATCTGAGAAAACCGTGCATTTTTACCCGAAGTATATAAGACATTAACATATTTACCAAAAGAATTCATGTTAAACACACGAGCACTTATATTAGGCTACTTCTACTCTATATATATATATATATATATATATATATATATGCACCAGTATGATTTATTTATGAATATTATAATTTGTACTTGCGGAATACATTGTATTTGGATACAATGATAGATAGCTTGGAACTTACCATAATGAGAATGATACGCCTGTTTCCTTGACAACGTGACACTGCTGTAATCAGCTGCTTATGTTCTGTATTTAATACGACATACAACTTAGTCTTTAGATAAACCTCTCCTTTACTGCATCTGAGGAGGGGGCAACCAATACGTTATTAGCTTTATAAACATTTAGGCCTACATCTGATCGGCCTCTAGGAGTTAAGTTATTTGCTCTGGCCCGAGGATCGCGGGTTCAAACCCGTCTGAAGTCGGTGGATTTTTTAGGAAGGAAAATATAAGAGAAAAGTCTCCGGGGGGACTTTAAGCAATGAGTCCGAAGTCTGAAGATTTCGTGCTCGTAAAAGAAACTCAAGCCCAAATTAGAGCCTTTGAGCAAAATTTAATCAGCATTTCCCATTCAAGTAATACTTTATTTTCCTATTAGATGTTCCTATGATTCAATAAAGCTCCTGGAGAGGATGGAATCAGTATTGAACTATTTAAAAATGCAAATCCTCTGTTTTTAGACAGATTTATAACATTCTTAAATAAACCATGGGAAGGGAGAGACATTCCTGTAAGTTGGACAAAATCTATTGTAATACCAATATTTAAAAAAGGAGACAAGAAAAACTGTGAAAATTACAGAGGCATCAGCTTACTAAATACTGGATACAAAATTTACGCCAATATAATTAAGAAAAAAATATACAAACATCTTAACAGCCTCCTAAGCGAAGCACAGAATGGCTTTCGTAAAGGTCGATCCTGCTGTGATGGTTAATTCTCCATGAAATTATTAGTAGAAAAACACAGGGAGTTCAATGTAGAAACACATTTAGCTTTTGTGGACTTCAAAAAAGCCTTCGACAAAATCAATAGGAATAAACTGTTGGAAATTTTAGCTGAGAAGAATCTACCACAACAGCATATTTTAAATTTATACAATATCTATAAAACAAATTTGATTTCAGTTCGAATCAATGACACACAAACAGAATGGACCGAAATTAATAGGGGCATAAGACAAGGATGTGGCCTCTCGCCCTTGCTCTTTATCATATACATGGATAGAATACTCCAAGATTGGTGACAGATGAGACACGGTTCTATCCAAATTAATAGAAACCATAAAATATACTCTTTGCTTTTTGCAGATGATTTGGTATTAATAGCTCCAACAGAAACAGATTTACAGTATTCTATACACAATTTTAATATAATTCCAAAAAGATACAATATGGAAATCGATACAAAGAAAACTAAAGTGATGGCCTTTTGTAGGAAATACCCTATACCTAGCAAAATTGTTTTGGATGATACAATTTTAGAACGAGTAAACGAATTTAATTATTTGGGTTATAATTTAACATTTCAAGATGAAGCTGATATATCATGAAAATCACAAATTTTACAAAAACAACGGGGATAATTAACAGTATAATGAAACCATCTTTAGTACAGGAGAACGCAAGATTACGGCTTTAAAGGTTCTCGCAAGACCAGTATTAAGATATGGTAATGAAGCATGGACAATACGAAGAAGAGATGAAAGCCGAATAACAGCAAATGAGATGCGATTTATGCGCCGTACAGCAAGCTACACAAAGTGGGATCATAAAAGAAATGAGGAAATTATGTAAGAGTTAGATGTAGAACCCATTATTCACCATATACAAAACTACAGAACAACTGGAAAACCCATCTTCAACGAATGCCGTCTCATAGAATTCCAAAAGCCATACTTCGCTACTGCCCCAAGGCAAAATATCGCTGGGACGTCCAAAAAAGCGCTGGATGGAAAATTCCTCTTTGAGACCGTAACAGGCCACACGGCCTAATACTTGCATGGGTGATGATAATGATGGTGTTCCTATGAGGCGACCAGCAAACCATTTGTCACTCGCTGACTTCTGAAGCGAAATAGCCGTAAATAAACTAACCTGGTCAAGTAAATCCCCCCCCCCCAAAAGCTTCATTGTTACATGTGAGGATATATGGGTGAAGACAGGCAAATCGACAGATGTAGGCCTATACCGCTCACAATAGTCTCTCTACGTATGGCTGGTATCAAGTATTTAAAGATCATAAATAGTATTTTTATGGTAAACTATTGACCAGTCTCATGGGTTAGTGGTCAGCTTTACTGACACAGTTCATGAGGTCCTGGGTTCGACTTCCGGTTAGACCATAGGAATGTTTCCTTAAAGGTTGCCCATGGTCTGGAATTTAGGTTAAGTATTGATTAAGGACTCTCCCGGCGCTTAATTCTCATTTATCACCTATTCACATCATTAGGGTAACGTAACTCCGCCTTCCAGGTGCCCCATTCTAAGAAATTGACTACAATTCCGTCAATGCCAGGGAAGAAAGCCAGAAACATCATAAAAGACAACTTGATGGGATAAGGGAAAAAATCAGTTCAGGACCTTACAAAAAAGGACGTAAAATGAAACGTTACAGGACTATATAAGCAATATTTACAAAAAAACGACGCATATTTAACAAACATATGACTCTTCATTGTCATCATCCTGTCAAGTAGCAGTGGTATGTTACGGTATGTAACTATCTCTTCTGAGGTTTCTTCTGAGTCGTGTAGTGAAGCATATTTCGGGGTATTCTGTGTCGTTCCTTTACAGACTGAAGCCAATCTTGTCTATATTTCCTATATAATGAACATTGGGTGCTATTTTTTTAATTCTTCTGCAATGTCAGTCAGCACAAGGCCACGGTGACATAGAATATATGGCTAAAAAACTAAAAGAAGAATATGAAAAATGGGGATTTTATATAAACAATGAGAAAACTAAATATCAGTGTATAGGAGAAGGAATGAAAAATATAAATTTAAACAATGGAGAAGAACTAAAACCTAGTATTTAATGCACTTATTTAGGAACAAAATTAGACCATTCAGGCGATAAGACAGTGAAAATAAAAAATAGAATCGCACAAACAAAACAAGCAATAAATGCTTTAAACTCTGATTGGCGGAGCAAAAATATTACAAAAAATAGAAAATTACAAACATATCAAACCATAATTCAGAGCATTTTAACATATGGTGCTGAAATCTGGCAAATTCCTACCAGGGAAATGAAAAGAATTTCAAGTACAGAAATGGATATTTTAAGAAGATCAGCTGGAAAATCTAGAATGGATAGAATACGAAATAAAGAAATAAGGGAAATTATGGGTATACAAGAGGAACCGGGCATCATAGACATTATAGAAAAGAAAATATTACAGTGGTATGGCCATGTCAAAAGAATACCAGAGCAAAGTTTGCCTAAAATTGTTATGGAATGGATCCTAATAGAAAGGAGGAAGACCGAAAAACTTGGATAGAAGGACTACATCAGAGGATTGGAGGAAGATCAATGGATGGACAGAGAGGAATAGCGTTTGGTTTCCGGAAGATGGCAGCAGCTGCCATGATACCGGATGATGGTGATGAAATGTCAGTATTTATTTTATGATCTAGAGGATCAAGGCCAGAAAATTTTGGTAGAAACATCATTTCTGTAGCTTGAATCGTAGTTTGTCTTGGAGTCTAATGGTCAAGATAATAACTTAGAACTGAACATGTCAAAAGTTTATAGTCTTGCCAACATATGAATAAACCATAAAAAAAACTAATTTCATCGCACACAGCCCTAGAAGGGCTTATCAGAGGGCTGTTAAACCTCACATCCATACGAGTTGATCACACACGAAAAGGATCTTCCACCTACCACTATAGGGATCTGACGCATATCGGGTCCCTAGCTAGATTTTCTAAACCTATGTTCTCTACTATTGTAACCAGCCAAATTCTTCACGGTGCTGAGTGGTACCCTACTGGTCCATACTGGCTGAAATTCTAAGAGAAAAATTATTCTTCAATGGGGATTCAAACTACCGCAAATCGCGTAGCCCTGCAGCAAGGCATTGCTGCTTTAAACCACTTGAGAACAATACAGAACATAGATTAAATTATTTAGTAATTTTGTAAGTAAATAAGCACGGATAATCAGCACATATTAGTGGGCATAAGTAATAATCTCATATAATCAGTACTTATTTCATTAACTAACTCATTCACTCATTGGTACTATTGAACTCGTAGGTTCATGGCCGCGCGAACATAAGCCCTCCACACATCTCTATCCTGATCTAATGTTTTCCTGTCATTCCTTGTAAAATCTACTTCCCTCAAATCATAGTTAATATTATTCTCCCACCTCATTCTACATACTGGGCGCTTTTCCTCTAGTTTTCCTATATCGAGTTTCTGTGTCCCACTTTGATTCCCCATTTGTGCCACGTGTCCTGTCCATCGCAGTCTAGGAGACTTGAATTTTTAATATACTTAAGTTTCCCACAAAGATCATGTATCTCATTGTTATGTAGTCTTCTCTATCCACCTGTCTGTTCTTTTCTCTTTTGTCCAAAAAATCCTCAGAATGTTATTCTCAAATACTTGTAATTTTTTATCCTCCCTTAAAAGTTAGAGTAGTTCCGCGCCGTAGCCGAGTGGTTAAGGCAGGAAGCCTTGGCGCAGAGCTACGGGACTTGCGCTGGTTCGGGTCTTCATGGGGGAAAACTTTTTCTCATGGGATTTCGGCCAGTATGGGACCGGTGCCTACCCAGCATCGTGAGGCATTTGGGTAGCTACAATAAGTAGCGACTCCAGATTGACAATACCAGCTATAACGGCTGAGGGATCCGACATGCTGACCACATGTCACTCCTACATTAGCTAGATGATCGTCTACCTCTGTGATTAACACATGTGGATGTGAGGCCAGCTGCCGGCTGTTCAGTCAAGGGCCTTCTAGGCCTGTCGCGCTTGGAGTTTTTTTTTAATTAAGAGTCAATGTTTCACATCAATATAACTGGGAGACCAACAGTTTTGTATATTTTTAATTTACCTTTTTTTACAGAATTTGGGACAAGAGTCCCTCTAGTGCATAATCTTAAGGATTTCCAGAAATGAACCTACATTTTATTTTCTTTGTTCACCTAATTCCTGTTTGTAATTATTGTTCCCTAGTATTTAAACTCAGTTACTTATTCAAATTTTCCTTCATTTTTCATTAACTGTCCATTTCAATTATATTTTTATGTGTGAACATACAACTAGTTTTATTGATATTTACTTCCAGTCTCAATTTCGTGATATATTGGATGATGATAATAAGATCATATCATCAATACTTATTTTATCATAAGGCGAATTAAAAATAAATTATACGTATATATAATTTAAATGAAAACGAGGTGGCAATGAATAACACATATAGTATTGTGATACAACTTGCATTTCATTTTGTCAATTGATAGTACTGACTGAAACAACTTTTATTTACACACACTCATATTAAATTGTAAATTTATGTGATTATAACATTTTAATGTTATGTATTTTGGATATTTTATTATCATTCGTACTTTATCTTAATAACTTCAATATCGGCAGGCCGAACTTTGGGTTAAAAATCATATAGTTCAAATGCTTGCGCGCGTAGTATATGACACAGGAAAAATTGCTGCCCAGTAATCTGTATGAGATATGCTTGGAAGTTTGTTTTCACAGGCACACTGACGGATGCCACCTCATCCAACACCATCACCTCGAAGCCTGATGTACTAAAATCCATTTTTTTAGCAGCCAGGCCGTAACTCTGAGGCCAATCCATGATCTTGTATGTTCAAGATCTTGTGACCCTGATAGGGTTACTTGCTTATCATACCACAACTTTGAGACTACAACTATCCAAGTTGCAGTCAAGTTCAAGATCTTATAACCCTGATACTTGCTTATCATACCACAACTTTGAGACTACAACTACCCAAGTTCTTGTAAGTTCAAGATCTTGTAACCCTGATACTTGCTTATCATACCACAACTTTGAGACTACAACTATCGAAGTTGTAGTCACGTTCAAGATCTTGTAACCCTGATACTTGCTTATCATACCACAACTTTGAGACTACAACTATCCAAGTTGTAGTCACGTTCAAGATCTTGTAACCCTGATACTTGCTTATCATACCACAACCTTGAGACTACAACTACCCAAGTTCATGTAAGTTCAAGGTCTCGTGACCCTGATATTTGCACGTATATCTTGTTGTAGGCTTTTTTATATCTAGAAAATAGTACAGCTCTTATGGGAACGCTGTTGCCATTTAACAGAGATGGAAATATATCTTCCTCTTGTCCTTCTGGCATAAGTACAACATTAACATAAGTCTATGGCACAATTATCTTCACTAATGTTACTAAAATTTAAATCGTGATAATTCTAACGTGATTACTAAAGAATAACATTAACATTACTTGGAAGTAAGCTCTTTAAATACATACACACACATACACCATTCGTATCTTATGTCTGTCCATAGCAGTCTAAAAGATTTAACTGTTCCTATTACATAATATCATTTCCCACAAAGATCGTGTAGCTCACTGTTATCTAGTCTTCTCCATTCACCTGTCTGTTCATACCTCTTTGATCCTAAACGTAATTATAGCAACATTAAAAAATGCATATTTATATAATATAGCATATAATTTTCCCATATGTAACATTTAAAAAATATTG
The DNA here is from genome assembly GCA_030220185.1 of Diploptera punctata. Lineage (NCBI taxonomy): Eukaryota > Metazoa > Arthropoda > Insecta > Blattodea > Blaberidae > Diploptera > Diploptera punctata. Next base: position 99,263 of record JASPKZ010005705.1, read on the forward strand.
CTGTTATAATTACTTCGTAACATTCATTCATCAGATCTACGTGGTACGTTCAATAAATAATTCACACACACATTTACTTACCGATTGCCTTTCATTGGAAATGAATGAAACTTTACATAACTTACCTACAAATCTTCCTTCATAACGTCACTATGTTTCATTGTTTTCTGGCATGCGGCTGTGATGTACTTTAGTTTTAAAATGGCTGCTTCTCGTTAAACACGAAGAAAATAGAGAGTTGTGATTGAAGATCAGGGGGATCTGATAGTCTTACTCTATCTCGTTCTGGCGCTAACATTCTGCTAACTCAACGAGAGACTGACTCCTATCCAGTGCTTGACCTCCATAGGTATTTTGTAACCGTGTGTGAATGATTGAAATGGTACCCTGTTCTGCAGAAAGGAATTTAAGCACAGCTCTCTGTCTTGTACACGTTTCATATTTCTCCGCAATTTTAGAACTTTGTGACATAAAGGAGAGATTGAAGATATGTTCTGTAAAGTTACGTTCATTTCCAATGAAAGGAAATAGAGAACTAAAAGTATGCGCATTATATGTACTTATTGAACGACCTAGCATTTAAAACGTTCAATATTTTTGTAATTATTATTAACTCATATAAGTTTTTGTAGCTTTATAAAAATGCGTTGTTAAATTAATTTAATAAATTCATTTGCCTTAGGCTATATTGTTATTACTTTAAAATGTAGTTACACTATATTCATGTAATACTAAAGTGTTTTTAAAACTATATATGTTAGTATACCTAATGTAAATAGGGCTCTTAAAAGGCAGCTCCATGGCGGAAGCTCACCTCTTACCGCTGGGTCCCGAGATCAAGTCTCGGTCACTTCATGTTTCGTGGCGGAAGAAACGGAATCTGATAGGTTTTACTCGAGTTTTATTCTAGTTTTCCCCTGGCAATAAATTCATTCCACCATTTCTCCGCCCTTGTCTCATTCATTTCATTTCAACCGCTCTTGTGTTGGTGCATTAGGCGGGTTGGCCGGTATCCTTGTAATTCACAGACCTTCAACGTGAAGGGCTTCATCGCATCTCATCCCTCTACTCGGATCTGTGTCAGAAACGAGTTGAAGATGGCACTTAAAAGTTGAAATAAATAGTACTACTAATTAATTAACTATCGAAATAGTAGGTTCAGGCCCGCGCGGACATCAACTCTCTCTACATATCCCTATCCTCAGATAATGTTTTCCAAACATCACCTGTATAATCCACTTCCCTTAAATCATGGTTAAATTATTCTCCCATCTCATTCTTGGCATATTTACTGGACGTTTCCCTCTGGTTTTCCTACAAAGAGTTTTCATGCGCTTCTTTAATTCAGTAAGTACTTCTAGTAATTCGACAGAATGTAAACAGAATTTTGTATGTTGCAAGAATTGAAAATGTTTTATTAATTCGGTGGAATGTATGCCAGGAATGAGTATACAAAAATTGTAATGACAAATTAAAAACGCATATTATTGTAGCAGTATGTAATTACCCGAGGAAAAAAAAGTTGATTTTTTCCAAAAAAAAAAATGCGAGAAATCGCTTAAAATTGAATGAGGATTTAAGGTTCAAATAACCTAAAATCACCATATTTACAATCGAAAATATGCATTGGTCGTTGCTCAAATGGAATATCTAATTTATCCTTATGCGACGCCAGATTATCAAATAAACTTTAAACTAATCTGGTGTACACTAACTTGCCCATTTTCTCACTTAACGAAATGAATTCAGTACAGAATAGTGGGACTGGAAGTAAAAATCAATGAAACAAAATATATTTTCTCACACACAGAAATACATTGCATAATGGAAATGAACAGTAGGCCCTGAATGACAAATGAGGGAAATTTAAAAGCAGTGGCTGAATTCAAATACCTCGGAACTATAATTACAAATAGGAATGAGATGCACAAAGAAATTGAACATATGCCCAATTTTGGAAATGGATGCTATTATACATTACAGTGACTCTTGTCCAAATTTCTCTAAAAAATAAACTGTAAAAATATAAAACTGTTATTCTCCCAGTTATATTGTATGGCTGCCAAATACAGACTCGTATTTTAAGGTATATGATAAAAACGATCTTAGGAAATTTTTTGGGACAAAGAGAGACGAACAGACAGGCAAATAGAGGAGACTACATTAACAGTGAGATGCATGGTCTTTATAGAAACCAGGTATAATAAGAACAGTTAATTCTAGTAGACTGCGATGGATAGAACATGTGGCACGAATGCGGAATGAAGACAGACATAGAAGCTTCTTACAGGAAAAGAAGAGGGAAAACGTCCAGTTGTTGGACCAATAATGAGGTGGAAAATAACATTAACCACGAACTGAAGGAAATATATTATACAGAGGATGATTCGAAATCATTAGCTCAGGATGGGGATATATGGAGATATTATGTCCGCGCGGCCATGAATCTGCGGGTTCGATAGTGCCAGAGAGTTAGTTATAGTATATGGTATAAGGACTTAGTAATGAGTGGATAATATATACTAAAAAACTACTCTCTGATAGATGAAACGTATATTATCATGATTGGATAATGGCGCTAGTGGTCGCTTGTTCGTTGCAACATTTACAGATTCACTCCAGGCATACAATAACTCTTTCCCCCCTCTTTTTCTTTTACATTGTTTTTCCTTCTTGTTTTTACCTTTTTGTTTTACCTTTTTGTCAACTTTATTTTATCCTCGCATATAAACACAAAGGATAGGACACACACCCAGACCCAAAGTGAAGGTTTAAAATCCCCTACCCTACCGGGAATCGAACCCTGGTCGCCGGAGTGGAAGGTAGGAACTCTACCGACTACGCCACAGCGACGGACATCGAATTGGTTTCGAAATTTCAGTAAATATCTCAACTCATGAGTAAAACTTCTCAATTAACCCTTGTAACATAAATAACTATATCGACCAATGTTCCGCTACCTTGAAATGCAGCTTATAATCCTCTACCAGCTTTACGATTTAGGTCCTAAAGGTTATAGACATCCTGTATATTATAAAGTAATGTATATTATTTGTTTTATCTATTGTACACATGAACCCAAAGTTCAAGTATTTATAATCCACAAAAGATTTTCCAGAAGTGTTTAAAAAATAAACACACATTAAAATTCCAGTCATATCATCATGCAAGCATACACATGTTTTCAAATATTACAAATTCTTCACTATATTTTCCTTCACTCGTCTTTTGGACTTTACGAGACGTTTTGTCGACATAAATATAAACAGAAATGACTCAGCTGGTAGTTATGCAGAATTATACTGCGTCTTGTAAATATGGAAACATTTTAATGACCGAAGAGATAATAGTAACTTCCATACATATTGCATATTTTTAAATACTATTATCTTTATTGTTATGCTAAAATTATAATCAAATTTTACGTAAAACGTGAAAGAAAAACATTGTCACAGTTCACATTACGATACTTACCAATATTAATAATTTGTATGTCACGAATTTCTTAAAATAAATTAAGCGGCAACAAGCTTTAAAGCTAAAGTTTAATAATAATAATAATAATAATAATAATAATAATAATAATAATAATAATAATAATAATAATAATAAATATCAACTCTTCTGTTAGTTCTGAGCCCATTTTTAGAAGAGTTGATAACATTTATTATTATTATTATTATTATTATTATTATTATTATTATTATTATTATTATTATTATTATTATTATTATTATTATTATTATTATTATTATTATAAAACTTTAGCTTTAAAGCTTATTGTAGCTTAATTTATTTTAAGAAATTAGTGACGTGCAAATTATTAATATTAGTAATTATTAATATATGAAGAGTATTTTATGATATGGTGCAGAAAACATGGACGTTGAAGCAAAAACACAGAAATAAATTATTATTCACAGAAATTGACTTTTTAAGAAGATCGGCAAGAATATCAAAATTGGATAAAGTAAGAAATAATACAATAAGGCACATAATGAATGTAGAAAAATATATTGTACAAGAGATCGAGTAAATCCAACTAAGATGGTATGGATATATAATGAGAAGAAGGGACACAGAAACAGACAAAGAAGTATTGAAATGGATACCTCCTGGAAAAGGGAAACATGGTAGACCAAAGCCAACGTGGATAAAGGGAATTCAAGACAACATGGAGAAGAGAAATATGACAGTAGAAGACACGCAAGATCGGAAAGTGCGGAAGAAAAAAATTGTATACTTTGGTTGAGGATACCTGTGTAAATAATAGAAACAATCCTGAAATAAAATAGAATAAATATTATAATCATGTATTATTATTAATACATAACTATTATTAATATAATAAATAGTAATAATAATTATTATAATTATCCACCGCTGTGGTCTCGCAGTATGCCTTATATGCATCGGGCTCGAGTTCTATCTTCAGTCAGGATAATTTTTCTGGATGAGATTTTTTCGGCATAGGCTAATGTCCTTCCCAATGAAGCGATACTCAATATTTTTACGCCTTCAAAAATGTATCGACCCCAGCCGGATTGAACCATCGAACTTCGGAACAAGAAGAGTTTCATCACCTTAAAATTTGTAGTCTATCTCCTAACTTCTCAGCCATTCTACTCTACTATTTGAAACGATGATTATTTTCAACTAATCATAAAAATATTGGAACCTAATTGAGTAAAGTCGTGACATTATCATTGTAGTTAAAGTGATTAAAAACAACAAATGGAAAATGTTGAATTATTTTTCCAATAGTTTTATGGTACATCGCTATTTCTATTAATAGTAACATGTTTTTATTTAAGCTGGCTCTTTAACAACCCAAGGCAGTGCCGGTGAGTTAGTTAACGAAGTTCCATAAAATCGTTAGTAACCGCTACACCCTATTCAGTAAATTGGCATGCTACGAGTTATTGGTAAATCCAGAAAATTGGATAAACCTCGGTAAATTTCTGGACAAAACGCGGAAAATAAGGACAACACTCATTCATGAATAAATATATGTTATCAAAATGCAATACCATTAATTATTAAGAATTATATATAAATTAATTAGTGTATAATGCTATTGTGTTATTATTTAGTTGTAATATTAATATGTTTTCTTTATGTAATTGTAATGTTAATGTTTTTTTAGTGTATAATGCTATTGTGTTATTATTTAATTGTAATATTATTGTGTTTTCTTTATGTAATTGTAATGTTAATGTTTTTAGTGTATAATGCTATTGTGTTATTATTTAATTGTAATATTATTATTGTGTTTTCTTTATGTAATTGTAATGTTATTGCTGTTTTTGTTGTTTATTTTTCTTTACACTAGTACCAATTATTACTTTATTGTAACGGACTGTCAACAGCACGTACGGCTTACTGCCCGTGCGACCCATATTTGTAAATAATATTGTAAATATCTTACTTTTTGTCTAATAAAGTCCTACTACTACTACTACTACTATGTCTTTATAGTGGAGATAAACAAATGTAACAGTGGATGCCTTAACTAAGAATTTGAATTCAGTTGTTTTTTATTATTAAAAGTTAATAAATAACTATTGCATTTGTTTATCTGCAATATATATATATATATAATATATATATATATATATATATCCACCGCTGTGGTCTCGAGGTAGCGTGCTGCCTTGTCACGCAGCGGGCCCGGGTTCGATCCCCGGTCGGGGCAGTTTTTCTGGGTGAGGTTTTTATCGGGGTTTTTCCTCACCTGTAAGACAAATGTCAGGAAAACTTTAAGGCCCAAACGGTCCCCGAAATCATATGGCCATCATCCTTATCATTATCATCCTTATCATTATCATCCTTACCATTATCATTATCATCATCATCTTTCACCGGTGTGGAAAGCAACGGGAAGCTACCACACCTACACAATTCCCTAGTAAAGCTGCAAGCATAGCATGAAAATGCTATGATTGCAGTGAAGGACCTGCCTTCGGGCAGAATTACTATGGATGGATGGATATATATATATATATATATATATATATATATATATATATCCTTTTTTGGTCTCCTTTTTTCGTTTTACGCTGTTTTTCCTTTTTTGTTTTACCCTATTATTTAACCTTATTGTTTTACCTTTTTGTTAACTTTAATTCATTCTCACATGTAGCCACAAGGACAGGACACACACCCAGACCCAAGGTGATTTAAAATCCCCTACCCCGCCGGAAATCGAACCCGGGTCGCCGGAGTGGAAAGTAGGGACTCTACCGACTACGCCACGGCGACGGACGTCCTGAATATAGTTTTTTATGTAGTGCACCAGGACCTCTCCCATTACACTGTTCATCTAAACATTACGGGTTATTCAATAATGATAGGAATAAAACTATAGATTTAATGGTAAGACTGCACTATTATCAACATCTAGAAGGCGACAATTTGTTAAATTACTATTTTTTGCAGTCATTCTTCTAATTTTTATGTACAAATTGTCATTCTATTACCAATAACAATTATAGTCCTTTTTACTTCAGGCACTAAACTTTTTTTTTATTTTTATGAATACAAAATTAATTAATGGGAGGGCATCTGATCTGTTCTGACCCAATAGTTAACTGAAGTCTGGAACTGGTCATTTCATCGTCGTTTTGGTCCTCCCATCGATTACAATTAATATTGTTATTATTTCATTTATTACGTTTTAATACAGGAATCAACAACCGCCTAAGGAAATGCATGATGATTATATCGGGGCCCAGCGGGGAAATGAAATTTTTCTTCCAGGAAAAGCACATACGAGATATTTCTGATAAGCTCGTCTGTTGTTAGTATCCTTCTAGTCGCCAAGAATACAACATAATTAAGCATTTCAGTATCGATATTATATGTAACACTAACATAAAACATATTCTCATAGCACACTAATGATTTCAAAGTTGTTAAAAAAATAACAAAGCTTTTGTACTAATGTATTTGTTGTTTTAGAAACTCAGTGGCGTGAAATCATTAACTTACTCTATCATATGTAAAAAATGAATACTGATACCGGTAGTATATTTCATCAACATCTTCATCCGCTTCTAGGATTAAGCGTCATTAGACCGTCAAATTCATTATATGGTAAGTTATGTTGTGATTGTTATTATATTATTATTATTATTACATTCTCGTGTTGTATTGAGGTGGTCACAGAATTCAGTTAAGCACTCCTTTTCGGAGAAGCTTCATGTACATTGAGGTAAAAAAAGTATGAACCGGTATGTGATCCACAGTTAAAATCACCTCTCGACAGGTCGTGTCCGTCCTGGATTCCGTGAGGTATGTAAAAGTACTTACAAAGGAGAGGTTAAAGTAAGGGAGGAAAAGGAACATTATTATTATTATTATTATTATTATTATCATTATTATTATCATTATTATTATCATTGTTATTATTATCATTATTATTATCATTATCATTATTATCATTATCATCATTATCACTATTATCATTATCATTATTATCATTATTATCATCATTATTATTATCATTATCATTATTATTATTATCATTATTATCATTATCATTATCATTATTATTATTATTACTACTACTACTACTACTACTACTACTACTACTACTACTACTACTACTACTACTACTACTACTACTACTACTACTACTACTACTACTACTACTACTACTACTGTTTCCACAGATTATATGCTAAAGATTGAGTCCAGATACACACTACTAACAAGGAAAGTACTTGGGCTCGAACAAACACATATACACCAAAATCGTGTGAGAGATAATTTAAAGGTCCCTTATTGCTCTAGTGATACTCGCTCATCTGCAAATCTCTGCAGTCGTCCGTTAGAGGCATCTTTTATTGTAACGGACTGTCAACAGCACGTACGGCTTACTGCCCGTGCGACCCATATTTGTAAATAATATTGTAAATATCTTACTTTTTGTCTAATAAAGTCCTACTACTACTACTAGAGGCATCTGCGTGTGCCATGCCTCATTGCACATTGACCTGCCGGTACGCCAGTCGAGACCAGTAGGGACGGTGCAGTGTGCCTCTGAAGTTGCGTTTTGTGAAGTTATTTGTGTAGTGAAGCGTCAGATGGGTCGGCGATTGGTAATCAATCCTGCTAATATATTGCGACTGGTTGCGATGAAGTTACGAAGAACTCTTTGTGAAGATGGTATTGGTGTAGAAGATGAATCATTCGCATGTTTTCTGGTATCTATTACAGTGCAGAAATATGAGCATAAGTTAGAAACAGATACTGTTGTAACACTAACACATAATTATGTTGCTAGTGATGATCATGACAAACAACTCATTGCGTACAGTAGTGATACGGTAAGTGCGGGAAGAGGCGATGGAAGTAGTGAAAGTGAATTCCAACCCTATCCTGATAAGAAGGTTAAAGTCGCAAGTATCATCACGGCGTTTGATGACAACACACTAGAGAACATATACGATGATTATCACGTAAGAGGTTTCAACACATACGACAAGCTTCTGAAAGGTACCCTAAACTAAAGTCTAAATGCAATATTAAAAACATACTGGACTACGTGGCAAAGAAACGAGAAGGAAATACACTTTTCAGAGGAAATCGTACATTGCTGTTCAAGATCATCAAGGAGCGTGTAATGGCGAAATTCGATGAAGCGCGAGAATTTATTCAATAACCTTCAAGATTATATTAAATAAGAAAAATCTGGCATATAAAAATTCCTTATATTATTTTTGACGTGGCTATGAAATCTAATTAGTAGACTAGGATTAAATACCCTATTATTTACGAATTAAAAGTTTGTACTGGAGTAGTTCCGCCGTTCATTATTAGCATTTACAACATTGGACATTGATCGTAGCCAGAAATCTCGGGTGTACAAACTATACAGCTTCACTAGGATTTATTACTAATTTGAAAAAGGAGTTTAGGATAACATCACGCCATATCACTATGCTCCAAGCACGAAAAGATAAGGATGACGAAGAAGAGCTGATTCAAAGAGCTCAAACGTTTGTTGCTGATGCCAATGAGCATATCACGACAGAAAAAAATCGTAATTAGTTCTGTATGGAACTGAGATCAGAGTCAGTTCAACTATGAGCTTTCTTCTGAGAGAAAGCTATCAATGAAAGGGGAGAGAAACACTGTCTCGATGTTGCAATCTGTTAACAATGCAACACACAGTTACACGATCAATGTTTCTATATCATACATACATACATACATACATACATACATACATACATACATACATAAGGACTTTATTAAACTAAAAGTAAGATACATACAATGTTATTTACAAATATGGATCGCACAGGCAGTAAGCCTTACGTGCTGTTGACAGTCCGTTACAATAAGTTGATATTAAAAAAAAACATAATAATATTACAATTAGATACCAATACAATTGCATTATACATTAACTTAGTTATGTAGAATTATTAAGAATTAATTGTATTGCAATTTGTAAACATATTTATTTATTCCTGAATAAGTTTTGTTCATATTTTCCGCGTTTTGTCCAGAAATCTACCCAAGTTTATCCAATTTTCTGGGTTTACCAGTAACTCGTAGCATGCCAATCTTCCACGATTAGAATTTATAAATCTTTCCGGTAATAACTGACGCCTCCAATATACTAAATCGTTACATTTTCCTAATATATGTATCTCATCTTCAAAGCTCCCGCACATTAGACATATTCGCATATCGTGATCGTCGCTAATTTTTAAAAATTTCCGTGCCCCTAACCTGAACCAAGGAAGCCCTGATCTCTCTTTAAATCCTAGATTGAGTTTATAAGATTATTTTCCCAAACTTGTTTTAGATCTCTTTGTAAAAACAGTGATCGTTTTCCCGCACATTCGGCCAAAATATTTTGTCGGTTTATATCTAAGTACCTCCTTCTAATTTTTCTCCACACATTCTTGCGATTTTCAGTCCCTTTTTCCCATACCCAACCCATCCCAATCTTTTTGAGTTCTCTCTTAACGTCGTCTGCCCAGAATTTCCCATTTGCGTTCAATGGAAGGACGATTGGCAGACAAACTCTATATTTGCTTCCAAGAACCTAATGAAAAGTTTGGACCCCATGTGTTAAAGGAAATAGAAACTCTGTGCCCTCCAAATGTCTTCGTTGATGCAAGTGTGAATGGGAAGATGACGGAACAACATCTGAAGACTTATTTCTGTCAGTTTTGAATCCAAATTTGTCGAGAAAGTCATTATTACTTTGTGACTCCTGGTCTGGACATAAGGATGAACAAGTACTACTGGAAGCATTTGGCGGAAAAGATGTACATTTAAAAATCATTCGACCTAAAACTACAAAATATGCACCTCTGGATGTGTATTTCTTCAGGCAATCTAAAATATATGCCAAGAGAATAACAGACTTTATTAAACTACGTTCCAGGAATAAGCAGCCAAAATTTCACGACTGATTCTTTATCATGAATTTGCATTCTGTCATTTACAAACAGTTATCTGCGGGAGTATATAGACCAATGCTTCGTTACGCGTGGCAGAACGCTGGCTACGATATTGGTGAACCAGTGGACAACTTCAAAAGTGTAATTGACGAGGTGTTCAACACTGATATTATAGAATGTGCAAATATGACATGTGATCAACTTGCTTTTCTTCACTGTGCATTTTGCAGTCATTCATATTGCTGTGAGCATTTTATTGAAAGTGCCCATTTACATTTATAGTTAAGATATCTGCATTGCGTATGGCTTCTACAATGATATCTACAGTGATATCTAGAACATGGTTGCAGAAAAACGACATCCACCAGCACATTGAGAGGTACGTAATGGTCCTGTAACCAAACTTTCATACAGATATGTTTCTTCGAGCCCGAGTACTTTCCTTGTAAGACGTAAACATATTTTACTTATATTTATGTTAGATGAAAAATAAATTTGGACAGCAATTATTTTCAAATGCTTCATACCAGTGAGCTACATGATCTTTATGGAAAGCCAGATATAATAGTATCAATTAGGTCTCGTAGACTGCAATAGGCAGGGTATGTTGCACGAATGGGAAATGAAAAAAGGGCGTGGAAGCTTCTTGTAGAAAAACCAGAGGGACCAGAAATGAGGTGGGGAATAACATTAACCATAATTTGACGGAAGTAGATTATACAGGGGGTGATTGGAAAACATTAGCTCAAGATAGGGATGTGACGAGAGCTTATGTCCGCGCGGCCAAGAACCTAATATAGTGTCAGTGAGTGAGTTAGTTAGATAGCAATTATATTCAAAATTTTTCATCTGTACTTTCACAATTTTATACCAGTAACATGACAATAATTTGAAACTTTCTTAGTTAAAATATTAAACAAAGTATATATTATCGAATTGATTCAAGCAGGTACTTTACTTCATTATTGCGACTATCTTCTGAAATACATACATACTCGTATCTTCGAGTAAAACTGAATTGCATAATCTCTTCTGAAAAACGTATAAACATTTGATTGAGTTTTTTAGGCATATTCTGCTATTAAGATACATGTTTTGTAGACCTTATAATAAGTGACTAAGTAACTTACTGGCACTATCGAACCCGTTGATTATAGCTCTCCATACACCCCTATCTTAAGCTAATGTTTTCCTATTATCCTCTGTATAATTTACTTCCCTCAAATCATGGTTAATGTTATTTTCCCACCTCATTCTTCGCCTAACTACGGGCGTTTTCCTACTGGTTTTCTACAAGAATCTTCCATGTCGTTTCATTTCCCCATTCGTACCACATGTCCTGCCCATCGCAGTCTACGGGACTTAACTCTTCTTAATATATCTGATATTTTTCTATAAAATCATGCATTCGCCCGCTTGTTCATCTCTCTTAGATCGAAATATTTTCATATGAACTTTATTTTATAATACTTGTAATGTTTTCTCCTCCCTTAGAATAAGAGTATCCACATATTTCTACCTCTTTGTATTCTATGTACTAGGCCTACAACAATAATTGGTGATGAGAAATGTGTTGTCTTCAATTTACAGATACTCATTCAGTTTTATCACAAATAACAACTCTGGTTTATGATACGTCGAATAGAAACTTCCTCTTCAGTTATTTATTAGCAACTGACTTCAAATATTGTAAATGTGCCAATTCACTCCAACAACCATATGTAATAGGACTTCATTAGACTAAAACTAAGATACATGCTTTGTTATTTACGAATATAGATTGAATGGGCAGCAAGCTGTACGAGCTGTTAGCAGTCCGTATCAATAAATTAATGTATGGTAATTATATAAAACAATACGGCTGATTTCCATGAAGCTTCTCAGTAATAGTAGTAGTAGATAATGGAATTTATTGCCTTTTTTTCAGAATAAAGAAAATACATATGCATTTACATTGCGCACGGGCCTGCTTGGCCGTACGTGCATTATTTTTCCATGAATAAAAAATAAAACTAATAATATAAACAAATACCTACAAATACACCTGTATAAAAAATAATAACAGGCTACATATATGTAAAATCTATGTCTACACTAAATCATAATAATACATATCTACATTCATCCATATTCCGTACATTAATATTAAAAAAAATGCCAGAAAACAAATTAGAAAAAAAAACACACACACATACACCCACACACCCCTACACATATACACACCGCACGCTCATACCCCCCGCCCCCGTCCCTGCAGGCATCAAATACACTATCAGACTATTCAACTTATCGGACCTACTTATTATATAACATAATTAAAGATCGAAAACAAAGACCATATTGAGATTCTTCTTATTGTTAATACATATATCCTCAATCTACAATTTTGTTATATCTCAATTTTCTTATTGTAGGGTTACTAATACGTATGGGAGAGAACTTCTGACGTTTTGCGACATTCATAACCTAGAAATGCTAAACGGAAAATACGGGGAAGATATTGAAGGGGAACTTACGTTCATAAACGGTAATGGAGGAAGTGTCGTGGATTATATGTTCTGCTCACAGAATCTTATTTCTAGGATTGCAGAATTTAAAGTAGCGGACAGAATCGAATCGCAGCTTCTCAGTAAGAAGAATGTCTCCTGGAAGCGTTACGAGCGCTTCGCAGGACAAGGATGGTGGAAGGGCTGCTTCCTCTGAGCCTCCAAACATGCTCCTCTGGGTATCCACCCCCAAGAGAGGGCTGCTTCCTCCGCTCTTCAAGCCATACAAGTTTAGCTGTGCTATTCCTTGTCGCCCTGTTGACCGTTGAAAACTTGACGAAGATGTGGCCGCCCAATATGGATACAGACGCCATTCTCTCGTTGTGAGCTATACTTAGTTCCCCTCGCCTCTTACCCACCAGCAAGATTAACCTAAGTCAATTTTTCCCAGTAGGGTCGTCTGGTTCATCGGGTACCAAGCCCCCCCACCACGTCAAAAAAAAAATATATGATCTAAAGATTTCTGTAAGGAAAACGAAGACCATGGCTTTTAGAGGAAGAGATCCAGTGAGATCCAAAATTATTTTAGAAAATCAAAGTATGGAACAGGTGTCTAGTTTTAAATATTTGGGCTGTGATGTGGGCTACAATGTGGAAAGAGATATTGACTCCAAAATAAATAAATTTCAGACGGTGTGTGGAACAATACAGAGAACATTCAAAAATAAAATTAGAAAAGAAACCAAGATAAAAATGTATAATGTTATAAGATAAAAATGTATAATGTTATGGCGGTTCCCACAATATTGTATGGATGTGAAACTTGGGCTCCAATGAAAAAACAGAAGGATAGAATACAGACGGCGGAGATGAGGTTCCTAAGACAAGTAAAAGGATGTACAAAACTTGATAGAATAAGAAATGAGGATATCAGAGAAGAATTGAAAGTACAGCCTTTATTGGATAAGGTCACGAATTACAGACAGAAATGGATTGATCATATGGATGGAATGAGTAAGGAGAGATATCCATTGTTAGCAATAAATTATCAAGCAAGAAAATGACGTTGGGCTGATGCATTATGAAGTAGTAACGGGCAATTGCCTAATCACTGGAGTTATGATGATGATAATTATATAAAACTGTACCATGATGACGAACATTTGACTGCCATGTCGCAATATTGTAGACTCTGTGTTCGTATATATGTTCTGTGCTCGATCCTCTCCTTATTTACCCCCTCCTTAGTTTCCCCTTCCTTTAGTCATCGGCGCAAGTTTGGATGCGCGATGAGTGACGTCCGCGACCTGAGGCCTATGATAGTTGACAGTCGGAGTCTACCCTTGGTTTCAACAAGTCAGCAGGGATCGAAGAAGCAATCGCTTGCCAAGGACTGTTCGTTTATTTCAAGAAGAAATCTGTTAAGAAGAACGTTGTTTAAGTTTAGAGTGTCTGAAAACATTTGTATGGATGAATATATCATTATTATTGTTATTCAATATTGACAACTGTCCTAGTTACTTTTCATTATATATATATATATATATATACACTATGATTACATTTGATTCATTTTCAAACAGCTATATGTATAATTTATTCCTTGACTTCAATCAATTATATTCATTTTTAGTTAAGCCTACAAGTATTTTCTTTATAGATTGCTTACCTGTTTTAGCTTGAACTTGAACCTAAGTTTCGTGTGCTTATTTAGCGATTACCTCCCATCTCATGATTTACGTAAACTATACCATCAGTAAAGTCGAATATCATAAGCATTTTTGATATATTATGTTGAATAAACACTGGAGGTGTTTTATAAGAAATATGAATTAAGTCTGTATTTTGGGCCCAACTGCAGGTTATGCGCGAGAACTTGTGTGCACCATAACTTGGTTTTGAGAATAAGGATAGATTCTGTTGATAACATTCATGATAGACAATTATATAGAGATAATAAAGCACAGCAGACCACAGATACGGATACAAATAGATAATAATAAAAGGAGAAACACAACCATTCACGAAACCCCAGCAGGTGCAAAACAAAACAAAAAACAACACAATCAATAACAAAACATTTAGATTATACATTAATTAAATTAAATGTAGTTATTAAATAAATATAATATTACATTTTGCTTACATATTCCAGAACTAAACAAGTTCCATGTTGACTTAAGATATATTATTCTCATGAAAATAATATGGCTTCAACTTTTCGTAAATCCACTTTTTTGCGAGTTAGTGCATTCTGTCGTACTTACAGCAATGGAAACCATGCTTGAAAGTTCAATTTTCTAAATTTCTGGGTTGCCAAACTAAAAAACTATACTGTAATATTACATATTACCTACCTCGTGTGGGAAGTAAAACCACTGCCCTTTATATATTTTACCTACAATGCATATGCAAATATATATCCAAAATAGTGTTAATATACATTATACGAAACAAGTCATGCCTTTTAAATTAACTGAACTTTATTTGAAACGATATAAAAAAAATCGTACTTGCCGCCATTTTATGTCTGATTGGTGTCACGGCCTGCTGTAGACTCAACTAAATTATTTTCGGTATTTACCGTATAAACATTGCCCACACTGTTAAAGTTAGCCAGTTGTTTATCATCATCATCTGCATTCATGGATTAGGTCTGTTGGCCCGTTCCGACTTCAGCCAATCTCTTTCTAGGTCTGCCCACATCTCGGGTGCCTTTAGGTTTGTATTTTGTTATTTGATTTGGGTTGTTTATAATGAACGCAAACATGTCCAACAAATATGTTATTATTTTACTATTATTTATTATTCTGAACACACCATCGCGCAAAAAATAATGTACAACGCACGTCTGTGAAGTGTTTTACAGAATCTCGGAAGTTAAAAACCTCACTATCGCTCGGTTTTTAATCATATCGTCGGTTCTGTAAAAACCACTTCCCAACCTCACATTGTAATATACCACTTGATGATAACAAAGTCTCTATCAGTAGGCTCAGGGTGTGGTCTCGGGGTAGCGTGCTACCTTGTCACGCAGCGGGCCCGGGTTCGATCCCCGGTCGGGGCAGTTTTTCTGGGTGAGGTTTTTATCGGGGTTTTTTCTCACCTGTAAGACAAATGTCAGGAAAACTTTAAGGCACAAACGGTCCCCGAAATCATATGGCCAACATTATCATCCTTATCATCATCATCATCATCATTCTTCACCGGTGTGGAAAGCAACGGGAAGCTACCACACCTACAATTCCCTAGTAAAGCTGCAATCATAGCATTTGGACCTGCCTTAGGGCAGAATTACTATGGATGGATGGATATATATATATATATTCTCCATTATTACTATATATCGCGAGAACTCGGTCTTCACTGCCACACACACACACACACACACACACACACACACACACACACACACACACACACACACACATATATATATATATATATATATATATATATATACACAGGGAGAATTCCTATGACATATCGGTACGTTGTTGGCAAAATTGTTCCAACATTATATTCACGTTAAGATCAAGAGGCATGCAATCTAATATATATATTTTTTACTTGTGCAATGATTGTCTTCTTCTTCTTCTTACAAGTATTAAACCTTATTGGTTCGTTCCAGCTCCAAGTATCATAGCTGCTGTATCCATCTATTTTTCCTCTTCTCGGTTGATAGTTCAGACTTTTCCAAGGCAATCTGTTGGTATCCATTCTTCTCCTATACTATTTTATTTTATCTGTCAGACTGAATATTTGTAGATTTGGAGCTTGTCAGTAATTATAATTTCGCCCTGATTGCGTTACGAGCGCAGCGCAGAACTCTCCTGGTGATGGGGCTGCTATCTTACCGCTTCCAGGACTGCGGGAGTTGATTCGAGCCATCTTCTGTATATAGACGTATTTCCTTCTCCACGGATCTTGAGCTATGTCCGCCCATGAGAAGCCGCCATATTTAAAAATGTTCTGCTTAGTATGACCTGTTTCTTCATCCATTGCATTTAGCATTCTTCTTTCTATAGTTTTTCATTTATAGTTTCGCCTATTAACGGGCTGAACGAGCTGCTTGAAGAGGACGTCATGTACACTTTCCCTCCTTTGACAGAAAAGTGGTGTTTCGTGATTAGTATAATCAGTCAGGTTCCATGGAGGATAATAAACTATCAGTTCATAGGAGAAATCATATTTATTATAAAAAAAATATATTGCTGCAAAGCTTTTAAATTGTAATAAAATACATTAATTTTAAATTAACTTTTGTTTGCTATTATTGAAGATAAATCTTTATATTTTGTTTTTACATTCACATTATTAAAACATTAAGTCCAAAATAAATAATTTCAATAAATAATATTTTTCACTAAATGCTTACTTCTGTCAGTAGGACCACCTTAATTCTTAAATTTGTAAAAGTAACATATTGAAAATATGTTTAAGAAAACGTTGAATAGAACTCATGATATATTTTACTTTCCCCTACGATAATATTGCCTTTGTTCACTTGATCAATTATTTGGAGATCCATGCATATTATTATTATTATTATTATTATTATTATTATTATTATTATTATTATTATTGTTAACTAACTAACTAACTAACTAACTCAATGTCAGTAGCGATCCCGTAGGTTCATGACCACAAGGATGTAAGCTCTCTATACATTCATAATCTAAGCTAATGTTTTCCAATCATCCCCTGTATAACATATTTTTCTCAAATCATTATTAATGTTATTCTCCCACTTCATTCTTGGTCCACCTACTGGGCGCTTTCCCTCTGGTTTTCCTGCACGGGTTACCACGTCCCTCTTCTTTTCCCCATTGTGCCACATGTCCTGCCATATCAATATACCCTTCTTATTACATATGGTTTCCCATAAAAATCAAGCAGCTCACTTTTATCTAGTCTTCTCAATTCGCTTGTCTTTTCATCTCTCTTTGGTCCAAAAAAAAAAATTCTTAACGTAAGAACTTTATTCTCAAATACTCGTAATCGTTTCTCCTCCCTTAAAGTAAGAGCCCCTATTTCACATCTATATCATATAACTGAGAGAATAACACATTTATACATTTTCAGTTTAATTTTTTTTAGAGAAGTTGAGATGAAAAGAGTCCATGTAATGCATAATAGCATGCATTTTCAGAATTGAGCTTATGTCTAATTTATTTGTGCACCTCATTCCTCTTTGCAATTATTATTCCTAGGTATTTGAATTCAGAAACTTCTTCAAAATATTCCTCATTTGTCATTAACTGTCCATTTCCATAAACAAATATTTTATTCGGACAGGTTTATAGTCGGGGATATGTTTGATTATATGTGTCCAGGATAAGGTACATGGCCAATTGTTGCACCGGACTAGTTGGGTTCAGGTTTACGGGAACAAGGATTTATATCTCGGGAATCCGTGAGAAAGGATATTCACTGGGGATAGATAGTAGACTCGGTGTGTATGTCTTGAAATTGACGTTCCACTTTTATTGGCAGTTTGACTTACATTTGCTGTATTTGACGACGACTTGACACGAAGGCTGATGGTGGCCGGAAACGTATATTTGTTATACGTGTTTAAATAATTATTCCAACTTCAAGGTTTGAGTCAAACAAATGTGATATCACTTATTATAGTTGCTTTAAATTATAGTATAATTATAGGGTCATATTTATAACACTAAAAATGGGCTCTGAATGATAGCGCCGAAACTCAGACAAAGCGATGTGCCGTCTCTACTGGCACTCGCGTTAGTAACTTAATTTTTACTTATTAAAATCGATGTGCCTCTTCTACGGGCACACTCGCTACTGACTTTAATTTTCGCTAAGGATGAATATTTATTTTCTCTGAGTGGGCCGGCATCTGTCCCTTCCACCAAAAGTCTTAGCGTCTCACAAAACAGTTCATATATTACGACAATTTTGATTTGTAACTTATATCTTGAGGGCGTTGTCGGGGGTGTTAAACTTAAGCGATTGTGGCCTTATCCCCTCACTTTAAATTAGTTGCATCCTAATATCAAATTTTTCAGGGTTGTCCATATGAGAGTAATATTTGCATTAGGGCGGATTTCGTCTGTCGGCATCTACCTTATGCCGCCAAAGAAGACACCTGCTGTTAGCGCACGTTCTAGTTAAATTAGTTTGTGATGGTTTTTTTGTAGCTTACCTAGGAAAACCCGGTCGCTTGTTCGCTTATTGTAAGTAGTTTTTTGGATTTGGCTATAGTATTTGCAAGTGAATAATAGTGCAGTCTTGTAAGTCTCTTCTACAAAGGAAACTGCAAACTTTTTCTCCATTGTATAAGGTCTTACCATCCCATTGTATCATGTTTACTGGTGTGGTTCACCACAATAGCAAAGGTTCCGGTCTATGACCGAGCGCTAATCACTTGGTACTAGTGTTTTATTTATTGCATATGAAATTGTTTTATGGTAGGTTATATCATTTTGATTTTGTTACCAATGAATTCCTATTTTAATTCCATTTCATTTGAATATAAATATGCCCTACTTCTGATAATAATTACAAGTTAATAAATTATTCACCCTTAATAAAAGTCCTTATTTTTCTGTGTAAAGGAGGCTGAGTGAATGACTGGGTGTATTATTAACAAATTTTATTAGGAATGTTTTCTGACAAGAAATTAAACTACTCCTCAAAGTAGTTACCATCAGATTCTATGATCTTGATTCATCCTACAGCACAGATGACAGACGGTAGAGCGAGTTTTAATTTACGGATTGTAGATAAACCCTCCCTCCTAGTGATTGAATTAAGCTGATCTTTTTAGAGTATCTTTCTCACATATTCCAATGGCATGTACCGAGTTTAGTTGTGAACCCCCCCCCCAATACTAGAGCAATTTTTAAATTTTCATTCCAGCCCCAATTCCTAAAGCTGGCTATAGACTTAGATAAATGTATCGCGATACCGTGTCATGAGACTTGTCTCAGCCTCCGGAGATATATCGCATGGTCTCATATTGTCTCGGTACAGATCGCGGTATCTCGGCGCCGATGGGAGACCTTGTCGTCTACTACAGTAGATACAATCGGTGAAGATTTTCATTAAATGTAGGAACAATTATAAATATTGATAAAATTCCATTCCATTCATAATTTTCAATCAAACACTCCTTCGGATTTATTACTTTAATCATATTATTAAAATTATTTTCTGGACTTCCGCGATGTCCAGAAGTCCAGATTAAAAAAATACTTTTTTTTCAATGGCATCACGTTGTAATTTCGACATTCTGGTATTCTCTCCTGGCATGACGTTATTGTACCCACATCTGAAGTTGGTGCGTCTGGAAGATGGAGTTACGCTGCCCCGATGATATATAAGTGGTGACGATGGTGATGATGCGCTAGGAAACGCCTTAATCCTAAACTTAATGAATATGCTAATGATGATAATGATGGCCAGATGATGTTCGGGGACCGTTTGGGCCTTAAAGTTTATTGACAATTGTCTTACAGGTGAGAAAAACCCCCAGAATTGTCCCGACCGGGGATCGAACCCAGTTCCGCTGCGTGATAAGGTAGTACACTACTTCGAGACCACATCCGTGGACAGATTTTGAAATTAGGAAAATTATGAAAGTTGAAAGAAATGTTTTACAGACAATTGAAGAGAAATAATTAAGGTAATCTGGACACCTTAAGAGGACGACATCTCGTAGAATCCCTAATAAGACCTTTGAGTGGAAAATAGATAAGAAAAGAAGAAAGGGAAGACCTAAAGAAGGTTGGATGGACAGTATGAAAAACGTATGAGTGGACTGGGCCTTATTATGTACATTATGAGGATGTTCAACACCACTACAACTGGAAAAGGTGAATTTCTTGAGAATGACGGAAAACTACTGTATTGTGGATGAATTCCGAAATAAAAAGAAAAAATATATTTATTCACTGAGAATTTTCCTCATCATTGCGGGGTTTCTCCAATCAATCTTTATAATTAACATAAGCTTTTAAAAAATGCATAAATGACTACGGATTTATAGATTATCAGTTCGTAATACATGTTCACAAATTTCCTATAATTAAAGTTCTCCATCGTTCTCTATCCTCTGTACCTTGATCCGTTATACCAAATTTCCTCACTGAATGTTATTCTTCCAGGTTGTTCTTGGTTTTTCTTTTCTGCTCCTTCATTCAATTTCCATGTATGGACAGCCTTTGGTAGTTTTCAATTCTGCATTCTTTTTACGTGTCCATACCATATTAGCCTTCTGTGTTCAATCTCGTCCATTATATTTCTTTCTACATTCATCCATTTTCTAATTTCTGTATTTCTAATTTATTCCAGTCGAGATTTTCTGGCAGCTCTTCTCCAAAAAAATCCATTTCAACTGCAGTAATTCTGTTGTTATATTGTATCACTGTTCAAACTTCCGATCCATATAAAATTATACTATTTAGCATGGACTTATAAATTAGTTGTTTTGTTCTGTTAAAAATGTTTTTACTCCATAACAGAGTATAACATTGCTATGGGTTTTCTTCCATTGTTGATCCTTTTGCTATTTATTTATTTATTTGATGTTCCATCTTTCACTCTAATTGAGCTCCAATAACAGAAACTATCGCTATTCTTTATCTTTACCCCATCAATACACTATTCATCTGGGTCATTTGTTAAATATTCTGCTTTTTTATTTAATTTTTACAGGGAAATTTTAAAAACAAGAGTGAAAGAACATCTTAGAAATGTCAAAAAAGGGTGAAGTGGACAAGTCAGCAGTAGCGGCCCACGCTTGGTCTGAAAAACATTTAATTGGCACAAAAGATAGCCTAAGCAAACACACAGATAAACTGAAAGAACCCACGGTTTGGGAAAAAAATCCACATTAAAAAAAACAAGAAAGAATAACTCATGAATTTCGAAACTTCCGCAAATTTTGATTCAGAGGTTCATTAGTCCAACGATAGAAGGAAGATGCAAACCGCCAAGAAACGACATAACACCGGTCGATGAGAGGCTGCTGAAGATGGAGATATAGCTCCGAAACTGCAGTCTAGAAGATTAAAGGATATGAGGTTAGGCAATAAAAATATTAATTTAATTCTTTTTTTTGTCGATTTTCAAACCCCATTTCTGATATATTGTTGAAAACTGATTATACATATAATTTACATCTTCTCCATCCTGCGTTATAATTATCCGATCATCGACAAAAATAAGTGATGCCGATATCTTCTTTCTGTTAATTCTAGTCCCATTCTTGTACATTTACGTGACCATTGCCAAATAAAAATAAAATCAATTGAAAAAATTAAAGAACAACCTCAACAGTTTAATTCGTTTGGAACTCGGTAAAACTGGAGATTAGTCTGAAGCGAGCGCTGAATTTTTGCGACGCAATTCCAATATTTAACGTGTACGTAATGTAAATACTGCATTTGTATTATAAAATATTTTAGCGGTTACGTATATCAAATGTTTATCCCGGATGTAATTTGAGAGGGGAAGTGAGGAGAGGAGAGGCTCTTATCTGCTGATAACTGTAAGATGAGTAAATCCTTTACAAAACGAGAAGCTGCCAACATACTTGTGGTAACCAAGCCGAAAAAAACTGCTAGAAGGTGAGTGAAACCATTCCTACGGGCGGACTTGTCTAATTATAGGCGTAGAGCATGTGGTAATTCTTCTGTTAATATTGTTAGACATTCTTCCTATGCAAGTCATCGTTCATTTTTTGTAATTGTTAAGTTTTAACCAATATTTGTGACGTATGAAGCTCTCGCAACAAAAACCTGGTGTAAGTAAGCGATCAATTTAATCTAATGGATCCAATTTTTTTTCAGTGTCTGTACCCTACGTATATCAAAGATTTTTCACGTCGCCCAAAACTCCTAAAGTAGGTATAATTTTACAGTTACAATGCTATTAGATGGTTATTTTACAAGATTACATTACATATTTGTGCAAGTATTAGGATGTTACATTGGTATCTTTGAGTGTCGTGGTTCATATTTTTGAAACCACTGTTTTTACCATTATTATAACCATATTTTGTTTATACTTTATTTTATTGGTAATTTACTAGAATATGCCAGTCGTTTATGTTCAATGGTAATGTGACATAACTAATAATAAACTAGGACATATTGGCGTGGATAATGTTTTGTTGAATCTTTAAATTTAGGAGTGATCAAAATTGCTATTTTCAGTTGGCTTAAGTCAATGTAGGGGGCACACTGTAGCGTAGTGGTTATGGCAATACGTTACAAGCTGGAAGGTCGAGAATTCGAATCCCGGTGGGGTCAGGATTTTTAAACTGACCCAAACCTTCTGGTGAAACTATAACTCTGGGGTGGACTCTGCCTCTAACGTGCTTGTTCTTGGGGTAAAGGAGGCCATCGCACAGGGCTGACATCAAGTACCGATTGTCTAGAAAAAGTGGGAGCCTTAATGTAACCTCATACTACCTCAAGGGCCTTGTAAGGCCTGTAGTTGGAAAACTTTAACTTTTTACCTTTTTTAAGTAAATGTAAATGGGTATTTGCATGTTAAAGCAAAAACAAAGAAAGAAAGAAAGAAAGAAATAAATAAATAAAAAATAAGAAATGTAAAAAAAATAGAAATGACGTATTTCAATAATTTAATCTTTTATTTTCTAATCCATTCAAACTCAAACTTTCTGGTAAAAACATAAACATTAAAATTTCATGCAAAATCCAAAATTTAAGAAACCTTGGATCTTCAAAAGACAACATTTTTTAGCTTTAAATGTGTTTCTTAATTTTAATTTACCAAATAATTAATTTAAATAGTAGGAGGAATGTGAGTAAGGAAATACAATCCTGGCCTGGAATAATAATAATAATAATAATAATAATAATAATAATAATAATAATAACAAATTTAATGGCTCTCTTTAACATCAGGATGATTGGCGTAGGGATTGAAAGATGGACATGTTAGGTTTGAAAATAATTGCTTAGGGCCCTTTTTAAGCATGGAAGCTTCTTGTAGGAAAATCAGAGGGAAAACGCCCAGTTGGTATACCAAGAATGAGATAGGAGAATAACATTAACTATGATTTGAGGGAAGTAGATTATACAGGAGATGATTGGAAAACGTGGGCTCAGGATAGGGATGTATGGAGAGCTTATATCCGCGCGGCCATGAACCTACGGGTTCGATAGTGCCAGTGAGTTGGTTAGTTAGGGCCCTTTTTACTTCAGGCTTAAGCGCAAAAAAAACAGCGACATATTTTGGATTCAATAAATGACATTATTTGCTAAAAACAGTCGGTGGACTACATGCTGTTTATTAATCTACTCTGTAGCCTAGTAATAAAATGTATCATGCTTTGGTATAGAGTCACGGGACCATGTAATGGAACAAGCTCCATATGGTAAGAATTTCTCATGGAATTTCAACCAGTATGGGATCGGTGCCCACTCAGCATCGTGAGGAATTTGGGTAGCTATAATAAGTAGCGGCTGTAGCTTGAGAAAACTAGCTATAACGCCTGGGGACTCGACATGGTGACCATATGTCCTACAGTGGTTGAAGATCTTCAACCTTTCCAAATGGGACATGTGGCGAGTGTACAACCAGAGTGAACTAAGCGACATATTGTTAATTTTTCAGTATAAGATAATTAAGTTTGAAACCTCACCATAGCGTAACCGCAAAAGATAATGACCTGAAACTTTAAAAGGCAAATGTTTTGTGTTTTCTAAATGACAGAAAATACACGTGACCAATATATTCCACTTTGATATGTATGAAAATAGTGGTTACTTTTGCTACAGCAATCACATAGTTCAGTTTGGCTGAATGAAGTACTGCATATCTTTGATAATAGTTCACTTTAGTTGAACACACTCTGATCTTTTAGTGATTATCAGGGATGCAATAAATCAAAATTCACTATAAATAATAATTATATTTTTTTAAATATTTTTCATCATATTTTGTTATCTTCTAGTATAGTTTGTACATATTTTATTAGTAATATTGTTTCCAGTGAATTCATAAACATAGCTTTTTTACATACACGAACATTCTCAGAACCCACATGCAAATAATATTCTCTTGACTAGACTTTCCGACTGTCTTTCCCCTTTCTTTTACGTTTAATTGCAACTACTTTAACAGATTTTGCTAGTATGGCTGTTTGTGTTTCCCAGGAAGAATTGCTAAAGAACGTATCAAAATTATTTTTCCGCTGTTCAAAAGTAATTTTGTCTCCACATTTCCAGCGACAGTTGCAGTCAAAGTCCTCGCAAACAATTTTTTTAGGAAATTTTAATCCACGGGTATTCGTATATGCTTTTCCTGAATTTCGCTTCTTTTTTCGAATGTTCTTTTTCCATATTTCAGGCTTTGCTTTCCTATGTTTTTTTATGATTGGTGAATTACTATCGTAGCTATCAAATGGGGCGAATCCGAAAATAAATTAAAAAAAAAATATTGTTAGAAAATTAGTATTATGTGGAAATATTATTACAATATAAATAATTAATGTATATAATGCTATAAATTATTTAAAATAAGTATTAGCCCCGAGTAATTTCTTTTCGTGCGAATATACACTATTTCTCGGTCGGAATATAACATCATTAAATTCGACCATAGTGAACTATGTAGAAGGCGGGTTAGAGTTTTTTAGTCACTGATACATACGAAGAGGGGAATGCATAGCTGATATTGCTTCTAACAGATGACAGCATTGTATGAGGCAAGGAAAATAATCCATGTGACATAGTTCACTATGCTTGATCACAATTTTATGAATTCACATAACCTATAATCAAAATTTATTTATTAATAATCTATTATATTTCTTTAGAAATGATGTTTTACTTACCCCCCTCAGCATCAGAAAAGTAATCTTCATCAAAGAATGATGAAAAGTCCGACGGACTGATTATATCTTTACCACTATCCATTTTTTTACATGGTACTATATACACAACAAGGGACTTTCCCATGCACTTGGTTCACTCTCCTTGACCACAGATATCTCCAATAGTAGTCTGACAGAATGAAATTTACCGCTAGCGTTTCCATGAGTCAATAATTTGTTTATTAAATGCAATGGTTTGCAGTACATTAAAAGCATGTACATATGGCGCGAAGATTGGCAATTTTTAAAAAATGGCGCTTTGTTCACTCTGGTTGTACACTCGCCATGTGGATGAGAGACTGACAGCCGGATAGTAGGTCACGTATCTTCTACGCCTGTCAAGCCAAAGAGGGAAAAAAGGTAATAAGAATAAACTTAAAAAAGTTAACGCTAATATCTACATTAATTGAATTATATCAGTTCATACAAATGAAAATATCGCACTAGATTCAACGAAACATGTAGACTGAAAGTTTTGTAAGGCTATATAAAATATATAAATCAAATGCCGCTATTTGAGGCAAAGTCTAAAGAAATCCTGAATATGAAATAAAGCAAAATGTCTTATTTATTCTTAATCAATAAAGTTGAAAAATAAATTTAAAATTTCGGGCATTTTATTTAAACGAGTAACAAAAATTAAAACAAAAATTCAGGCAAATTTCACGGCGATTTGAATGCACTGAACTAACTGTTCAATAATATAAAAAATATTAAAAAACCAACAGAGACATTAATGATTCTATTTTCGTATTAAAGTTATATATATATATATATATATATATATATATATATGTTATAATTTATATATGTTTAGTTGTAAATGCTTTAACATCCAATATTATACTGTTCAATTAATGTTATTGTACAATTAATAATAATAATAATAATAATACTTTATTTATTCTGGCAGAGTTAAGGCCATAAGGCCCTCTCTTCCACTCAACCAGCACAAATACAAATAAATATTCGACAAATATAGATATACACTATACTAATTATAAACAGTTAAAGATACAATAAATGTAGCAATGTAAATGTCATGTACAAGCAACATTTTATAGGGTAATAACAATAATGATACGATAATAATATAAATATGATACATTATACGGGAAACACCAATTAATATATATATATATATATATATATATATATATATATCTTACACTGGATAATAATGAAGTCGAGTTTAGAGCAAATATACATGACTAATATGATGAAATGGGCCCTGACAATAAAATTTCAATTCAGAACTAGCTTTGACGATTGAAAAAAAAAATCGACCAAAACTTGATGCAGGTTGTCACCAGGTTTTGAACTCGTAACATTCGGAATAAGAGTACAACACACCATGGACCCACAAATGAAAATGGATAATTGCGCAGTAGGATGTAATCATGAATTATATGACTTATATGGTGATACTGACACAGTCAGAATAATAAAATCTTTAAGTTTGAGATGGCTGGGCCATTTAGGTACATGGAATGGAGGAAACAGAATTGCCCGTAGTCACATTCCCCAAAATAGAGGGGGAAAAGAAAAGTTGGAAGACCTCTTACCAGATGGCTAGACAGCGTGGAACAGGATCTGAAGGTTATGGGAGTCCAGGGATGGAGAAGGAAGGCAGAAGATAGAAATTGATGAAGGCGCATAGTTGGGTCGCAATGGGCTGTAGCACCAAACATCATGATGAGTATAAAACGCTACCACTTGACTCAACTCGCTGAGTAATTTTATTTCTTATTGCTATGTATTCGTAAAGAACTATCAAATATGCTGGAATTTTGTTATAATAATAATCAGAGTGAACACAAGAAAAACGTTCCATTTTACACGGAAATGTGAAAATAAATCTTGTAAATGTAAAATTACTGGAAGATAACATTTTACAAAATACAACAGCTACCATTTTACATTTGTATTTATTTTTTCCCAAAGGTTTTTCTATCGCAGTATCTTCTCTTATGTTTTTTTTGTTATAATTGTAAAATGTCACCCATTATAAAGAAGCATTTGCTATTACTGAGCTATAATTTTATACTTTGGAAGTTATTACTTTTGTCAAATGTAAAACAATTGATGGATAATTTTCCAATAACTTGACTCATTGACAATAAAACGTAATAAGATTAAACTAATACATTAATAAAAGTAGATAAACTAAATATGGCGTCGTCTAATCTAAAGATAATTGATAAGAACAGAACCGTCGAATACAATTATCACACATTGAATTAAAGCCGCCATTACCGTCTTCGGTGTTATTGAACTCTGATATACAGTACATAACTACATGTAGGGCATTTACCAAATTCTGGATACGAAAAGTAAAAATTAATTATTCGATAAATGTTGTGT
Organism: Diploptera punctata; assembly: GCA_030220185.1. NCBI lineage: Eukaryota > Metazoa > Arthropoda > Insecta > Blattodea > Blaberidae > Diploptera > Diploptera punctata. The sequence goes on from JASPKZ010005705.1 coordinate 127,414, forward strand.
CAGATCGGAAATGTGTAATCATAATGTTGGAGAATAAATGTTTATGCCACATTTGAAGTCTAATTAAACTAATCAAAGTTTTATTGACTTAAATTTTACATTTTGTGTTCGAAATCAATACCTACATTCATCTGCAAAGCGTACATTTATAGATAAGAAGACTGAGTCTCCTGAAGCATATCACGGAGATAGAATGACCAAGATTATGAAGTCTTGTTTATTTTTCTCATAACTGACACCCTTGGAAGCCAAGGGGTATAATTAACAAAATGTCAGTTTTCGGTAAATAATGTTCAAAGTTGAGACACTCCATATGTGATTGTCTTAGCAGTTTTCTTTTCAACACTAGATTTCAGCACCAGACAGATTTTTACTTGTATCCATTGGCCATTGAGATCAGTATCTGATTTAACTACTAAAATTTACAATTAACTCCAAAATTAGTAATTTGTCACTTGTGCCTATTGGCTTCTAAGGGTCTCAATTTAATTACAATAAAATAGGAAAAGTTACAAATAAATTAACCATTAGGTATGTAACTAAATTTAAATAAAAAATATAAAAAAAACACTAAATTTAATTCAAACCCTAAAAAAGTAATTTGAAAACTATATTCAAATACAAGACAAGATAAACGCCAAACTTTTAAATTTAACAGAAAAACACATAATTTAAATACAAAGCAATAACACCAAGAAAAATGAAATTTTAAATATTAGAAAGGCACTAAATTAAAAATATATTAGAATAACTATGAAAAATCAATAGTTAGAAAAATCACAAAACTGAAATACAAAACAAAATAATCGACAAATTCGAAATTAAATTAACATGTAGTAGATAATTAAATTTAAAATTTTTTTTAACTCTAATAGCATATTACTATATTAAAAAGTTTTTTTGTTTCAAAAAAATGAAAAAAAATATTGTAGTCGCATTCATTAGGTTAACGTCGGTATAGCCTACATTTTCAGTAGTTCTTTGTCACACGCAGCCGAGCCACCAATAATGTGTAGGTAAGTTATTTGACTGATCATTTTATGGGACATCCCATGCCGTACCTTTGCAGTTTTTAGGCATGCTGTATTGGTGCAGAGCTATCAGACTTGCGCTGGTTCGAGTCCCCGTGAGAGATGACATTTTCTCATGAATTTGAGTCAGTGTGGGAACGGTGTCCATTTTGTATTGTATGGAATTTGGATAGCTACAATACATAGCGGCTCCAAATGAGAAAACGGCTGGGGGATACGACGTGCTGATCGCATGTCACCTCAATATTGGCTAGAAGATCATCCACCTCTATGATCATTACATATGGATTTGAGGCCAGGAGCCAGGTAGTAAGTCAAGGGCCTTCTAGGCCTGTCGCGCCATGGAGTTTATTATATGGGACCATGAGGACTCCTGATGCAGTACGTTTGGTGTTCTGTTGTCGTTTCTCCAAGACATGTCGTTAAATGCCGGCTTAGCAATAACAAAGATCACAAAAGTTTGTTAAGCCGAAAGTAAATATAAAAAATGAGAGAACAATAGCTGTGAAAAAGTTGAATTTGAAATATAGGGTATTTTGGTCTTACTTCACCGCTCATGGTCATGTACTTATCCTCACAACTATCTGGATGGAGTTGTTTCTTTCAGTAGCCGTTCCCTACGGCAACTAACACTACGTGCTCTCTGACGCTGTTTGCCGTTGCGAAACGCATTTCACTCTACAAAACATTACAGTAACCATATTACTCCACAGCTGGTTTGACAGTTGAATTAAAACTGGCATTGTTGTAAATATGTATATCTCTCTTTTTGTCTTTCACTGCATGGCTTTGAACGGTAAAGTAAAACCAAATGCCCTATGAGGGAAACATTATTAAAATGCAAAAGAAAATAATTGTGAAAAAGTTCAATTTAAAACAACCAAAAAATACTAGATATAAAAGCAAATAAGTAAAAATAGTTTAATACAAAATTGAATATTAATACAATTCCGGGCGTCTAATATTCAGTACGATCGCACTCCTCTTTGTGTACAATTTTCGATCCCTTAGTTGTATACACAAACGGTATGAAATATAATCGGTGGGCTACAATGCATTTTATGTCACTAGTACATTTCTGCTACAGATATGCATTTTGAATGACACCGCATTAAACTGGTTTGTACTTTCTCTTAACTGTAGTCAGTGCGGCAATGTTTGCGTGAGCGCACCGGTTCTCTGAGAGCACATTAACACCCACACCTGCATTTTAAAGAGAGGAGCAGCTCCCCTCCATTGATGATTCCCTAGAGTTAAAGAGGATTAAGATGAAATAATTGTTTTTATTCTTATAACGATTCAAAAAAATTCTCCATTAATACTAATTTTATATACAATTAATTTTCCTCAGAATGAAATTAATTTAAGAAAATTTTACCTTCTAGATGTAGATAATCGTGCAGCTTTGCCAAAAAATGCCAATTCTAATTGCGGATTTCGAAAATTGATTAGTTCCTTTGATACTTGGGACTCCTCCCATGGCCTTCCCACGAATAAATAATATAAGCTTCTGGCTTCTTCCTCCTTCTCTATGGGACTGTTCATGAATGAAGGACATCTGTAGCAGTGATGATAATGTGAATGAATGTATTTATAGTCGGTTCAGTTGTTTAGTTTACAGGCACTTTGCTTTGTGGTTAGCTAGGTCTAATTTGGACGCATACGTATTTAGTGCATCATGCGGCGTTGTCACGTTTTATTCACTAGAATACATTTTTACCAACTAAAGATACTGAAAAAGACAAAAGTTGCAACGCTGTTAAGATAATTATATTCATGTGGAGTAAACACGGAAACTTCATTTAAAAATGCGAAGACATTATTGGCTGAGAACCGCTTTCAGTTTTTGATGATTTAAGCGGCATCTTAGAAGCCTCTACCGACAACTCCCCGGCTCTACCTGGTAGTAACAATGTAATTTTTTTACCAGAGGGTAACAGTTGCCTTTGATGCTGCCTGTAAACTAAATGACTGAGCCGGCTATATAGTGGACTCAGTGTTTTAGTTTGCAGGCCCTTTGCTTTGTGGTTAGGTATGTCTATTTTGCACGGAGAAGTATTTAGCACATCAAGAGGCGTTGTCACGTTTATTCACTGGTACTAACATACTATATTATAATAATACTGCAAAACACAAAAGTTACAACGCTGTTAAGATCATTATATCCACGCGGAGTTGACATGGAAAGTCATTTAAAAATGCGAAGGAATTATTAGGAGAGAACGGCGATTGAAGCGGCGTCTTAGAAGCCTCTAACGCCGACTTCCCGGCTCTACCTGGCAATAACAATGCATTTTTAACGAGGTAAACAGTTGTCTTTGATGTCGCCTGTAAACTAAATGACTGAGTCGACTACACCTTCTCTAGCAGGATCAAAAAATGATTTATTTAGAGTCTAGCCGCTCAGTATCCCGCCCTGACATTTTCACGACAATGTTGCCGATATGGATATTCAGTGGAGGGGCCGCTTTATGTATCACGCGGTTAGTAGAAATACAACCTACAACATCGCAGCAATTTCAAACCTCACTAGCGGCGTCAAGAACAGTGATTGGTTGTGACAGACGTCCATTCCCACTTCAACTATTTCTTTATTGACAGTAGGAGGAGAGTTTCTCCCTTTACCCCCTCAACCTAAACGTCAAAGCCGGGGACTCAGCGGCTGTACTTTAAGTTCCGGTCTGTTAATAGTAAATGTGTATTAAGACGTGACTTTATTTTGTTCACAGAATGTCCACCGTTATAGAAGGACAGATTACAAGACCGGACAAAGTTGCGTGCAACAAGACAGTCCGACAGAGCGTGTTCCACGTGTTAACTTGTCCGATATGTCAAGACTACATGTTGCCTCCAATTACGCTATGTCAGTCCGGGCATAACATCTGCAGCAAGTGTCGGCCCAACCTGCAATTCACCGGAGGCAATAAGTGTCCTCACTGTAGTAAAGGTCTGCTAGATACCCGCAACGTGGCTCTGGAGGCCATCGCTAGAGGTCTCAAGTACCCTTGTCGATACACTGAGCTTGGCTGCAGACTTAAGTGTACCATGGAGGAGATAAGCAGGCATCATGCCAAATGTTCATTCAGATCTTACGACTGTCCAATCAGAACACAGGAGAAATGCTACTGGAACGGCAGGTAAATACTAAGAATTAAAGCTGGATATTTAGATCCTTTGTCATTTATTATAAAAATATAGATTCTTCTTCTTCTTCTTCTAATTCTCTTTGTTTTTGGGTTCAAGACCTGTTCCAACCAGAATTAAGAGTCCCTATATCCCATATTTGGTCTCCCAGGTGTCCTTCTTCCATCCTCTGGTAACTTATCTCTTGCTATGCGTACAATTCTATCTGGTGACATGCGGAATATATGTTGATTCCATTCTAATCTCCTTTTTTGCACCTATTCGCATGTTGCCTAATATTCAGGTACCTTCTTATTTATTAATTTACTGTATAATTAGATCTTTCATTGATTTACGTACAATCTTCCTCAGAATATGCATTTAATTTGTTTCTAAATGTTGTTTTGTTTTAACAATATCTGCTCTTGTGATGATGATGGTAATACTGGACGTTACACTACTTTATATATTCTTGTTTGGTATATTTATATAAGTACTTGTTTTGCCACACGATATCATTCATATACCCAACCATTCTGGCTACTTTATTAGCTTGAATTGTGACTTCAGAACGTAACGATCCTCAGCAAGTTATTTGCACACCCAAATATTTGATTAATTATCATAACCTGCTCAATAATTTTCCTTTTTAATTAAATCTTAGAGAAACTTTACTTATTGTATATTTGCAGTAAATGGTTTTTTAATCGATGCTACCTGTTTGTCATTACGACATACCTGGCATTCTCTCCTGACATGAAGTACTTGGTTACGCTTCCATGATGATATGAAATGTGATGATGATGGTAATGATTCGCCAGGAGAGGCCTTAATCTAAATTTAATCTAATGAGGCAAATATGATAATGATGGCCATATGATGTTCGGGGACAATTTGGGCCTTAAATTTCCTGACATTTGTCTTATAGGTGAGGAAACACCCAAAAGAAAACCTCACTCAGGAAACTTGTCCCGACTCAGGATAGTACTCTGGCCCGCTGCGTGACAATGCACGACGCTATCTCCAGGTCACAGCGGTGAACTGTGTAGTAAATATAGTTGTTGGTTGTAAAAAAATTAGACATTATGACATTTTTAAAAATATTTAATTTAGGCCCCTAATTATGAAGTGTATATTTGTTTGTTGTGCAAATTTTTGGAAACAGTTACGATTTTAAATATTTCTAGAAAGGTTTAAATTGAATATCGTATATTCTCATTTGTTGGAAAGGAGCATGCATGTATTTTAAATGGAGTTTAATTCTGGCATCTTATTTAATTATGTTGAAATTTAACATTTTTTTAAAATTTAAGGATTGTTAATGTTATATACACAGGTATCCTCAACCAAAATATATAATTATTTTCGTCCACTCTTCCCGGTCTTACGTGTCTGCTTCTGTCGTATTTCTCTTCTTCATGTTGTCTTGAATTCCCTTTATCCACATTGGTTATGGTGTACCACGTTTCCCTTTTCCAAAAGGTATCCATTTCAATACTTCTTTGTTTGTTTCTGTGTCCCTTCTTCTCATTATATGTCCATACCATCTTAAAATTAAAATATAAAATTATGGAATATTCACCCGAAAGGTCCGTCTCCTCAACTTAATTAATTATTTAACTGTAGCGCTTTCGGAACTTGTCCCATCATCGGCAGTTTTGAATCCTGTCGATGATGGGAAAAGTCCCGAAAGCGCTACAGTTAAATAATTAAGTTGAGGAGACGGACCTTTCAGGTGAATATTCCATAATTTTATATTTTAATTTTGAATAACACATCAACGGAACACATAATGAATCTTATAAAATTTGAACATACCATCTTAGTTGGATTTCTTTAATCTCTTGTACAATATCCTTTTCTACATTCATAATTTCTCTTATTTTAATGTTTTTTATTTTGTCTAATTTTGATATTCTTGCCGATCTTCTTAAAAATTAATTTCTGTGACTAATAATTTATTCAACCAATCAGATTAAATATTTCAGTCACATGACATTTCAAGCGATTATTTTGGAGACGGTTATTTTGTAGAATATGCTACTTGTATGTGGGAGGAGAAAGACGTCTCGACAATAAAATTGTTAGAAAATAATGGTGCCAAGTGTCGATAAAAGTAAATATTAATGTTAAAATATCAGGAGATATTAGAATATTATAGTAAAAAAAAAAGAATATTTTTTAATTTGAATTTGAATTTTTAAATCGCATGGACATAAATAATAATTAGGAAAAAAAAAAAAGACGAAAGTAGATTGTTTGAAGGTATACAATTGAGAACGTTAATTAAATGGGACACGCTTCTTGGATGAGTTTTTTATCGGTGTTTTTCCTCACCTCTAAAATGAATGTCAATAAAATGTAAGGCCAAAGTAGTCTCCTAACACCATCTGACCATCATTCTTCTTTTTCTATGGCGCTACAGCCTGATGTCGGACCTTGACTCCCTATATTAAGCCCCTCCAAATCTGCCTATCCAAGGTCTTCCTTTTCCATTTCCTCACTCCTACAACCTTCTTTGCACCCTCGACCATAACACCAAATCTACTGTTCTTCGATCTTCCTACTCATCTCTTGCCCCCTATAGTAGTATAGAGAATTTTCTTTGGGATACGTCTATCTCCATGCGATTAACATGCCCTGCCCACACAAGACTTTGAGTTTACCCATCATGGAAATACATGGTTCCTTATATAGCTCATATATATTCTTCTCCATAGCCAGCTTCCTTAATTGGTCCATAAACCCGTCTTAAATTTTTTTTTCGAAGGTGTTTATTACATTTTCTTGTGTTGAATTAAGAGTCCAACTCTCACAACCATAATACAGTACTGGTCTAATAATACTTTTATATAGCTTTAGTTTTGTTATTCGATGCACATCTAGATTTAAAAGCTGGTGGCTGGGAGAAGTAATAACCCAGATCATGCGTATGATGCACAAGAATTGTTTATATTCTGGGAAATAGTTTAAATCCATTCAATGTAAAAATTGAATATAAACATCATGTTAGTAAGATTGTATATATGAAATAAATTATGTGTCTTGTCTTAAATGTTAATTTTGTCTTGGATTATGGCCATGACATTTAGCTGATCGCTTATCCGATGAGGTGCCCCATGTCCTTGTGTGGCCAAAAATAATGTATGTGATCCGGATTTTAAATTATTCTCCAGACAGGTCATTATTCACCTCACTGATAGTATTCTTTTAACAGTTAATCAAAATTAAATTTATTAAATGAAAATAGTCCACCGCTGTAGTCTCGAGGTAGCATGCTGCTTTGTCACGCAGCGGGCCCGGGTTCGATCCCCGGTCGGGGCAGTTTTTCTGGGTGAGGTTTATATCCGGGTTTTTTCTCACCTGTAAGACAAATGTCAGGAAAACTTTAAGGCCCAAACGATCCATGAAATCATATGGCCATGATCATCATACTTATCATTATCATCATCATCATCATCATCATCCTTCACCGGTGTGGAAAGCAACGAGGAACTACCACACCTATAATTACCTAGTAAAGCTGCAAGCATAGCATGAAAATGCAATGATTGCAGTGAAGGACCTGCCTTCGGGCAGAATTACTATGAACGGATGGATATGAAAATAGCACTAAGATTAACAAATATTTTCAGATGTTTGTTTTAAATATTATTTAACCGACAAATTAGATTATTACGTATACCTCATTCTTTTCTTCTTTTTTTATATACATTAGAGAGAGAGACGTCTACCAAGCAAATATATTTATCTTACTTGTGTACATTTTATTATTAGTTTTAGGATTAATGTTAGTTATCATTGACATTATTATGTTATCATTCTTAATATTATAGATATCCAAATTTATTGATCAAATTTTCATTTAGTATTTAATAGATTCTAATGTAACATATGGTTGGCCCGGTGAGTCGAAGAGAAGGCCACATGACTAACTCCACCAGCGTAATAAATAAATAAATAAATAAATAAATAAATAAATAAATAAATAAATAAATAAATAAATAAATAAATAAATAAATAAATAAATAAATAAATAAATAAATATATATATATTATATATATATATATATATATATATAAATATTATATTGTCAACCGCTGTGGTCTCGAGGTAGCGTGCTGCCTTGTCACGCAGAGGGCCCGGGTTCGATCCCCGGTCGGGGCAGTTTTTCTGGGCGAGGTTTTTATCGGGGTTTTCCCTCGCCTGTAAGACAAATGTCAGGAAAATTTTGAGGCCTAAACGGTCCCCGAAATCATATGGCCATCATCATCATCCTTATCATTATCATTACCATTATCGTCATCCTTCACCGGTGTGGAAAGCAACGGGAAGCTACCACACCTACAATTCCCTAGTAATGCTGCAAAGCATAGCATGAAAATGCTATGATTGCAGTGAAAGACCTACCCTAGGGCAGAATTACTATGGATGGATGGATGGATATATTATATTAATACTAAATATAAAAAATTCTGTAGGTCTATATGCCGGGATTTGAACCCAAGATATCTAGTTTGACGCTCTAGCGCACTAACCAATTGCAATACAGGAGCATTATTCACTTCACGGGCTGGGAAAATTGCCTGTTCCGCCTCACAGTTGTTCTGTCCATCTTTTCACTGGCCTTATAATATACTTGATCCTCTTGGCTTGTAGCTAAATGCTACTTTTGGTAATCTTGTTACAAAGAAGAAATAAAAAATACAAATCCCATAAATATTAATGATATTCAGTCAAATAAAAAGGTTATTACATTCGTCCATTCATTCATTCTACATGTCTCAACCATTTATCTCTATATTGTTTGATTTTTTCATTCAGTGGATATATATTTAATTTTATTCTTATAACTTCATTATTTATCCGATCCAATCTTGTGCAGCCTTTTGTTCTTCTAAGGGAGTATGCTTTGTATTCTTTGTAATTTTTTGGCCATTACCTAAGTTTCACTCCCATAAAGTAATGCAGAAACTGGCAATGTTTGATAAAACTTGATCTAGTATCTCTTCTTGTTTTGTTCTTTAATGTTTTACGTATAGTTCCTCATATCGTTTGAAATTTCGACAGTTTCATATTTATGCCTCTTTCAGTTTTTCTGTTTACAGTAAAATTACAACTCAAATAATTAAAAATTGTTAGTTGTTCCATAGCTTGTTGTCTATTATGAGTTTTATCATATATGTTCATTTCCCCAAAATGCCAGTTTTTTGTTATATTTTACAATTATATTCTTGGCACAACTCTTATTTAATTACGCTACTTGAAATTCATATGTACCCCGACTAATTAGCATATATTGACATTACAATACGGTAGCTTCTACTAAGAGAACATTATAATGAGAATTTATTCTGTGCTATATCAACTAATTACAAACGTAATATTGTAATCAAAGTACACAGAATTTGCTGTTTGCTTGCAATAGTCAATAGAACTAAATATAATTTTTTCTCGTATTTGTGTGTGCTCCGATTCACGTTGTACACGGAAAAGTAGGCCCTATTAACAAAGGTAAAGGTTAAACTATGGAAAAATAAGGACGAAAATGAAATTGAATCTTAAGTGTTTACTTTTACAACTTATTTATTTTAATCCATCCAATTTTATTTATTTTCTAAATTTTAAGTACTAAATCTCAAAGTAATTTACCCCAGTGGAACCCATGTCCGCATTTCTTGACGGTAGTATTTTTACGGTGAAATATCGTCACTCTTTCGACGAAGGCACTTTTTTCGTCTGACTTATCATCTTCAACCAGTATGGATTAGATAATCCTATTGGCAACAATGCTACTGCCGGCATAGTTACGAGTATTTGAGAATAAAGTTCTTAGGAAAATTTTTGGACCAAAGAGAGATGGACATACAGGTGAACGGAGAAGACTACATAACAGTTAGCTACATGATCTTTATAGGAAGCCAGATATAATAAGAACAGTTAAGTCTCGTAGACTGCGATGGGCAGGGGATGTGGTACTAATGGGGAATGAAAGACGTGCATAAAAGCTTCTTGTAGGAAAACCAGAGGGAAAACGTCCAGTTGGTAGACCAAGAATGAGGTGGGAGAATAATATTTGAGGAAAGTAGAATATATAGGGAATGATTGGAAAACATTAGCTCAGGATGCGGATGTATTGAGAGTTTATGTCGGCGCGGCTATGAACCTACGGGTTCGATAGTGCCAGTGAGTGAGTGAGTGAGTAAGTAAGTAAGTAAGTAAGTAAATCTCAAAGTAATAATTTTTACATAACTTTTACTCAATATCCAATATATTTCATTCAATAAATCTTAAATATTCATAGCAACCTTGACAGTTTATATTTATGGAACTAAGAAGGACTTTTCATTCTTCTTGTATTTTTCAATATTTACAAAGAGTTCACAATGTAGGAGAGAAAGTCGTAGTGAATAAAACTTGCAAAACACCCCACGGCGCGCCGCGCTGCTTCATTCAGCTGTATAAAACGCAGAGGATATGAAAGTCTCAGAAGTAGTGGATTTCCCAGAATTTATTTGCACAATTTTAATGGCAGGTAAGGAATCCAAAACATACTAAATAAAACGGAGGAAAAATCGCCACTTCCATGTCGTTTCTTCTAATGTTTCTGCCAACTTGTGACCCTTTTTTTCAGGATTTGTTTCGATGCTGCGATATACGCATCTCAAAAAAAAAAAAAGTGAACAAACGGATTGTGCATTGTAGGGTTCTTATTATTATTATGCATAGAATAAATGGTATATTACGATGCGAGGTTGGGAAATGGTTTTTATAGAAGCGAGGATTTTTTTTTTAATTTCCGAGATTCTGTAAAAACACTTCACAAACGTGCGTTGTACATTACATTTTGCGCGATGATGTTTGCAAAATAACAAATAATAGTAAAGTAATAACATCCTTGTTGGAAATGTTTGTGTTCATTATAAACAACTGACTAACGTTCACAGTGTGGGCAATGTTTATTAGTTGAGACTACAGCAGGCTGTGACAACAATCAGTCATAACATGGCGGCAATTACGCATTTATTGTTTATATTGTTTCAAATAAAGTTAAGTTAATTTTAAATCCAGTGATTTGTTTCGTATAATGTATATTAACACTACCTTTTGGATACATTTTTTGTATATACATTGTACGTAGCATACATAAAGGGCAGTGGTTTTACTTCTCGCACGAGATTTCTGATATGTAATATTATGGTATAGGTATTTTGGTTGGAAATCCCGAAACTGACAAAAGCATAAATACAAGTTATAGGTCCAATACATTAAAAAAATTATTAATCTATGTAAATTACGTATACAAATAGCCATTCTTTTTATACACCAAACATAATGATAATAATGATGATGATGATGATGATAATAATAAAAATAATAATAATAATAATTGGCACGAATGGGGAAAGAGGTGCATGGAAGCTTCTTGTTGGAAAACCAGAGAAAAAACGCCCAGTTGATAGACCAAGAATGAGGTGGGAGAATAACATTAACCATGATTTGAGGGAAGTAGATTATATAGAGGATAATTGGAAAACATCAGTTCATGATTGGAAGTACGGAGAGCTTAAGTCCGCGCGACCAAGAACCTACGGTTTCGATTATTGCCAGCGAGTTAGTTATAAGAATAATACTAATAATAATAATAATAATAATAAGAATAATAATCATAATAATAATAATAATAAATAATAATAATAATTATGATAATAATAATTATAATAATAATAATAATAATATAATAATTATAATAATGAATAATAATAATATTAATTATAATAATTATAATAATAATTATAATATTATAATAATAATAATAATAATAATAATTATAATAATAATAATAATAATTATAATAATAATAATAATAATTATAATAATAATAATAATAATAATTATAATAATAATAATTATAATTATAATAATAATAATTATAATAATAATAATAATTATTATAATAATAATCCCGATCCGATTGAGGGTCTTTCCACTTTTCAGCGGTTGCCCTTTTACCAGCCGGCTGCTTGCCCTTCACATCCACATGTGTCAATCACAGAGGTAGATGATCAACAGCCAGTGTAGGGGGTGACATGTGGTTAGCATGTCGAGTCCCCAGCCGTTATAGCTGGTTCCTCAAACTGGAGCCGCTTACTTATTGTAGCTACCCAATTGCCTCACGAGTGCTGGGTGGGCACCGGTCCCATACTGGCGGAAATACCATGAGAAAATTCTTCCCCCATGGAGACTCGAACCAGCGCACAGTCCCGGAGCTCTGAGCCAAGGCTTCCGACCTGAACCGCGCGGCTACGGCGCGGGACCGTATAATAATTACTAATAATTAGAATATAAGAATATGAGGAGGAGAAGAAGAAGAAGAATAAGGAGGAGAAGAAGAGAAGGAGAAGATAGAAGAAAGGGGGAAGGAGAAGCAGGAGAAGAGAAGAAGAAGTAAAGAATAATAATAAATATAAAAATAATAAATGAAGTAAAATGAAATAAAAATAATAATAAAATAAGAATAATATAATAAGAAGAATCATAATAAAATGAATGATATAATAATAGAATTATAGAAAGAATTAAATAAGAAGAAAATGAATTAGATGAAGAATGAAAAATATAATTATTATAATACTTATGATAATAATAATATAATAATAGTAAAGAATCATAAAAAATAATATAATATACTATAAAATAATAATTATAAATTATTATAATAATAATATAATAATATAGTATGTTGTATCTTAGTGGAATTAACCCTTTTAACTATCAGTATACAAAAACAGCCCGTTATATAGAGCCATACACGATGACCACACAAACATTGACACAACCACTCAAAAAGGCGGAAGGCTGGCCACATCCGGCAGAAAAGAAAGAATTAATGTGGTGCGACATTGAGAATCGAACAACTACAAATAAAAAATATTCAACTGATGGCAGTAAATTCCAAGGAATGGTAGGGGCTGCTGATAGTTATCTTAAAAAAACGGAAAATTAGAGCATTTCCAATTAAAAGGTCAAAACTGTCCAATCGTTGCTTCAATAATCAAGCTGGAACAGATAGGAATTCTTAAAGCTCTAGAATCAATACCATCAATTGCACAAAATCAGCTCTGAAAAAAGTTTTGTTGCAGTTTATAGCAGATAGTCAAGTTACTCTCGACTCCTGATTAAAAACAACTTCAAACAGGGATATATCCTATCAAAATAAGACAAAACAATAGCAAACTCAGGGAACAAAATGGATAGTACATTTCGGCTGGATAAAATCACATGTTGGAATTATGGGAATGAAATGGCAGATCAATTGGCACACACAAGCGGCAACAGAAACCAGCGTAACCGTAGAATAGTATGCAAACATACCGAAATCATCAATAGTTGCCCAAGTAAAAGAAGCACGGAACCATTAAATGGCAGCCCGAATGGGGACAACGCCGATAAGGAGCCACTGTAGAAGTTCTTCCCCTCAGTGCCGAGCCCGATTCCCCCTTTCCTGTGCAAATAACTCCAGCATTTTCTGAAATGGTACTTGGTCATGGCACAAATAACTCCCCTCTTTACGTCTGGCCTATTCAACCCCCGCAACCTGTCCATGTAGAAACAGCAATTCAAAAGTAGAGACATCTCCTTTATATTGTGAATTGCCGCAGCGATTCTAGAACTGAAGTTGGAAAGAAGAAAAAGCAGCAAGAAGGAGGAACAGGGCTGGGGCGGAGAAAGACCTGAAGCACCAAAGAGGGAAGACAGTGCAATAAAATAGAGAAAAAACAAGAGGGTACGAAAAGGAGGGAGGAACAAAGGGACGAAGAGAAAAAAACAGGTGTGAAAACAAAAACCAAAGAGGGGAGGGGTAGGTAAGGGTAGGGTGTAGGAGGTGTGGGGGGTGAGGGGAGGAGGGAAGAGGACGACGGGGAAGGGGCAGGGGAAAAAAAAAAAGAAAGGAAAAAAAAAAGAGAAGAAGAGAATAATAAGGAGAAGAAGAAGAAGAAGAAAGAAGGAAGGAGAAAAAAGAAGAATAAGAAAGGAGAATAGGAAGAAGAAGAAGAAGAAGGAGAAGAAGGAAGAATAAGAAGAAGCAGGATAATGAAGCAGAAGAAGAATAAGAAGAATGAGAAGAAGAGAAGAGTAAGAAGAGGAGAAGAAAAGAAGAGAAGGAGAATATTAAGAAGAGTAAGAGGAGGAAGAAGAGAAGGAAGAGGAGGAAGACGAAGTACGTGGAGGAAGAAGAGAGAAGTAATAAGAAGGAGAATAAGACGAAGAGGAAGTGGAAGAAGAAGAGAGGATTAGTATTATTATAATACTAATTTAAAATAATAATTTAATAATAATAATTAGTAATTAATATAATAATAAGGTATAATAATAATAATAATTATATAATGATAATAATATAATAATAATTATAATAATAATAATAATAATTATAATAATAATAATAATAATAATAATAATAATAATAATAATTATAATAATAATAATAATTATAACAATGAGGCAGAAAATTACGCAAATACTGACATAAGAAAAATAGAATTATGGACTAACAATAACAAAATCACATTCAATGAATCCAAGTCCACAGCAATGTTAATATCAAGAAAAGGGACCTCCATTAATAAAAATATCAGTGTATACGTCAACCATGAACGCATTAAACAAGTTCAAGAAATGAAATATCTAGGAATCCACTTTAATTGCAAACTAAGCTTTGATAAACACATTGAGATAACAACTAACAAGGCTATGAGTCTAATGAACATGTTAAGAAGGGCAGCTAGATTGCAGTGGGGACTGGGACATAAAGCATTAAGGACTATATACAATGGAGCAATCTTGCCTATGTAAACATATGGGGCCCAAATATGGTGAGGAGAAGAATTAAGAAAAACAAAAAAAATTTAAAAAAGTTGAAGAGGGTTCAAAGAATTATAAATGTCACCATAGCCAAAGCCTATAAAACATTCCATATGAAGTATCTTGTATCTTAGCTGGAATTAACCCATAACTATCAGTATACAAAAACAGCCCAGTTATATAGAGCCATACACGATGACCACACAAACATTGACGCACCACTCAAAAAGGAGGAGTGGCCACATCCGGCAGAAAGAATTAATGTGGGCGACATTGAAGAATCGAAACAACTACAAAATAAAAATATACACTGATGGCAGTAAATTTCAAGGAATGGTAGGGGCTGCTGCAGTTATCTTGAAAAACGGAAAATTAGAGCATACAATAAAAGCCAAACTGTCCAATCGTTGCTCAAATAATCAAGCTGAACAGATAGGAATTCTTAAAGCTCTAGAAGCAATATCATCAATTGACCAAAACAGCTCTGAAAAAAGTTTGTTGCAGTTTATACAGATAGTGAAGTTACTCTCGACCTAATTAAAAACAACTTCAAACAGGGATATATCATATCAAAAATAAGACAAACAATAGCAAAACTCAGGGAACAAATTGGATAGTACATTTCGGCTGGATAAAATCACATGTTGGAATTTATGGGAATGAAATGGCAGATCAATTGGCAAAACAAGCTGCAACAGAAACCAGCGTACACCGCAGAATATACAAAAATACCCAATCATCAATAGTGCCCAAGTAAAAGAAGAAGGAACCATTAAATGACAGAACGAATGGGACAACGCAGATAAAGGAGCCACATGTAAGAAGGTTTTCCCATCAGTCAGAGACAGATTAAAACTTAAATGTGAAATAAACTCCAGAATTTTCTGAAATGGTAACTGGTCATGGAAAAAATAAATCACATCTTTATCGTATTGGAATATTAAACAACGCAACCTGTCCATGTAGAAGAAGCAATTCAAAATGTAGAAATCTCCTTTATAATTGTGAATTGCAGCAGGCTTCTAGACATAAGTTGGAAAGAAGAAATCAGCAAAGAAGGAGGAACATGGCTGGGGACGAGAAAGACCGAAGACACAAAGAGGTAAGACAGGTAAAAAGGAGATAAAAACAAGAGTGTGACGAAAAGGAGGGAGGAACAAGGGACGAAGAGAAAAAAAAACAGGTGAAACAAAAACCAAAGAGGGGAGGGGAGGGAAGGGAAGGGGAGCGGAGGGGAGGGGGGGGAGGGGAGGCAGGGAAGAGGACGACGGGAAGGGGGCAGGCGGAAAAAAAAAGGAGAGAAGGAGAAGAAGAAGAAGAAGAGGAGAAGAAGAAGAAGGAGAAGAAGAAGAGAAGAAGGAGAAGAAGAAGAAGAAGGAGAAGAAGAAGAAGAAGGAGGAGAAGAAGAAAGAAGAAGAAGAAGGGAGAAGAAGAAGAAGAAGAAGGAGAAGAAGGAGAAGAAGAAGGAGAAGAAGAAGAAGAAGAAGAAGAAGAAGAAGAAGAAGAAGAAGAAGAAGGAGATAAGGAGAAGAAGAAGAAGAAGAAGTAGGAGAAGAAGAAGAGGAGAAGAAGAGAAGAAGAAGAAGAAGGAGAAGAAGAAGAAGAAGAAGGAGAAGAAGAAGAAGAAGAAGAAGGAGAAGAAGAAGAAGGAGAAGAAGAAGGAAGAAGAAGAAGAAGAAGAAGAAGAAGAAGAAGAAGAAGAAGAAGGAGAATATAAGAAGGAGAAGAAGAAGAGTAAGGAGAAGAATGAGAAGAAGAAGAAGAAGTAGAAGAAGACGAAGGAGAAGAAGAAGAAGAAGACGAAGGAGAAGAAGAAGAAGAAGACTAGTGAGAAGAAGAAGAAGAATACTAATTATATAATAATAATATACTAATTATTCATAAAATCTAATTATAAAATAATAATAATATAATACTAATTATAATGATAATAATACTAATTATAATGATAAGAGTACTAATTATAATGATAATAATAATAATAAATAATAATAATAATAATAATAATAAATAATAATAATAATGATAATAATAATTATAATAATAATAATTATAATAATTATAATAATAATAATAATTATAATAATAATAATAATAATTATAATAATAATAATAATAATTATAATAATTATAATAATAATTATTATTATTATTATTATTATTATTGTTATTATTATAGTATAATGGTTTAATATTTTTAGGGAAAATAAATCAATGGTGACAATATAATAATTTAAAAACGTTTTTCTTGTTTTTTGTTATATGATTTATTGTAATTTTAATTATATTATTGTATTAATTTAAAAATCATCATAAAGACATTCTCGGTATAAAATTCAATAATCCCTTATTAATTATTAATCTACGACTACTCAAAATAAAGTAAAATATTAAAATAAACAAATACCTTAGCAGGTGTCGTCGTTTTCAACTAGGTTATTTTTCTTAAAAACTATAGGGCTTTCAGAAACCGGCTTCCATCTTCAGCAGAAAAATGTGCTACTGACAGTTCTTAAAAATGTTAACTTAGTTGAGGACGATAGCAACTGCAAAGTAATTTTTATTTATTTTAATATTTTAATTTATGATTATTCACCCCAACAGAATATTATTATGCATTTTATTTGTATTAACAATATTAATAGAATAATTGTAATATAATAAAACATGTACCACAAATTAATTCATACACATTAAGCATGAAGATACTATTCAAACTAAAATTCAAGCAAATATAAATTTAAATTTAAATTTATTGTAAAAATTTCTAATGTCCGGCATTTCATGCTAAAATTAATTTTATTTCCAGATTGTCAGAAGTTCAAGACCACGTGACACAAAATCATCCTTCAGCCACACTGCCCACGACATCAGAGCGCGAAGGGGAGGTGAGCTGGGAATTATCTAACGCAGAGTGCTATCAGAATTCTCACCACGTGGTGTTCGCTTTTAACCACGTGTTTTTGTTCCACAAGCGATTTGATATACCTCAACGCAAACTGTGTCTAGCAGTACAGCAGTGGTGGGACTCAGGGGAAGAGCCCATAGTGTTTAGGTACGAGATACACATGGAGAAGCAATATGGTAAGCAAACAGCTGTCCTCAGCTCTACTATACACGCGGAGAGCGAGGACATCGACCAAATATTTGTCACAGGAGAGAGCTTGAGGATAGATTTTGATATGCTTATGAATTTTGTGAAAGGCACGAGGACCCTGCGTTTGAGAGCGATTTCAACAAATATCCTCATGGAGTGACAGTTACGTTACGTGCGTGAAGGCAGAAGACATTGCATTATGAACGTTGGCTCATGCTGCGTTGCGTTACGTTGCGTTAAGACGGCAAGTTACATGCACAATTTGAGTAAGTGTATCATGATCAACGTTCATTGACGTTTACGTTAAGACGAAATATGGTAATTAGACATATTGCAGTACTTACAATCTTTTCTATTTCTTTCCAAATAACTTACTAACCAACTAACTCACTGGCACTATCGAACCCGTAGGTTCATGGCCGCACGGACATAAGCTCGTCGTACATCCCTATCCTGAGCTAATGTTTTCCGATCATTCCCTGTATAATCCACTTCCCTCAAATCATAGTTAATATTACTCTCCCACCTCATTCTTGGTCTACCAACTGGGCGTTTTTCCTTTGGTTTTCCTACAAAAAGCTTCCATGCGCCTCTTTCATTCCCACCGTGCCACATGTCCTGCCCATCGCAATCTACATGAGTTAACTGTTCTTATTGTATCTGGCTTCCTATAAATACAATGTTGCTCACTGTTTAGTAGTCTTCTCCATTCACCTGTCTGTTCATCTCTCTTTGGTCCAAAAATTTTCCTAAAAACTTTATTCTCAAATACTTGTAATCTCCTTTCCTCCCATAAAGTAAGAGTTCATGTTTTGCATCAATATAACTGGTAGAATAATAGTTTTATATTTTTTCAGTTTAACGTTTTTTGAAAGGAGTTGGGACGACATGAGTCCCTGCAATGCATAATAGCACGCATTTCCAGAATTGAGCCTACGTTTAATTTCTTTGTGCATCTCATTCCTATTTGTGATTATTGTTTTATTATTATTTATTGTTTTATTTTTATTTAATTAATATATATGGAAGAGTTTAACTTACATTAGTCCTAACAATGAAAACATCCACTGGATAGAAGATTATAACATCTGAATTGCGTACATTTGGCAAAAATGTACAACGAAATTGTTGAACCGTGTGTATTTAATTAATATTAACAACACAAACACACTTTCTAGAAGAGAAAACAAAAATAGTAATGATTCCTCTGGAAGAGATAATGAAAGACTAAACTATATTTATGTAATAGAGGCAGAAGAGTTAGGAAAAAGTTGGAAGAAAATCAAATCATTGGCAAAACATATACGCTGAAGTGCATTCATTAAGCCCCTATGATCCCTAAAGGAGTAAAATTATACTAGTACTCACTTTTGTATTAAACAACCTTAGACTATACATTTACATATTATATAATCATAGTTTGGACACGAAAGGGGTGAAAACAAATAAGCATTCCAGTAAGAAGCATAGATTGGATCCCAAATGTGAAGAGAAAAGAAGGAAGACATAAGAGGGCATGAATGGAGGAAAATATGGAAATTATGAAGATTGGATATCTCCAGGAGGGTGAATGGGAATACAGAGATGACTGGAGGAAGGGAAAAAAAGTATCATTTGGCACAGGAATGTGTTTTAAACATTCAATTTTAAATACGAGTGATTTACGTACTAAGGCATTGGATAAGTAATAGCAACACTGTTGTAAATCAGCGATCTTAGTGGTGAACATTGTAACTTTTGTAGTATGTTGTTGAGCAGTTTCTATTGTATAAATTTATAATATTGAAAGTCTCGAAATATAAATATTTTGTGAATACATTCACAGTTTCTCACATGTACTAAGTAATACCGCCCTAAAAAGATTTTCAGTAGAATTTGTTTAGGTCATGAATGAATGGCAAGAACAAAGAACAAATTAATATAAATAGTGTATTGACAACTCTGCTTTCTGCAGACGATCAAGTAATAATGACAGCATCAGAAAATGCTTTACGACAATTCCATTATACATTAAATAATATATCTCTAAAATACAATTTAATAATATCTACATCTAAAACAAAAATATTAGCTCTGAAAGGAAAATGAGCAATGTAAACAAATATAGTGATACACAATGTAATTATAGACCAAGTTCAGAATTTTAATTATTTGGGATGCCATTTAGGTAATGCTAGAAATTTAGATAAACATACTAAAATAGAACGATTCAATTATCTATGTGGCACAATTAAACGCACTTTATTGAATAAAACTAGAAAATAAACTATTTTAAAATTTTACAAAGTATTGGCAGTTCCATCTCTTATCTATGGATGTGAAACCTGGACATTAACAAAGGCAGATAGTAAAAAAATAGAGGCTGCAGAAATGAATATGTTGAGAGCAATAGCAGGATACCAAAGGACCGATAAAAAGAAAAACGAATATATAAGAACAGGACTTAATATATTTAATCTCTGTGAAAGAATAAAATACTATCAAAATGCTTATCTTCAGCACGTATTACGAATGAATGAACAGCGCATACCAAGAAGAATGTATAATTATAAACCAAAAGGGAGAAGATTGTTGGGAAGACCATCGAAGAGATGGAAGGACCAATTCGACCTATAATGTGATCGGAACAGGCCATTGGGCTTAATACTTGTTGTTTATGATGATGATTTGTTTAGAAGGTGGAATTGTACACGAACATCCACCAAATTCACCGGACATGAGCATCACTAAAACTTATTCTCAAAAGATCAAAGAACCTCTAACGAGCCAATCAAGAGTTGATATCCAGAAATGGTGCTGAAGATGGAGTTCGCCATCTTCCAAGGATTTTGGCAACGTGATTTACTTGGCAGGAGATTACGTATAAATGAATTTCGTAATGTCAAAAGTAACCTAAATAATATATGTGATATTATAGCAGTGTTGCCATTACTTATCGAATGCGTTAGTGAACAGAAAATGATAAACGATAAAAGGAAACAATAAAATAGTTGGAATTATTCATGTAACTACTGCATTAATGAGTAATTTGGATTTTAATCCTCTGTATGCTAAGAGAATAATGGTTATTAATGTTACAAGGAAAACTGAAAGAGACGTAAATGTGAAAATGTCAAGATTTCAAATGATATGTGGAACTATACATGAAACATTAAAGAACAAAACAAGAAGAGGTACTAGATTGCAGTTTTATAAAACATTGGCAGTTCCTGCATTACTTTATGGGAGTGAAACTTGGGTAATGACCAACAAATTACAAAGTAGAATACAATGTGTAGAAATTAACTTCCTTAGAAGAAAAATGGCCGCACATGAATGGATTGGTTAAATAATGAAGATATAAGAACAGAGTTAAATATATATCCATTAAATGATAAAATCAAAAAATATAGAGAAAAATGGTTTAGACATGTAGAAAGAATGAACTTAATAAGATTACCAAAAGTAGCACTTAACTACAAGCCAAGAGGTTCAAGGAATGTAGGAAGGCCAGTGAAAAGATGGACAACAACTATGAGGCGGAACAGACATTTTGCTTAGCCCGTGAAGTGAAGAAGAAGAAGAAGAGAAGAAGAAGGAGGAGGAGGAGAAGAATGTTACAAGGATTCAAAGTGATATTTTAAGAATGAATTGAGATGTGTTATTGCCTAAAGTTATGCTTCGACTGTAGTTTCCAAATTAATTAGTAAAACATTGTCAATCCTTGAAACATAGGCTATATAACTGAATTTTATATTAAGTCGAAACCATTATTTTTAATATGCTCAGGATGAAGTGGATAGTACGAAATATTAAACTTAATACGACTTTTCATGATAAAATGGGATTAAAATACAACATATCCAAACTATGTGCTAAAATATTGACATTGCATTTGACTCCTACTAATGAAGGTGTAGGTATGCAATTGCATATGAGACCCATTAGAAGCCAAGGAGTACAAGTGAGAATTTGCTAATTTTGGAGTTCAGAGTAGATTTTAGTAGTTAAAGCAGATACTAATCTGAGTGATGGATACAAGTAAAAATCTGTCTGGTGCTGAAATCTAGTGACTGAAAAGAAAACTGCCAAGACAATCACATTTGGAGTGTCTCAACTTTGAACATAATTTACTTTAAACTGATATTTTATTACTTATACTCCTTCCCTTGACTTATGAGGGCCTCATATTAGGATCATTTGTAACAAAGAAAGAAATGAAGATTTATTTAATCAGTATAGACATTATTACTGACAATTGACAAAATAAAACGCAAAATAACTGTTAAAATATATTATTTAAAGTGAAGGATTTTATTTATTTTTTGTCCCGCGCCTTTTTTCGGGTTTCCATGGGGAGGAAATGTTCTCTCATGGAATATGGCCATTATGGGACCGGTGCCCACCCATCATCGTGAGGCATTTGAGAAAACACGCTATAACGGCTGGGAGAACCGACATGTTGACATGTCACCCCTACACTGGCTAGATAATTGTCTATCTTTGTGATGAACACACCAGCTGGTAGGTCAAGGGCCTTGTAATTCTGTCACGCCATGACGTTTTTTATAGTTCTATAGGCCTAATGAAATAAGAACTGATGATATGAACTTATTATTTATGTCCATATATTTTATATTGATTATCGTTACTTGTTTATTTGTTAAATTTTACCTAAATTTTTCGACGTTTGTACGTAATCATAAACGATATGTTCGTTTTTTATAGTGCGTGGTACTACAATGTTACATTTTCCGACCCCACTTTTTTTAAGATCGTAGAGAACTTAGAAGATACATATATAGTACGAAATAAATTATTTTTATAATGGATGATATAAGATTAGATTAGAAGAGTTTTTACAGACCCTCACTCAACAGCCTTATTTTACGTTCATTCTAATACCTATCTTCATTTTACGATTGAATGAGATGAAATATACTGTAGTCTGTTGTGGTGTTCCTGATTCGACACTCATCAAGCTTTCACACATATGATTCACATCGCCATTTATTTGGGCTGGGCCCAAGGGCTCGAGGAGGGATTACAACCCTCCCTCTGGTCCTATACTGCCCTAAGTTGAAACACAGGCTCGGAGTCCGAATAAGATCACTAAAATATATATTAGAAAACACCTGTAGTTTCCGAATAAGATCACTAAAATATATATTAGAAAATACCTGTAGTTTCCTAAACCAGAACATTTTTACCTATCATGAGATGAGGTGAAAGTCGAAATGAAATGAATTAATGGACATGAAATGACATCATGGCGAAGGGAATAGAGGTGGATTAGTGTAGGTGGGATTAAATTCGAGAGGAGGACACCGAGAAAAACCCGAAAAACTTTGGTGTGACCGTTTTTTATTACATTGTTATGCAATTTTACATTTTTTAAACAGTAAAGAACTGAGAAGGTATACAGTATCAAGTAAAGTTGTTTTTTATATTGACTTTTGATATTTATATCGTAGGCCTAGAATATTTTAATGTAATTTAGTTTATATGCTTTTATTAAAACTATTTAAATTTAAGACGAAGTTAGTGTCGGTATATGTATCTTAACCAAGTGGTAACTAATCAATTTATCATTCCAAAAATATTTTATGTCGATATTGAATGCTGCCATCGATTTATTAATTACTTCAAAATTACAACAAGTTTATGAAGTGGAATATGAAAAATTGGAAGAATGTTATTAGAGGAAAAATAAAAGAATGTACCTGAAAATATTCTGCTACCATATTTTTCCATGAAAAGTGAAAATGAGAAATCAAATTAAAGATAATTCAAATATTAGTAATGTGAGACAGTGTTAATTGTGCAGTATCAATATAGAGAGGTATCACATTGAAAATGTATGAAAATGTTATCATTAATATCTACAATAAATAAATTTCATGTTATGTATTTTGATCTTAAATATTTTATTTTACTTTACAGTACTGAGACGGTAAAATAGCCATTATGATACTCTATATTTAAAATAAGAGATAAAATTGTTTAAACAAATTGTTAGAAACTTGGTGTTTTATCTAGATTCTGATATAAATTGCAATACCCAACTAAAACTAACATCGAAAAAAATCTTCTCTATAATTCATTCCCTAAAGCGTCTCAAGAACATCCTTCCTACAAGTCTTAAAACGAATGTTAGTTCAAACCATAACAATATCGCATTTTTACTATTGCGACGTTCTATTAACCGACATTAGTGACAGACTGTCGGACAAACTACAGGGTGTTCATAATATTTGTATCAGATTCGTATTTAATGTCCGAAAATATGACAACACTTTTCCATTTATTCACGAATTTTTGTGTCACCGTCTCAAAGACAGAAGAAAATTACACGATCTAGTTATCTTATTTAACCTACATAATTCAATTTCTAATATTTTAGCCTCTCGCTTCCAGTTCTATCCTTCAGTCATAATTTAAACACACAGTCACACTATAATCTCGTGCTTAATATACCACAACATATGACATTTCATAACTCCGCATCATGTAATATCTCCTCTTCTCATTACTGGAATTCCCTAGCACAGGAAATCAGAGGCTATCGAATGTTAGAATCGTATAAAATAAATCTAAGTTCATATTTGTTTTAACTTTGGTTTGAACACTATCTTCACGTGTTGTAATTTATATGTATTGATTGGTGTTTCCCGTTTTATTTATTAAATTACTACTATTATTACTGCTATTATTATTATTATTATTATTATTATTATTACTGTATTAATGTAATTATGTTTAGCGTATAAAATGCTGTATATACATGAAATCTATACTGCAGATTTAAATATATTATTTTAAATGTATTATAATTAGTAAATTGTATATGTAATTTATATTGTAAATATGTATCTGTATATTTGTACTGGCTGAGTGGAAGAGAAGGCATTTGGCCTTAAATCTGCTAGAATAAATAAAGCATTATTATTATTTGTTGTTATTATTATTATTATCATTATTATTGCCCCAGATCATCTGGACTCGACTACTATGGCATAATCTGTCTGGAAAGGTATTCTAAACTTTGTATTACATACATACCCTTTCTGACCATATAAGGACAAGGAGGGCTTCTCCGAATGTGTGATCAGCTCAATCCAGGGCCTGCTCCGAGGCAAAACATTTAAGACGAAACACACTATCATTACTTTAACATGAGGAAAATGATAAAGATGATTATGTTGCGCAGACAATGTTATGGACCTTAACGTTTCCTGACATTTGTCTCATAGACGAGGAAAAGTCCAGAAAAAACCCTCACAGACCGGGATCGAACCTGGTCCCGCTGCGTACGAGGTAGCGACGCTACCCCGAGACCACAGTGGAGGACGAAGGGCCTACAACAATTTTTAAAAGTTGTAATCGAGTTGAAGTACCTTACAGATATTATTACAATTCTATAGTTTCAGTGTTGTGAAGTTTAATTTTACACAATCAAAGTAAATATAAAGAAAATTGTTTGATTATTAATGTGTCATATTGTCAACAATTGCTGGTGGGACATCTGACAATAAGAGAGGCATGCAGAGATTGTGCGGATCTACAAAGACCGCCATTACGATTACAAAGGAACTCGAATTTGTGGAACTGAAAGGTGGAAGGAGACCTGTCAGTCACTTCTGTTTCCTAGAGACTTAGCAACGAGGTCATGCAGAGCAAGACAAAGATTAAAACACTGTGCTATGAAAACATTAACTCCTGTGCTACTGAATGAAAACTCAACTTTAACCTTTGACAATATCACAAACTTTTAAACCTGTATTTAATACACAGGTATGTTAGTTTAAAGTTTAAACAATTTGTGTTTGGATTTTTTTTTAATTTTCCATTTGCTTTTAATTAATTTCAAAGCAAAGGTTAAATATATTTTATTCCATTCTATTAATTCAATTCAATTTAACCTCTCACCTTATAGGTATGACACACGCCACCCTACCTTACAGTAGCACAACTTGTCGGTAGAGGGATTTTAACAATGGATCACAATCATACATTTTGACTACACAAGGACATGGAGAACCTCCCCGAATGAGTGCAATGTCATGGCCTCCTTCGAGATAACACAATATTAAGACGAAACACATCATTCACACGCACACATTCATACAAACATGGCGAACATGATGATGATAATGATATGCAGAGTGAAGCAACATGGCGAAGGAGCTCATCACTCGTAAAGATTTATTCATTCATTTGTCCTAAATTACCTTTAAATATTGTTAATAATATTTTTACGGTATTCTTCAAAAATAAATTTTACTTCATATCTTTATTGAGTGAAACTTGCTCAAAGCGGAATCGCGTGGGGCCAATTTTTCCGCATTATAAAAAGCTGAAACTTATTAATAATATTAGATTATAGAGTACCGTATATGTATTTTTACGTGCCTTGGATTAATTGTAATTCCGCTGCCTTTGAAAAGTGAAGTGTAGTACGTATGAGCGACTTCGACGGTAACGCGCGAAAAAAAACAGTCCCATTTCGTAGGCGTTAAAAATGTCTCTTAGGTGCGTATCCTGAAATTAAAGTATGCAGTTTCGTTTTCCGTTCACTAACTACACTTTCGTCCACATCCTTTGATTCTCCGCAAATTTCATTCCACACTACATTGTGTCGTCTTTTAAAACTGACCAGCCAACAGGAAGACGCTTTGAAATCGTTATTCCCTAGGAATTTAGCAACAGCTAGAGCTTGACTTCGGAGCATCGGTCCAGAAATGTGGAGATTTATCTTCAATCACTTTAATTTTTTGTTTAATGACAATGATACATACGTTTTATGCATCTTTATTCCATAGATTAAGAACGCTACCTGTGAAAGAACGGTCTCGGAACTTAAACTAATTTAAGATTTTACAGTGCAATGGTTATTTGTAAGACAGGTATCTGTATTTCGCATAAAGGGTGTACAGTGAGGCCGAAATAAAATTTCACGTACAGGTAGAATCTATAATTCACCCGGAGGCAGGAATCATTCCTTATTTTTTTTTCGGCCTAACGGAAATTCAATTAAGTGGAAACTAATTTATTTCTCTGTCTTTCCGCTATATTTTTCCATGAATTGTGTAGAAATATCCTTTCGTTTCCGCGTTGGACAGATTCCGTTTTATGCAAAATAAATATAAGTAATATTACTAATATTTCGCCGGGGCCAATACATTTGTTCACATCGGACAGATTTCCGCATTATTCATGTTCCGAATGAAACAAGTTTTACTGTATATTATTCGGTCCACTGCTGTAGTATCGAGGGAGCCTTGTCACGCAGCGGGCCCGGATTCGATTCCCGGTCGGGACAAGCTTCCTGGGTGAGGTTTTTCCCGGTTTTTTTCTCACCTGTAAGATAAATGTCAAGTAGCTTAGAGGCCCAAAACGTCCTCGAAGATCATCAGGCCATCATCATCATCATCATCTCCGGTATGGAAAGCAACGGGAAGCTACCACACCTATAATTCCCTAGTAAAACTGAAAGTCAGCATGAAAATGCTATGATTGCAGTGAAGGACGTGCTCTAAGGCAGAACACTATAGAAGAGAGAAGAATGTATTGTTCATCGAATGTAGATCATAGGATACCCAAACAAGTGTTAACCTATAAACCTGCTGGAAGAAGAAGACCAGAACGTCCACTCAAAAGACTTTTGGATGGTGTTCCTAATGATGCCGAAATAGGTCAACAAATGGCCTAAATTCGTGAATGGACTATAATGATGAATACGATTATATTAGATATAAAAATGAGTGTGATTCTGTGTGTCTTTTATGGACTCAAAAGAAACTACTTGACCGATTTGAACTGAATTTTCACCATTTAGAGAATTTTCTGGGACTATTTAACTCATGCCCCAAATGGGAGTCAATGACCAATCACGTTTCAATGATTTCTGTTTTACAACCAATCAGAGTCGTGTTTCACCAAATATTTATCAGTGTTATAATTACCATGTTAAAGAAAGCTCCTCCTTACAATATTGCGTTCCTTTGGCAATAAGTAGTATGATCTGGTTGCAGTGATAAACAAATGAAGCAGTAGAAGCGTACCTATCGTTTCTCATTTGTTTTCAAACATCGCCGTTTACATTAAATATATACATATTTTAAAATAACTATATTTAAATAATGATTTGTGAGTAAACAGCTTTATTTTATTCGTTAAATAGTCCTAACAAATGCCACTCTTGATTTCCAAATTCTCTAGATAAATTCACTCCTCACTTCGTGAGTCGTGAATTTATCGATAATTTGGAAATCACTCGTGGCATTACTTATGATAATTAATGTATGTAACATTACCGTACATACTATAAGGTCAGAGCTAAAAAAAAGTGCATCGGTGCACTAAAAAAGCAACTTTTTGGACGTTTAAATGGCATACGCTGCCTAAACCATAAAAAATACAAACAAATAATATACACACAATTGTAATCTCAAAAAAAATCTACAAAAAAAATTACTCGACAGCACACACACACGCACGCACGCACACACACAAACACACACATACAAACACACACAAACACGCACACAAACACACACACACACAAACACAAACACACACGCACAAACGCACACACACAAACGCGCGCGCACACACACATACAAACACACACACAAACACGCACACACACACACACACACACACAAACACACACACACACAAACACGCACACACATAAACACACACACATACACACAAACACGCACACACACAAACACGCACACACATAAACACACACAAATACACTCACAAACACACCCACACAAACACACAAAGACACAGACATATATATATATATATATATATAATATATATATAATGGAAAACTCACAATAACCATATATGATTTCAACTCATTGAAGCCAAGAAGATAGGGATAAATAGATTCTCGGGCAACGCCAGGTAATTAGTACGGAGTATCTAAAAATAATTACGATATAAATTTATAATTATTCGTTTACAGATTCAACTAAATATAAAAAATACATTTAATTTATTTATGTGAAGCAGCGGACGCCGGGTATGTAATAAAATGTTGAAGAAATTTTATCTCTTTCATAATGGTGGCGTCACAAATTACGTTAGAATTTCATTTAAGGGGAGTCAGCTGTAAAGAGGGATAACATGTCATTCGTAATTAAAATAATATATATATATATATATATATATATATATATATAATCTTAATCTAATTACCTGCAATTATTACAACGTTTGTGCTAATTATGTATGTATTGGGATTTTAAATATATAAGATAGATGCATATATGGTTTGTAAAATGAAATAATAAAATTTATTTCTGCTAAAACTAATGAATATTTATAGTGACCACACAATAATAAAAAATAAACCTCTAGTGGAAATGACGGCTGTGGAGGGAGTTTATTCACAGCTCACTTTGACATGAACAACAGGTCACAAGCCCGTAGGGGCGAGAAGCGATTGCAGCGACAGCACAAAGGCAGTGGCTTGCAATGGTAACTAGAGCGCGAATTTTTTTTTCTCTTCTACCTGGATATATTTATAACGAAGTGATCATATTTTACCGTTCACTTGACATCGCATCGGTTTTATTCTGGGCCATGCTTCACCTGTTTCACTCCCCATACCTAAACATCACCGCTAGGGATTGCAACAATATGGGGTTCACCGCAAGCTGCAGACAAATTCTCAACAAAATACAAATGTAGTAATATTAATAACAACATCAATAATAATAATGATAATAATAATAATAATAATAATAATAATAATAGTGATAATAATAATAGTGATAATAATAATAATGATAGTAATAATTGTAACAATAGCAATAGTAGTAGTAGTAGTAATAATAATAATACTAGTAATGATAATAACAATGATAATAATAATGATAATAATAATAATAATAATAATAATAGTAATAATAATAATAATCTAACAAAGATTAAATCTTATTGGTCCTTTCCGGCTCCAAGTATCGAAAAATTTGGACCAAAGGAAGATGGACAGACAGGTGAAAGAAGAAGACTTCATAAGTAAGCTACACGGTCGTTATGGGGATGTAAATATAATCTTCTTGTCTTGTAAGCCCATGTTTCCCTTAACAGAGATTTAGGCGCTCTCCCCCTACAGGGAAGAATTTGAACCATACTAATTTAGTTACACTTGTTTTCGTATAGATGTCATTTGGGTGGTCCGTGGTCAGCGTTCCGCCTCATACTGACATCTAAGAAACCAAGGTAGTACTAGGACGGGAAAATTAGGTAAATTTTGCTTAGAGGCCTTTTCATTCAGGCTTAACGATCTTTTACGAGCCTGAAAGTCTTCAGACTCGGGACCCACGGCTTAAAGTCCTTCCCGGAGGACTTGCTCATTGGATTTTTCCATCCTAAAAAATTCATCGACCCCGGCCGGGTTTGAACCCGCGACCCTCGGGACTAGAGGCAAGGAGCATAACCACTAATTCACCGCGGCCGATTGTAAATACAATAAGAACAGTTAAGTATCGTAGACTGCGATGGGCGGGATATGTGGCAATAATGGGGAATTAAAAGAGGGCATGGAAACTCTTTGTAGGAAAACCAGAGGGAAAGCGCCCAATAGGTAGACCAAGAAAGAGGTTGGAGGAGAACATAAACCATGATTTGAGGAAAGTAGATTATATAGGGGATAATTGGAAGTTATTAACCTAGGATAGGGATGTACGGAGAGTTTATGTCATACGGGTTCTATAGTGCCAGTGAACTAATAATGATTATTTATTTAGCAGGTTTCATATCTTCTTTGGGCCAATTAATCTATCGTAATTCTTCTTCACTTGCAAATCTTTGCAAATCGCTGCCTGAGAAATATCTTGAGTATGTGGTGGCCAGAGATTATAGTAAAGAAATTCAATTTTAGGAAATGGAAATAGGTTGGTCATATGTTAAGGAGAAAGAATGATAACATCACAAAAATGACAATTGATTGGAATCCTCAAGGATTGAGAAGGAGAAGAGGAAGACCTAGAGCAACATGAAATAATACCATCAGGGATGAAGCTGATCTGGTTGGGATGAGTTGGAATGCAATTAAGGCATTGGCAAACAGCAGAGTGGGTTGACGAGCTTTTATCAAGGCTCTATGCTTCCCAGTGGAGTGACCAGGACTCCTACTATTCTTCTTCACATAACTCCGTCATTGAAATCTCCATCGGCCCGCTTTTTTCCCTCATGGTGCTTAAAACATCAGTTATTATATTTTTCTTCTTCTACCATTCCTACTTCTCTTGGAAATATGTATTGTCATTATTTTTACACACCCATGCCGTGTTAATGCTTTTATGAAATAATAATAATAATAATAATAATAATAAGTCCACCGATATGGTCTCGAGATAGCGTGCTGCCTTGTCACGCAGCGGGCCCGGGTTCGATTCCCGGTCGGGACAGGCTCCTATGTGAGGGTTTTTTCGGTTTTTTTCCCTTACTTGTAAGACAAATGTTAGGAAGCTTAGGGCCCAACGGTCCCCGAAAATCATCCGGCCATCAACATCATCCTTCACCGGTGTGGAAAGCGACGGGAAGCTACCACACCTATAATTCCCTAGTAAAGCTGCAAAACATATCATGAAAATGATATGATTGCAGTGAAAGACCTGCTCTCAGGCAGAATTACTATTGATGGATGGAAGAAGAAGAAGAAGAACAACAACAACAGCAATAGGCATGTCATTCACTTAATTTAACCTCTACCCTATAGGTACTTTTACTTGCCACACGCCACCTGCGCCTTACAGCGACACAACCTGTCGGGAGGGGAATTTTAACTACGGTTCGATCACACACATAGTTTGTGAACACACAGGGACATAATCCTATATTGTTCACATTAATAATGATTGAAGTTATTAAAGAACTAAAAGTTGAAATTAGGAAAGTGATTAAAATAGGCAACACAGAGCTGAAGATAATAAACTATGGTGATGACACAGTTGTAATTGCACAGAGTGAAGATGATTTACAAATGCTATTCCACAAATTTAGAATCCTTGCAACAAAATATAACATGAAAATCTCAATAAAAAAAAAACAAATCAATGGCATCCAAGGACCAACGCCGTGTTAAGTTAGAAATAGGAGGAAGAAGTATGAAACAGGTCTTGAAATTCAAATATTTAGGAATAGAAATTAACAGCAGTAACATAATAACAGATGAAATCCTCCATCAAGTAAATAATGCAATATATATATATAGTGGAAAGCAACGGGAAGCTACCACACCTACAATTCCCTAGTAAAGCTGCAAAGCATAGCATGAAAGTGCTATGATTACAGTGAAAGACCTGCCCTCGGGCAGAATTACTATGTATGTATGTATTTTATAATATCTACATATATATATATATATATATATATATATATATATATATATCTTATGGTCTTATGGAAGATTTCTAAACTCTTACTTTCGTATCTATTCTTAAATTTTTATTTTTCCAAACAGTATTTTTTAAAAATCCCTATATATATATATATATATATATATATATATATAGAGGGATGTTTAAACAATACTGTTTGGAAAAATAAAAAATTATATATATATATATATATATATATATATATATATGAGTATGAAAGTTTTCTTGGGTTTTCCGCGTCTTGGATTCAAGTTCGGCCTCTGGCCACTGATTCCGACGCTTCAGCATGATGCCACATGCCATTATCAAGGAATGATAAGTTCGATCACAGGTTTAGGTCTTATATAATAAAATACATAGAGTTTTCGCTGTGGTCCGTTTCCGAAGGCGTACACCCATCCAAGGTTTAGTTAGAACACTATTAATACATATTCAATCAGAAATAAACCATCAACATATTGAAATTGAATGCAATAACTACAGATAACACAATAGCACTGATACATATATATATATATATATATATATATATATATAAGATAAAAAATGCCTCAGACTTACACTAAATCCAACCACTTAAATCTATAAAATCCAAAGCTTGAGAGGGTGCGTCATGCTTTGTCACAGATCTTCTGATGACATTAAGAATACGACTCTAAAATTCAATACATCAAATATACAAAACTATATTCAACAAGAATCTGACTGAAGGCTTTTTAATGTCCAACCACTAGACCTTTGCTTGTTGATCTGCGTCTAGCTGTTGATGGCAGAGGATAAATCACTATCATCAACGACGAAATATCATATATCAAAAGAGCTAAAGAGGGAAAGAAAGCCTTAAATAGCTGGAAGATGGTAACATAGACAGATCTGATTCCCTTCCCAACTGTCGAGGACGCTTCCAGTGAACTGGATGTTCCATCGACGAGATCTGAAGGAGAGTCAATATCTGGGAAATGATACTACTTCCATTACATAGTCGAGTCGAGTTCTTATGTAGTTAAATACCTTCAGTTTTCAGTGTGGTCCGTTTCCGAAGCCGTACACCGTTAGTTCTTAAACTTTAGATGGGTGTACGGCTTCGGAAACGGACCACACTGAACACTGAAGGTATTTAACTACATAAGAACTAAACCTTGGATGGGTGTACATCTTCGGAAACGGACCACAGCGAAAACTCTATGTATTTTATTATATAAGACCTAAGCCTGTGACTTGAACTTATCATTCCTTGATAATGGCATGTGGGATCATGCCGAAACGTCAGAATCAGTGGCCAGAGGCCGAACTTGAATCCAAGATGCGGAAAACTCAAGAAAACGTTCATATTCATGCTTATATCCGCGAAAATCTACAATATAACATATATATAATTAATATATATATATAATTTATATATATACAATTAGTATATATATATGATATGAAAAGAAAAAATAATTCTTTTTTTCTTTTCATATCATATTTGCCTTCATTGCCAAATGTCAAAAATATATTTATAATATCTATATATACAAGCGTTACTGCTATAAAGTAAATATTCTCTTTAATAATTTGCTTAACTGTTACGTTAGCCGCTAGATGGCAGTTGAATGATATTTCCGCTACCTCTTGTGTGAATTGAGAATACTACATGTATAAGAAAATTGTATGTTTGTCTTGGAATTCTTGGGTAGCTCAGTTGGTTAGAGCGCTAAATGTACAGACTTTAGAGACTCGAGTTCAAATCCCGACTCAAGCATTCTTTTTTCTTTTCATATCATATTTGCCTTCATTGCCAAATGTCAAAAATATATTTATAATATATATATATATATATATATATATATATATATATATATATATATATATAGGGATATTTAAACAATACTGTTTGGAAAAATAAACATTTAAGAATAGATACAAAAGTAAGATTAATTATTAATTAAATAAAATAAAACGTAGTTTTATTTGATTTTCATATTTATTATATAATTCAGTGACAGCTGTTTCGGTACACTGTACCTTCTTCAGACATGTTAACAAATTATGAATTGTATTCCAACTGATCTAAGCAACAATACAACAATATTTATTTAAATGAAGTTGAGAATTTAACAGTTTTTTACTACTTTTAAATTTATTAATTTCTACAGCCTACAAAAGATCCAACTTCTTACCCTTATCACAAATATGTAAAATTTCAAAATTTCAAAATTTGGATCGAAACAATGATTAAATTGGAATAGGTGGTTAGCATATTTTGAATTTTCTAAATTTCTGTTATATGCTCTCATGTGTTCCTTTATCCGAGAGATAAAAGGTCTACCAGTTTGTCCTATATAGACATTGTCACATGTGCCACACTTCAATTTATATACACCTGATAATTTTTCTTTTTTTTGTTTTGGTTTTATTGTTTTTTATTATATTTTGTAGAGTTTTATTAGTTTTAAATGCCACATTAATGTTCAACTTTTTAAAGTGTTTAGATATTTTATTTGAAAGTGGGCCTATGTATGACATTACAACATATTTCTTTATGTTTTCTTTGGGTAAAGGAAAAACTTTGTTAATTGATTTTTTGTAATGAACCTTCTTAATTAAACATTCTATAATTATGGTTTTGTAGTTGAAGAAATATTACACACTCTTAAAACATGCTTACATCAAAATTACTTTGAATTTAATAACAAATTGTACATAGCTAAAGATGGTTTGATTATGGGTGATCCGTTGAGCCCCCTTTTGGCAGAGATTTTTATGGATGACTTAGAACAAACCATACATAAGAATGTATTAGCTAGAAATGTTCTATTTTGGTATCGTTATGTAGATGATGTCATAGCAGGCTTCACAGGAACCAAAAGACAATTGAATTCCTTTTTAAATTTTATTAATAACATTCACAGAAGTATTAATTTCACAATGGAATTAGAAACAAATAATAGTATAAAATTCTTGGATTTATCAA
Organism: Diploptera punctata; assembly: GCA_030220185.1. Taxonomy (NCBI): domain Eukaryota; kingdom Metazoa; phylum Arthropoda; class Insecta; order Blattodea; family Blaberidae; genus Diploptera; species Diploptera punctata. The sequence continues at coordinate 162,875 of JASPKZ010005705.1, forward strand.
TAAAATACATTGATAATAAGTTTGAGTTTGGTATCTTTCACAAACCATCTCATACTGATACCACTATCCATAGTTCTTCTCTTCACCCATATATACTCATAAGATGGCAGCCTTTAATAGTTACATTCATAGACTTTTAAATATCCCTCTTTCACCCTTGGAATATAATAATGAATTGAATATTATTAAACAATTGGCTGTTAATAATGGCTACGACCCTGAAATTATAGAATGTTTAATTAAGAAGGTTCATTACAAAAAATCAATTAACAAAGTTTTTCCTTTACCCAAAGAAAACATAAAGAAATATGTTGTAATGTCATACATAGACCCACTTTCAAATAAAATATCTAAACACTTTAAAAAGTTGAACATTAATGTGGCATTTAAAACTAATAAAACTCTACAAAATATAATAAAAAACAATAAAACCAAAACAAAAAAAGAAAAATTATCAGGTGTATATAAATTGAAGTGTGGCACATGTGATAATGTCTATATAGGACAAACTGGTAGACCTTTTATCTCTCGGATAAAGGAACACATGAGAGCATATAACAGAAATTTAGAAAATTCAAAATATGCTAACCACCTATTCCAATTTAATCATTGTTTCGATCCAAATTTTGAAATTTTACATATTTGTGATAAGGGTAAGAAGTTAGATCTTAGGCTGTAGAAATTAATAAATTTAAAAGTAGTAAAAAACTGTTAATTCTCAACTTCATTTAAATAAATATTGTTGTATTGTTGCTTAGATCAGTTGGAATACAATTCATAATTTGTTAACCTGTCTGAAGAAGGTACAATGTACCGAAACAGCTGTCACTGAATTATATAATAAATATGAAAATCAAATAAAACTACGTTTTATTTTTATTTAATTAATAAATATGGATTTTCATCAAGTAAACACCAACTCAATTGATTATACAAAAGTAAGAGTTTACAAATCTTCCATAAGACCAGTTCTAACACGTGGTTTCGAATTTCGAACAGAAACTAAAAAAAAAAAAAAACAAATTAATGAAACAACCGAAATAGAAGTTATATGGAAAATTGCTGAGAGAAAAAAAATCATAGCTCTGTTATTTGAGAAGAATGTGAAATTGAACCTATAAATCTCTGGATAAATGATAGAAGACTAAATTGGAACGATCGCATAGATAGAATGGAGAATAGTGATTAGTGAAGAAAGTACGTGACTGGACACCTCAGCAGAAAAGGCCTTTAGGAAAACCACAACTACGATGGGAGGACGTCACCATACCCTGGACCTGAAGTGAATGAACACGCAACAAGCTACCAGCATTCATGCGTAGAGCAAGAAGAAGAAAGGCAAAGATATGCAGGGCCTTACTGGTTTTGACAGCCTATTTACATCTTACTTATCCCAGTTGTTACATAAGCTGCAGAGTTATTATTGCTAATGTTAGCTTAGATCTAAGTTTGTTTGGTAAAACAAAGGCAGATATTAACAATTAATAAATAAGGACACTGAGAAGGTGAGTCGTTACACAGGCTATTAAGTTAGATGATGGTACAGACCGCAGCCAGTTTTTTTTATCGTCACTAAACATTAATTGTCCATGGCACAACCTCATCTAGTTTTATAACTCAGAAACCATTATCTCGTTGCTTAGCAACTACTTTCACTGACACGATGATATTGAAACAATCATCGTAAGTCACTGTAATATATATAGCCTATATTTTGCGCGATAGTGTGTTTTGTCGTACTTAGAGCAATGGCGAATATGATTGGAAATTCAACTTCCTACACTTCGGGGTTGCCAACCTAAATAACTATACTTAATATGTACTATACTGTATGCATAGTTAATATGTACTATACCCTAATATTACATATTAAAAACATCGTGCAGGAAGTAAAACCACTGCCCTTTACGTATACTACGTACAATGTATACACAAATAAATATATATATATACACACACACACACACACACACAAAAGGTAGTATTAATATACATTATACGAAACAAATCACTGCATTTTAAATGAACTGAACTTTATTTAAAACAATATAAAACAATATATACGTACTTGCCGTCATTTTATGACTGATTGGTGTCACGGCCTGCTGTAGTCTCAACTAATAAACATTGGCCACACTGTTAACGTTAGTCAGTTGTTTATAATGAACGTAAACATTTCCGACAATGATATTATTTTACTATTATTTATTATTTTGAAAACACCGTCGCGCAAAAAATAATGTACAATGCACCTTTGTGAAGTGTTTTACAGAATCTCGGAAATTAAAAACCTCGCTTCTGTAAAAACCACTTCCCAACCTCGCATCGTAATATAATATTTTTTACAGAAGGAAATATCCGCCGAAGTGTTTAAATGCTAGCACTCTCCATTTATAAGGTAGTGGATTTAACAAATGTTTAAGTTTGAAGAAACAAGAATGGGTAATATGTGGGCAAACCTTGTCTGGCTGTTTCAGATTGTTGTTCAATCAAATTTGGAAACACCAAAAATAGCACATTGCCTCTCATTGATAACAGTGGAATATTTTGTTTGTGACACATGCTGAATTGAATTTCAGGACAAAAACGAAACTATTTTATTCCAATTTTTGTATATTAGTTTTTTATTTGTATTATTCCGACGGGATCTTTCATATCATTAAAATTAGTAAAGTTATCAATGACAGTTTGGCCAATTTTTAATTTTAGTGTCTAATATTATAATTTTTTTAACTTACAGACCGATAACTAAATATAGGAATGCCTGGAAATAACATACTGATAGAATGCCAGAAGAAAGATTTCCAAAATTATTGGTAAATTATAAACCGCACGGAAGGAGAAATGTTGCACGCTCACACAGAAGATGGTCTGAAAAATTTTAACAATTCTAGCTTTTATGAAACCGGAACGAGCCAGCAGGCTTAATCCCTGGATGATGATGATGATGATATTATAATTATTGTGATTGTTGTATTCCAATGTATCATTGTCTTTGTGAGTGGAAGAGAAGGCCACGTGTCCTTATTTCCTACAGTATAAATAAATAAATAAACAAATAAATAAATACATATTTCAAAATCTAAAGTAGTGCGATCCTGTTTTACAATTCGTCAACCACTCACTTTTTCAAGTTCAAATACAGAGGCTTGATGCGTCGGGTTATTATCTTAGTTATTTAAGCCCTATAGCATTTTATATTGTCGTATTATAACAACCACTTATAACTAAACGTTATGTCGATTGATTCGGACTTCTTGCGGATAGCAGCAACATATTCGAAGTGTGGAAGAAAATATGAAATAATGTCATACGAGAAATTGTATAATAATTTTTTGCACGACAGTGCGTTCTGTCGTACTTACAGTAACGGCGACCATGATGGAAAGTTCAATTTTCTAAATTTCGCGGTTGCCAACCTATAAATAACTAAATAACTATACAGTAATATTACATATTACCTACCTAGGACGGGTAGTAAAACCACTGTTATTTATGTATACTACGTACAATGTGTATACAAATATATATCCAAAAGGTAATGTTAATATACATTATACCAAACAAATCACTGCATTAAAAGAACTTAACTTTATTTGAAACAATATAAAATAATAAATTCACACTTGCCGCCGCCATTTTATCGCTTATTGGTGTCACGGTCTGCTGTAGTCTAAACTAAAATTTTTCGGCATTTACCGTATATATATATATATATATATATATATATTGGCCAGACTACTAAAGTCAGTCAGTTGTTTATAATGAACGCAAATATTTCCAACAAAGATATTATTTTACTATTATATTTTATTAACCTGAAAACACCTCGTGCGAAAAATAATGTACAACACACGTTTGTGAAGTGTTTTACAGAATCTCGGAAATTAAAAGCCAAGCTATCGCTCGGTTTTTAGTCATTTCTTCACTTCTGTAGAAACCACTTCCCAACTTCGCACTATAATATACTAAAGCAATTAAATTTAAATCGGCACGTACGACGAATGCATCAAGAAAGGTTACCCCCCAAAAATAAAAATAAATAAAAATAAACAGTGGAATATGTTTAGGTGGAAGAAAAATGAAAGGCTTCGAAACTCATGGATGCAAGACATGAGAACAAGAGGATGGAGGACATGGAGTGGATGGATAGGGACGAGTTGAAAAGGAAAATAAAACTTTAGGCACAAAAATATGTGTAAAAATTGAAAATCTGCATGTAACAAATAAATTATAACATGCAGCCTATAAATGTTTTGAGGGCAAATGTCTCCTACTGGTGCAGGATGTTGCTACTGGGAGCTCATTAGGATATCAAATCCTAGGAGCATTTTGTTACAACAGTAATGCTTAATAAAGTACCGCAATAATGCAATGTGATCTATTTGTATTTTGGCACAGTTTATCCTTCACCGGCCATTCACTTTTTCTAGTCCAGTCTTGCGATTGCAGAGATTTATGTAAGTCAAATTAATAAGAAGGTACGCTGTGTCGGGTTATGGCAAAATGATTCAGTTGGTCTTGGCTCTTCGGATATGACGTGTCACGGATTTATTTTATATGTGCTACGGTTTAATTTCATATGGTTTATGATGGGCAGTAAACAGAGTTATTAAAACCAAAAATTGATCTCCAAATGTCATTAAATTGAGAGTAAGCTAGCTTAGAATTTAATAAAAACTTACTACTTAGTTGACATGCTCAGTGAAACTTATTGAAGATGTACTGCTTCTTACTTACCTGAAAAATACAAAAAAAGCACAATTAGAAGACAGACACAAACAACTAAACTGATATTTAGCCGACTGAAGGAGGACGTTATCATTTATCGCCGTGGCTAAGACATTAACTCAACGTACCCATTAAATTGACGAAAGTATGTTTCTCATCATCACTCATCATCAACGTTTCACGGGTTAACCCTTAAATTGGAAAAACACAAATTTCTTCTGTTAGTTATTTGAATATTTCGGACCGCAGTCAAAACGGAATCTTGTGTAACTGTTATTATTTTAGGTACATTGTATAATCGGACACATATAAGTGGTTTCATTTTGGGAGATGAAAACGAGCCTTAAAAATTGAAGTATATAATTATGGAATATTTACCTGAAAGTTCCGTCTCCTCAACAATAAAGTTGAGGAGACGGACCTTTCAGGCGAATATTTCATAATTTTATACTTTAATTTTCAATAATACCTCAACAGAACATATCATGAATCTTATAAAAGTTGAGTCTTAAATACTGGAAAATTAGATCCAATTCTCCTTTAACGTATCGACACTTCTTCTACCTTCTAACCTACTATCTAAAATATAATTTCTGGTATTCGGTCCGCATTCATTCACTTGAACACGCTCCCACCAATGACTTGTATATTGCTATATTTTATCCACCAGTTTAAAAATATGTAGGCCTAATTTCCGAAATCTTAAATTTCTTTTTAACAAAAAAAAAATGGTGAAACCGACTCTATTTCTTAAAGAACGTCATTTCTGTTGCTTACAGGATTTTCGCTTCGATTTTGGTTAGTGTTTAAAACTCACGACCATACAGCAAAATAGAGACAATCATTGCTACGGCATTCATTTTTAGCCCTCTCACCTTTTAGTTACGTGCACATGGAGGTGACGTTGTTGTTTGTTGACATCAGATGGAAAGGGTGAAATACCAGCTAGGACACACTGGACACGTATAGCTTTTGAAAAAAATGATGGCGCAACTCTTGATGACGGAAAGTTTAGTTTTCAAGAGCGATTCACACCAGTACGTTGTAACATGTTCTGACTTGTTTGAGTATAAAGCGGACGGCGTAAGTCTCTCCTCATGCAGCATTCATATCGTTCGCTTCAGTGAAGCAGTCGGTAAGATGCTCTTTTTCCGACTACGCGGGCCCACGTTCGATTCTGGTCAGGTATATTTTTTATTTGTTATTATTAATAACGTCGTTAATTTGCATAATGCCTAAGCCTACATGTTATCAGGCTTAGTTATATAAGTAAATTTGTATATATATGGAAATATTCCCGATCGGGACAGGCTACCGGGTGATATTTTTTTCGGGCTTTTTCCTCACCTGTAAGATAAATGTCAGGAAGCTTAGGGCCCAACGGTCCCCGAAAACCATCCAGCCATCATCATCATCATCCTTATCATTCTTCATTGGTGTGGAAAGAAACGGGAAGCTACCACACCTACAGTTCCCTAGTAACGCTGCAAAATATAGCATGAAAATGCTATGATTGCAGTGAAAGACTTGCCCTCGGGCAGAATTACCATGGAATGGAATATATGAAAATAAATAAATTAAAGGAAGCAGCTCATATATATATAATGATAACGATTGTAACGTCTCATTACTTTGTTTACAAAACACATCGCATAATATAATTACTTATTTCCATTATTAATACAAAATGCGTCTGATTAATTTCATTATACAATTAAGTCCTGAAGTACTGCAACGCTTCATACAGACAATTTCTAGGAGAGATGGTTGTGGTCTAGTGGAGAGAGTTTCTGTTTCTTGTGCATGAGGTCGCGTTTTCGATCCTGCTGTCATGCTTCTCTCTCTCTCTCTCTCTCTCTCTCTCTCGTCCTTATTTCAATTAATTTTCTTTCCTTTGTTTCATTTCTTTTGCTTTGTTTTATTTTCAGTATTTACCGCACTACTTATTTACACGAAATTGTTTTCCATTGAACGACACACAACGAAATAGAACGAATTTAGTTTCTCAAATAGTTGTATACTGTATTTGTGAACCAAATAGGTGATCTCTGATCATGCGTAGTGGCTTCGTTCTGAGATTTGAAAATTATCTGTGCGCCATCAATTATTTCAAAGGCTGTACAATCCCATTAATATAAAATTAAGTCACTTGTGTTATTCTTTCTTGAGCGAAACAGACGAACTACAACTGTAGCATTTTTTTTGTTGCAATTTATAACTAAGTGCATGCGTAAAGTATCGAAATTAAACCTTCTCCTGCGATCGCTCAACAATAGTTTATTTTTATGTGGTCGGTAATTAAGCAAGTTAAGTGACGTCATCTATACTCCTTACTGTTTCTCGTGTTATTGGGCTAAAAATGAATGCATAAGTCATTGCCTTTAGCTTATTTTCTTTTTTAATGAATTTTAACGATTTATTGCATTTCTTATAGCAGTTTATTACATATATTATAGTAAAATGAATACTTTCACGGCCGGTTTTACAATGATGAACATTTTCAGGGTTGATAAAATGGCTGTTCCGAGCAGACGTTTCCTCTCGGCTGTGGGAGACATTCAGAACCTTAGTACGCCCAGCCGTGAATTTCCAGGAACCTGCTCAGGCACTGAAGATGTCTCTCGCAGCTGGAGACGAAACATGTGAGTGCAACGACTATCAACCACTGCCTATTAATCCAGAAAATGTTAATTAATATTAAAATATGTTCAACCGCAGTAAGGACAATTATTATAGTAAGAAGATCATTTCAATCGGCCGCGGTGGACTAGTGGTTATGCTCCTTGCCTCTGGTCCCGAGGGTCGGGTTGTTTTGTTATTTAGTGATCGTTTTATCGTACCACATATTCCCTGGAATTTTGCTATTTTATTATTTATATCATTATCATAATTAAATGAAATGTCACATCCTAGATAATTGAGATGGTTCACCTGTTCTATGATTTTGTTTCGTATTACTATTTTGGATCTGATTTGATTTTTCCTTTGGAATACCATTACCTTAGTTTTTTTCTATGGATATTTTGAGATTATATTGCTCACATATATTATGTAATTTAAAAATATTCCTTTGAAGCTCGTCTTCCGTATTTGCTATTATTACCTGGTCATCAGCGTATAATAATGTTTTCAAGTAGTGTGTTGTATCTAATTTTATTCCTTTATTTAGGGAAGTAATAAAACTCATAAATTGGTAGCACGGGTGACCCTCACTATCTGCCGTCCGCGCCCCGTCCCGACTTACTCCACTGCGCTCTTATGCATACTGGGAGTCCATATGCTTCGTACAGTGGATTGACAATGCTGGATTCTGACTTAGATTTCTGTGTCTTGTAGTTAAAAGGCACATCATTTTTGGACACAGCCTTGGTACATCACAATGCATTTCTGTGAGAAGTTTTAAGCTAGGTTTCGGTATGCAATGGTTGACAGTTCCCTTGTTAGGAAAATACTTGGGCCAAGAGCGGTAACAGACAAATCAAGGGAAAAGGCTACATAACAGTAAAATACATGATCTTTATAGAAAACCAGATGTAATAAAACACTTAAATCTTGTAAACTGCAATAGGTAAGACATGTGGCACCAATGGAGAATTAAAAAGGGTCATGGAAAGCACCCTAAAGGAAAACCAGAGGAAAACGCCCAGTAGGTAGGTCAAGAATGAGGTGGGAGAATAATATTAACACTGATTTGAAGGAGCTAAATTAACAGGGGAAGTTTGGAAAAAATAGCTGAGGATAAGGAAGTATGGAGACCTTATGTTCGCGGGCATGAACCTCCGGGTTCGATAGTGTCAGTGTATTCGTTAGTTTAGATTATGTGAAATAGTAATAAAATTCTACCCGATCCAGTGTCTCCGTTACCAGTGAAAAACATACTTTTATACTGGACTGTACGTTTATATTTCATCCGAGAGTGTATTAAGCTAGATAAATAGCGCTACTGTAGTCACAGTGCAGCCAACTTGAGTAAATATAATTTACTAAATCTACTTATTTCAAAACAAAAGAGTAATAGAACATGTATCATTTGTGTTACAAAGAAAAAGGTCATAAGAAACTCTATTATATTACGAAAGTTTGCATACCATTACACAAAAATTGTACATTTGTTTAAGAGCTTAAAGACGAGAAAAATCACATGCTGGAATTTTTACGAGCCACAGAATTTCCCGCAAACATGTCAACATGCCGTAAATTCTTTCCTTAGCAGAATACAAGAAAACTAATAACATATAGAATGTTTAAGAACAAAATTATACACATAGCAGAGGATTTTAAATGATACATTTGATGTAAGACAGCAATTGTTCAGAAATTTATACAAACACGCGCCACGATATATTGAAAGTAGAGAAACTTGTCTCATTCGTGATTAAAAAAAAAAACAAAAAAACAAAAAAAAAAAACAATTGAAATACAAATCGAATGAGTTAGCTTAGACTGTAATATTTGAGATTCAAATTAGCGAATTTTGAAAGTTTGTAGCTATTACGATTGTTCTAACAGAAATAATTTCTAAAAACTTCTACGAATCTTCATCGATTCTACTTAGTAGACACTAAAAATTATCATAAGTAATGCCACGAGTGATTTCCAAATTATCGATAAATTCACGACTCACCAACGAATACAATTTAACGAATTAAGCTGTTTACTCACAAATCATTATTTAACTATAGTTATTTTAAAATATTTATATATTTAATGTAAACGGCGATGTTTGAAAACAGATGAGAAACGATTGGTACCCTTCATCTGCTTCCTTTGTTTATCACTGCAACCAGATCATACTACTTATTGCCAAAGGAACGCAATATTGTAAGAATGCTCTCTAGTGGAGAAAAAATGAAACACATCAAACTGTATATAATTGATTTCTGATGTCGTATGATGTAAATGTGACAATTATATTTTTTCTGGATTATTACCTGGGGGAAAAAAAATACATTTAAGAAAGTGCAAACAGTGACTTCTTTTTTTGGTGGTATAATCAATTGCTACAAATGTTTTTATATTAACTCCTGCAAGCGCTATGTGTTGACATCCATGCACTATATATACAATCTGGTAGCCGTATTTCTTACAGAGTCAGTCACTGCAAAATAATGGTCAGACCTGTTCGGAATATTAAAAAGGAGGAGCTTTCTTTAATATGGTAAATTTAACATTGATAAATATTTGGTGAAACACGACTGTGATTGGTTGTAAAACAGAAATCACTGACACGTGATTGGTCATTGACTCCCATTTGGGGCATGAGTTAAATAGTCAAAATAAACTTATATATATATTCAGGCCTCTGAATTAATATTTCAGTGCGCAACCACATACACTATGTAGACATCCTAGTACAAACATTTATTTTTCCTTTATATATATTCTCTATCACGAGGGTAGGTCCCTTCACGTACAATATCTCGTCATCATTGAATTATTGTTAATAACATGATTGTTATTCCTACAAATATTAGTTAGCGAGAACTCAGTCTCACTGCCCTCTAGTGGCTACTATAACAGGAAGAAAATTAAAGATAAGTTTTACTTTATAATTAAAATATGAAATTATGGAATATTCACCTGAAAGGTCCGTCTCCTCAACTTAATTAGTTATTTAACTGTAGCGCTTTCGGGACTTGTCCCATCATCGGCAGGATTCAAAACTGCCGATGATGGGACAAGTCCCGAAAGCGCAACAGTTAAATGACTAATTAACTTGAGGAGACGGACCTTTCAGGTGGATATTCCAAAATTTTGTATTTTAATTTTGAATATTACCTCAACGGAACACATCATGCATCTTATAAAAGTTGATTTTACTTTATAGCAGCGACACTTCTTTAATTCGATGTTATAATTAATTTATATATATATAGGAATTATTTATTTATTTACAATGGCGTAACAGCCCAATGTTGGGTCTTAGCCTCCTCCTTTTTTTTTAGAAATTACTAGACCAAGTTAAATTAGCTACGCTTATTTCCCTACAGATTCATGAATTGTAAGCGGTCAACGCATTGACCCAATGGGACATCTAATAGGCAGCTAAGGTTTAATTAGGATGATAGAGGTCGGTAAATTTTGCTTAGAGGCCTCTTTATCCAGGCTTAAGGTTCTTTTACGGGCCTAATAAACTCCTGAATGGGGACCCTCAAAATGGACTAAGATCCCGCCAAATTCTTTAAGTTTGAAGCCCATAACTATTACTACTCCAGTGTAATATATTTTAATTAATAAGTAATGGGTTACGCCTATCTAATCCTAGTCTAGTAATTAGATTACATATCTTCATCATACATCAAATAGAGGTAAATTTAAATTTCACTTAAAAATTTACATCCAAAGCCCTTATCTTTGTAGTAACTAATTACTAACCAAAAATATTTTCTCACATTCTATGTATTATAGCGTTGGTTTAAAGTCCCCGGGGGAATTGCTCCTTGGATTTTTCCAACTTAAAATAAATTTACCGACCTCCGACTCTCGGGACCAGAGGGAAGTAACATAACCACTGGTCCATTCATTTCTCATTATAACATATTAAGGGTAATGAACAAAATTAACAAATACAGATAAGAACATTAGAGAAAGTTACCTTGATTTAGGACTTAATTTATCTAGATAGGGGACCCAATTTCCCGACCACATAAGGATCGGAAACTGACCGGGACTCAATTCACCTAGGCCCACTCGTTTAATGCAGGTTCGTACCTTTGCGCCAAGGTTATATGCATAGATAGCTAATACTCTTTTCTCCAGATTCGATATAGCCTTCAAAGAAAAATGTCAATGGTACAGCTGAGAATTGAACACAGATCTCTTGGATTCCAGCCAGACACTAACATTGTTCTATCACAGAGACGGTCGCTAGATCTCTAAACCAGTGCATGCAGAGTAAAAATACTAACAGTTGAAGAAATATCGTATCGCTGAAAGAAATATGGATAAATGAAGCGAAATGTTGAAGTACATTAGCATATTATAGAGTGAATCATGTTTTTATTTCTACCATTTTTCCATCAGTGTTGTAATAAAGGAAACACATACGAGATCCAGTTTGTTTTCTTTTCTAAAAGAGTGCTGCCTGCTCATTTTTCACAAGAAATGTTTAATGTACAGTACTGTGCAAATGTTTCACATTCTCAGAATATAGGAGGTTGCAATCAGCTTTAAACAAACATCACCAATAAGGTCGTTCCTCCCTCCGCTGATACCTGATACTCTGATAACAGTATGCAGCTTCATACACGTTACAGCTATTAATACGCTTATGCATTTTCGTATGAGCTTTGTTAAAAATTTTCAATCAGTGTCTCGTAAAGAGGAACATATTTACAAAATATTTATTGAATTTTGAAAAGATTTGATGGGTTCGGAGCAAACCTGGACACATTCCAAAAATTGAAAATCCTAGTTGTATGTAAATTTGGGTTTTCAAAATATCAACAGTTCTTCGAAACAATTGTGAACTAAGTGTTGTATTTGTTCTTTTTCACTGTAAAAATGAAAGTTTCATTTTTCATCTGGAATTAAATGTATTGCTTTAATCTTGCATCAATATTTCTCAAAAGAATAAAATATGAATTTGGTATAATTTTGCTCTGAATCGCTATTATCTAAGAGGAGCTTTGGCATCTTCAGGTTATTATATTGATCACTTTAAGGAATGAAACTTTATTGTTTTCTTTATTTCATTTCCTTACAAAGACCTGTCAAGAAAGGATTCAGACACTGTATCGTATAACTAAACTACGGTAACTCACTCGCATTATCGCATCCGTAGGTTCACGTCCGCGCGGACATAGGCTCTCCATACAACCCTATCCTGAGGTAATGTAATCCAATCATCCCTATAATTTACCTCCATGAAATTATCGTAAACATTTTCCTACCTCATTCTTGGCCTACCTACTGGGCTCTTTCCCTATGGTTATCATACACGGATACACGGAATTTCTATGCCTCTCTTTGGTTACACATTCGTGCCATAGGTCCTGCCCATCGCAGTCTATGAAACTTAACTGTACTAGTTACATCAGGTTTCTAATAAAGATCATGTACCTCACTGCCATGTAGTCTTCTTCAGTTGTCTGTTTTATAGTTATTATTATGTACATAGTCCACCGCTGTGGTCTCGAGGTAGCGTGCTGCCTTGTCACGCAGCGGGCCCGGGTTCGATCCCCGGTCGGGACAGTTTTTCTGGGTGAGGTTTTTATCGGAGTTTTTCCTCACCTGTAAGACAAATGTCAGGAAAACTTTAAGGCCCAAACGGTCCCCGAAATCATATGGCCATCATCACCATCCTTATCATTATAATCATCCTTCACCGGCACCGGTGTGGAAAGCAACGGGAAGTACCACACCTGCAATTCCATAGTAAAGCTGCAAAGCATAGCATGAAAATGTTATGATTGTAGTGAAAGATCTGCCCTCGGGCAGAATTAATATGAATGAAATAAATTATATATATTTTCAAATGCCCCAGGTTTGTTTTTCGACATTCCTGGTTTCTCTCCTGGCATGGCGTACTTGTAACCCACTTCTGAGGTTGGGGCGCCTGGAAGGCGGGGTTACGCTGCCCCGATGATATGATGGGTGATGATAATGGTGCGCCGGGACAGTCCCTAATCCTAAGCTTAACCTAAGATGAATATGAATGATGATGATTGCGATGGCCATATGATTTCGGGACCGTTTGGGCCTTAAAGTTTTCCTGACATTTGTCTTACAGTGAGGAAAAACCCCGATAAAAACCTCACCCAGGAAAACTGTCCCGACCGGGGATCGAACCCGGGCCCGCTGCGTGACAAGGCAGCACGCTACCTCGAGACCACAGCGGTGGACATATATATATATATATATATGTGTGTGTGTGTGTGTGTGTGTATGTATGTATAAAATCGTGGAACAGACGTATCCAAGAACGTCCCTAGTCGTCCCTGGTGAACTAGCGAATAACGTGATTGCATTTGGTTCTAATGTTTGAGATTTCAAACTAGGCCGGAGCTAATATATATCCTGAGCTCATTTTTTGCAAAAATTCTCTGTGTAGGCCTTACTACCTTCCCTCAAATCGTTCTTTACGTTAAGTTTCCATGCCCCTCTTTCATTTACCATTCCACCGGTTACTCCATTCACCTGTCAGTTTGTTTCACTTTGGTCCAAAAATGTTGTAAACACTTTATTCTAAATAGGCATACTCATAACATGTTTCCTCCTATACTGAGAAAAATTGCACGAGAAAATTTCATCCGCCACTGGAACGGGTCTTGTAGTTCTCTACCAATACATTAAAGTTTAGACTGCTCGGTCTTTAATTAAGATAATGGTAATGTATTAAGTTAATTTTGTTTTAAAATTACAAATTATTTCATGAGATAATTTTATGTTATTTTAACGACTCACGCAGATAAAAAAAACACTGGTCCTAAAATAAATCTCTTAAATCGCACCTCTGACCTTGAAACGAACAGAGGACAAGTTATATGCTAAAGCAATTAAAAATATATGTCCAGCTTTACAGGAAGAAGGCGGGCCGACCAGAAAATAAAACAAATGTTCTCCTTTATGTATCCAACACCTTAAATTTGTTTCTCACGATACGATATAGCACCACCCAGGCTTTAATAAAAACAGAAACGTACAACTTATCACTGTACAACAGAAAACAAATCATTTGAACGAGAAGGAAACTACAACGCAATTAGTTTGTCCCGAGAGAGGGTTGTTTACTTAAGCACAGTAGGTAAAACAGCGGTGCGTGCAGGTATAGACCGGGGAAATGCAAATTGACACACGCAAGAATCACTGAATATTGCTTAAACGTAGATACAGCTATTGTAATGACCAAGGGGCGGATTTCTATGACCAAAAAAGTGGAAAATATGCATGCATTTATGACCTAAAAATGGTTTAAATATGACCTAAAAAGACAAAAATATGACCTTATAATTGAATGAATTTTTTACCCATACTATATTAATTGTTCATTCATATACATTTTCAATTATATCATAAGAAAAAGGAAATCTTCTTCTAATGTCTATTGCAAACGTTTGCCCCTGTTAACAGAAACCTTCGAAACAAGTGTACTGTGAAACTGACGATTTTTATACAGATACAATATTGATTATTTCCAAACGCCTGATGACTAGGATATTAAAAAAACCGAATATGACTTTATCATAGAAATAAGCAGAAGTATGACCAAAGATCTGAAAAGTGAGAAATATGACTTTTCAGACTCAATAAAAAACCAATTAATCTTAATAACAAGGCATATATAATTTTCTTTACTTACTTGAAGCTTAGAATATAGATTTTGGTAAAAATATGGCATGTCATAGGAATCCGCCCCTTAGTAATGACAGAGAGCGGAATCTGTTCCACAATATAGAAGGCTTACTTGTATTGGAACAGGCTTTACAAAATGCGAGAGAGGGGTGAGATGGGATGTATCACATAGAGCAGCATACATATGAATGTAGCTCTGTCGTGTAGAAATGCAGACGGAGTAAACTACGTTTCATTTAGTAAAACATGTGGAGTTATTGTAGAGTACGTCGATAGTTGATATTTCGCCACCCATAACGAAAACAAATGTTCATGCGAAAGGGTAATCGTTGTCTTAAAAAGTTTCATTACCTTGTAAGCAATGAAAATCCTAAGTATATTTTATTGTATTATGCACTTACATTGATTCCTAATGTTTATATTCCAGAGGAATCGTCGATAGATAGGCAGGACATGTGTTGCACCCCATCCCACCCCTTCCCGATCGTTCCAGTACAGTCCATACCAGCAATTTAGCGTCCCCGTTCGTTCCCAACCACATAATTCTGAGCCATATAGCATGGTCGCTCACACAGTCATCATCATCAACAATCGCGGCCCATGTGGCTTGTTCCGGTCTCATAAATTCTCATTCAAAAAGTTGAATCCATCTCTTTTTCGGTCTACCAATATTCATGTCTCCTTTTGGTTTGTAATTAAGTATAAGTTTTGGAATCCGATCATATTTCATTCTTTGAACATGCTCTTTCCAGTTTTTCTAGATTATTTTATTTTATCTAAAAGTTTAAAAATATTTAGCTCATTTCTAATATCTTTACTTCTTCTTTTATCTAGAAGTTTACAGCCAGCCACATTTCTCAGAAATCTCATTTCAGATGCTTCTATGATCTTCTTTTCTCTTTTAGTTAAAACAAAAAATTCACTACCATACAATAGTAAGGGGACTGCCACCGCTTTATAAAAGTTTGGTTTTGTATCCATTCTTGTGTTTTTAACCCTTAAATTCAATTGTTTTAATTTATCCAACAGTTTTAATAAAACAGAAAGAAGCTAACAATAAGAAATTACAGAAATATGTGTGGAATTACACAATATGCCTAATAATAACAATTATGCACAATTTCGTTTTCAGTGCGGTTCGCCACGTTTAAATAACTGATATGAGAAATTGTTGTTTTGCCAATTTAAGGGTTAAATATTCTTTTAATTGTGCCACATATATAATTACATTTATTAAGTTTCGCTCACACAGTTGGAGAATAAAGTTGTTCTAGTGTACGAAACGGTAGGTTTCGCAATTTTGACATATTAGTAAGAATTTCGTTTGTCCGGCTCCTAGCCCTAATTGTTGCATTCTCGATGTGTCTCGTTCATTTTCCATTCATTATCAAATTCATCCCCAAGTGGACAAAGTTCTTCACTTTTTCTAAATTCGCACCACGGTATGTCCACCTTTCTCTCCCGCTGTATACCGACCCATTTTTAAAAATCATGGCTTTAGTTTTGATAACGTTAATAGTAAATCCCAAATTCGTAGAGTATATCGATAGTAAACCTATACTCTTCTGCATGCCATCTGCTTTCGTGGAACAGAGGCATATGTCGTCCGCGTACATTAGAACAGCAATATTTCGCCCACCCACCATTGGAGCATCGATCCCCTCTACTCCCAGCATCAAAGCTACATCGTTTATAAATAGGTTAAATAACAAGCAGGCCCGTGTGCAATGTAAATGCAAATGCATTTCCTTTCTTTTTAAAGGGAAGCCTTGGCGCAGAGCTACGGGACTTGCGCTGATTCAAGTCTCCATGGGGGGAAGACATTTTCTCATGGTATTTCGGCCAGTATGGGACCGGTGCCCACCCAGCATCGTGAGGCAATTGGGTAGCTACAATAAGTAGCGGCTCCAGGTTGAGGAACCAGCTATAACGGCTGGGGACTCGACATGCTAACCACATGTCACCCCCTACACTGGCTGTTGATCATCTACCTCTGTGATTGACACATGTGGATGTGAAGGGCCAGCAGCCGGCTGGTAAAAGGGCAACTGCTGAAAAGTGGAAAGACCCTCAATCGGAATCGGCAATAAATTCCATTCCAATACCAGTACTAAGTCATCGGCATCCGGGAATAAATTCCGCTCTCCAGTAATGATTGAAATGTTTATTTAGATTAATATGTTTGTAAAGCCGCTCCATGATCAATTTCATCGTCAATATATTGTACAATAATATTGACCATTGGTACATCTATTGAAAAATTGAGAAATATACTGACAAGGAAACCATCAACCGTAGCATGCCGAAACGTACGTTGAAATTTCTCCCCGATAAGAGTTGTGATGTATCAAAGCCGTGTCCAAAATAAATATCTGGTCTTTTTAACTGCAAGGCATAGAAATCGAAGCCAGAATGCAGCAATGGCAACCCACTGTACGAAACAGATGGACTCCCTGTGTGAGTAAAGCTATGCGTAGTGTGGCTGGACGCGGCATGCGGGCAGGTACTCAGGTTGTGCATTTAACCAAGACAAGAGTTATATTACTTTCCTGTAATGTAAATGAGAGATTTGGCGGTGGATTTTAGTGTCGTGCAGTTAAAAAGGCACGTTTTCGGACACGGTTTCTCTGGGAGAAATCTCAAGGTAGGTTTCGGCATGCAGTGGTTGACAGTTCCCTTGTAAATCATTAAAAAATGTTGATTTTTTTTTAATGCAATCTGTTAAACATTGCTTCGTCAGTGAGCAATATTGCGCAATAATGTTCAGTTCAGTTCAGTCTTCAGAGTCATACAATAAACAGTTAATAATTAAATTATACCTGTTGGTAAGTAACGTCGTCCTCAACTTTGTTAATATATTGTATATAAAATTAGTCCCGCGCCGTAGCCGAGCGGTTAAGGTAGGAAGCCTTGGCGCAGAGATACGGGACTTGCGCTGGTTCAAGTCTCCATGGGGGGAAGAAATTTTCTCATGGTATTTCGGCCAGTATGGGACCGGTGCCCACCCAGCATCGTGAGGCAATTGGGTAGCTACAATAAGTAGCGGCTCCAGGTTGAGGAACCAGCTATAACGGCTGGGGGACTCGACATGCTAACCACATGTCACCCCTACACTGGCTGTTGATCATCTACCTCTGTGATTGACACATGTGGATGTGAAGGGCCAGCAGCCGGCTGGTAAAAGGGCAACCGGCTGAAAAGTGGAAAGACCCTCAATCAATCGGAAATATAAAATTAACTGGAGCGCTTTCGGAAGTTATCTTCCATCTTCTACAGGTTGCTACAAACAGTTGGAGTATACATCACCGTACACAACAACAAGTAGCGGACAGGCAGGCTGCTACAAACACTTGGAGTATACATCACCGTACACAACAACAACAAGTAGCGGAAACTCAACCTGCAGAAGATGGAAGATAACTTCCGAAAGCGCTCCAGTTAATTTTATATACAATATCTTAACAAAGTTGAGGACAACGGCATCTACCAACAGGTACAATTTAATTTTTAACTTTCATCATATGACTTCACCTCAACGGAATTTGATATGAATTTTACTAGTATTAATAAACATTGAATTATCAGAGATGGCTACATTACAATTAAGCCTTTAGATTGTGAAATACAACACTTGTGAATTTTAAATATTCAAAAGTGTTTCCAGTAGTTATTATCCGACACAGCGGAACATTGATCCGCTTCGTTTGTGGATGATTTGCTAACTAATGGCCTGTCATCCCGCGTACACTCGCTTCACGTCAGTCTGCGGTGTAGAGGACTGCAGTGCAATACCCCAAGTAAGCTGGGTAAGTGTTTCATTTGCCATTTGTTCCTGACTATACATGGTTAGTATGTACGTCAGTGCGGCACAGCGACAGTGCTGCTATGACTGGAGGTAACCGATCCGCTTTGTCGTAAAATAGATAATGTATGTTATTGATAAACGCTGATTTCGAGGAACAGCATCCAGCATTATAGTATCAATTTTTTAAAAATAACTATTCTCAAAAGTTCATCACATACTATACTATCTGGACGCAGAAAGTTTAGAAAATCAGTTGATTCACCTAACAAACTTTCTTGAGTGTACTCATCTCTTTTTCTGAATCATTCCTTCATCCACATGCGCTCCTTTTTCCACCAATACCTGTAATATGTGTACTGAAATGTATGTATTACACAATCGTATAGCAATTGGACGATACTGTATACTATTCCCCACCTCTCTCTATACTCCGCCTAGTACCTAACCTATAGCGTTTGTTTTTGTGTAGAATTTACTTGGCCTGATCATAACCAAATTTGAATCGGTTGATGCTAAAGGGACTCAGTAAAAAAAATGAGATTATGGCTTTTTAGAGGTCCTGAGGAAAAGTTATATTTTCAGGCTAAAACGTGATCAATCCAGTGACCAATGTCAGTGATAAGCTCAAATTTGTTTTTGTGTATATAATATATTAATTTGTAACATTTTATTAGTGTATTAATGTGTTTAATACACTTTAGTAACATTTTAAGAAGTGAAAAATGGCCCAAAATTTCCAGAGACCGGAGAACAGTGAATAACAAACTGTTTTATGGAATGTTTTTGTATGTTGAATAAGTTTACAAATATGTTTTCGGAAAATACTTTACAACATGTGAAAATATTTTTTTTCTAAGTTATAAGTTATTCAATATAGTGAGATAATAAAAATCAAGGAGTATTTATGGATAAAAATTTAAATTGGAATAAATAAATAAACAGCATTTGCAAAACAATCTTCTCAATAATACACTCATTAAATCGTATAAGAAATTGTTTACCGTTTGCTTTAAGGAAAATGTTAGTAGAAATACTTGCAATGCCCCATTTTGATTATTGTGATACTCTTTTTACTGACCTAAATAATGTTCTTACCCAAAGACTTCAACGTGTTCATAATTATTGTATACGATTTATATGTGGTATTCGCAGATTTGATCACGTTACACCATCCCTGGAACAATTGTCATGGCTTCGTCTACAAGATCGTAGAAACATCCATTCCTTATGTCTTCTCTATAAAATATTACACACATAATTACCTTATTATTTATCACACCGCTTCACTAGACTCTCTGATACACATAAATTAGATACCCGATCCCATCAGCACATCGTCCTTTATATCCCTCTTCATCGCACTACCTATTACTCGAAATATTTTATAGTTTCTCTTACTAGAACATGGAATTTTCTTGCACCCTATATCAGAGACTGCCAAACATTACCATCTTTCAGAAAATAAAATTATTAACAGAAACAACTGACTAATATTACATTTTAACAATTAATACTTTGTTTTTTTTTTCATCATTTAATAAAAATAGCGTTAAGATTTGTCAATATATTTACCTAATGCCTTGTATAATAAGCGATAGATTAATTCATTATACTGTAGTTTATTACTTTTTTTGTATTTTTTCCTTTTCTTTTTATGTATAGTAGATTCGAGCTGTTATTCCTTTGTGTATACATTCTTTCATTAGTTTAATTGTATATAATTTAATTGTATTATTAGACATTGTTTTCATTATTGTTCAGTTTGACAGGTAAATAATTGTTTAGTATGTACTATTATTGCAATTTTTTGTTTTTAAATGGTGACTGGAAGAGAAGGCCACATGGCCTTAAACTTCACCAGGATAAATAAATCGAAATAACCATACACCATGCGCATGCGCCAACAGACGAGAAGCGGTTTACACTATAGAATCACGGGATGTAGCCAACATATATACAATATTTGAACTCGCATTGCCAACGAACCTATGTAAAAGCTAATCTAACGCAATTTAAGTACTCTAATCTGTGAAAGACCAACTTGGAAACTAATCCAACGCAATTTAAGTACCCTAACATGTGAAAGAGTGCTTGCTGATTTTATTTAGTGTACGTTAATTAGTACAGACTATGTTGGCTGCACTGGAAACAGAATATTCGTTAAAATCTAAATACAGCTGCCACGTCTTCATGTAGTTAAATATCGTGAAAAAAATATATTCAAATAATCGTTAGAAAATATGTAAAAATCATTGGTGGAAAATAATTTGAAAAATGAAACCCTAAGAATAAAATTTGACACGAGTTTATTTAGTAATTTAAAACGTTATGTCACATATTGTAAAGTTTAGCCAATTTTTCTTGTGTTTAATATATTGACTTGTAATATTTTAGGAATATTTGTAAAAAAATACACCTTATACTACAAAAAGTCTCTGGTATAATTTATATACTAAAACGGGATGCGTTTAGGAGATTGAATATTTCTTTTTCCATATTAAAAATAATTTAATATTTTTCACTACATGGATCAACTTCTACTATACTGTACTAGTTTTGTGTATTCTACTGATATTGTATGAACTGGAGCTTTCACACAGTTTTTCACATTTTTTCGGAAACTGTACATTTTGGAATAATGTTTTTTTAGCATCAAACAATTAATTTGCTTCCTGTAAATGTATCGTGAATAAGCAACTTCGGGTAATACAACTGGTAGACAAAATTAAGGTCATGTAGTGGAACCATATCTGTAACATATCAAATTACGTTGATGTTGTGATAAGTAGCAACACAAATCAAACTTAACAAGTAATATGTGTTTTAATTGTAGAGTAAGCATTACGTTCTCATAGAATGATTTATTATATCCTCAGGGACGCAGTTTAGTGTAACTATGATAATAAAATGCTTATTTAATTTTGCAATACAAAAATGCAATAAAATACATTTAAAACAATATAGAATCTCGGTTTTTGTCAAATAATCTGAAGACTAATATATATATATATACCGTGTTGCAAAATGATGGACGGGGTTTAAGTAGTTGGTATGGCTTTACAAACGAAATTGGATGCATAATTATTTGCTATAATGAAAGAAAAACTGTCAAAGTTTCATATCCCTTATGCAGTAATTTGTTTTTTATCATTATAACATCACAGCGTTAAATTTGTGAAAATGGCGACTCCTGTACAGAAGTATTTCTGTGTGTTGCAATTTGTAGGTATGGTTCCATTGTTGCAGTGCAGCGAGATTTCCGACGGCAATTTGGAATTAATTGTCCGACAGATAAGAGTATCCATCGATGGTATAGACAGTTTAATGCAGGCTTTCACGGCCGGTAATCATAATGTTGAGTGATTCCGGGTTATGTGGCCGTGGTCCATGGACCACGGCCACATAACCCGGAATCACTCAACATGATGGTATAGACAGTTAGAAACAAATGAATGTATTTGTAAAAGAAATATGGTTCCATTGTTGCAGTGCAGCGAGCTTTCCGACGGCAATTTGGAATTAATTCTCCGACAGTTAAGAGTATCCGTCGATGGTATAAACAGTTAGAAACAAATGAATGTATTTGTAAAAGAAATATGGTTCCATTGTTGCAGTGCAGCGAGCTTTCCGACGGCAATTTGGAATTAATTCTCTGACAGATAAGAGTATCCGTCGATGGTATAGAGAGTTAGAAACAAATGCATGTATTTGTAAAAGAAAAAGTCCAGGACGAACACCAAATGAAAGAATCGAGAATGTCAGAGCAGCTTTCATATGTAGTCCACAATAATCTATGGGGCGTGCTAGTCGTGAACTACAAATGCCTGCTACGGCATTGTGGAGAGTTTCACGAAAGCAGCTTCATATGCGACCTTACGTTTTCAGTCAGTGCAAGCCCTAAAACTGACCTATGCTGACCAAGGTTTGGGAGGAATTCAACTATCGGCTAGATGTGTGCCGTGTAACGAAAGGTGCTCACATCGAACACTTATAAAGTATGTTATGAAAACTCGAGTTTCTCTTTAATCCCATGTAAGTTTTCTTCTTTTATATATAATCATCATCATCACTCCAGGGATTAGGCGATTGCCCGTTCCGACTTCACAATGCATCAGCCCAACGTCTTCTAGGTCTTCCAACATCACGTCTTCCTCTTGCTTGATAATTTATTGCTAACAATGGATATCTCTCCTTACTCATTCCATCCATGTGAACAATCCATTTCTGTCTGTAATTCGTGACTTTATCCAATAAAGGCTGTACTTTCAATTCTTCTCTTATATTTCTTATTCTATCAAGTCTTGTACATCCTTTTACTTGTCTTAGGAACTTCATCTCCGCCGTCTGTAATCTATTCTTCTGTTTTTTCACTGGAGCCCAAGTTTCACAACCATACAACATTGTGGGAACCGCCATAACATTATACATTTTTATCTTGGTTTCTTTTCTAATTTTATTTTTGAATGTTCTCTGTATTGTTCCACACACCGTCTGAAATTTATTTATTTTGGAGTCAATATCTCTTTCCACATTGTAGCCAACAGCACAGCCCAAATATTTGAAACTAGATACCTGTTCTATACTTTGATTTTCTAAAATAATTTTGGATATCACTGGATCTCTTCCTCTAAAAGTCATGGTCTTCGTTTTCCTTACAGAAATCTTTAGATCGTATAATTTACATATTTCATTTAATGCATGCATTGATTTATGTTAGTCGTTTTCATTTTTCTGTATTATGATTACATACAATGTAAGGGAAATTAAACAACTCTGAAACCCCTTCCATCATTTTGCAATGGTATATTATGATAAGCACTCAAAGGAACATGATAGATTGGAAACTTAATAAATCTAAAATGATATTTGTTACCATAAGAAGAAATCTTAGACGATAAATTGAGGTGAAATTGTATAGTATAGTTTAGCGAAAAGACTTACTAGACTAATAAATATATATATATATATATATATATATAATGTTATTTACAATATTCTGGATGGGACGAGCAGCAAGGCATACTTGGTGTTGACAGCCTGCATCAGTAAGTTAATTTCAAATAATAATATAAATAACAATAGATAGCATTACAATTATATTATAAATTAAACAAATTATTAAGCTAAGTATAATTATTAAGTATTAATAATATTACACTTTTCTTCAACATTTATTTATTCACGACGAAGTGATGGCAGTGCTGCACTCTAATTCAACCCAGGAAGTTACTACAGACCTTACGGGCTAAGCCAGTGTCCCCCAACGTAGATGTTACCAAACTCATAATAACGGTGTTTGTTTGTTTAGGGAGGGGTGGATGGGCAAGGTTAGCAGTACTTTTTTTCCAAATCTATGTACTATACATTTAAAAAAACATAGTTTTTCTTTTACGGAATGCAGATTAGTTTTATAGTAAATATGAGAGTCGACGCTTTCACACAGGATAATACAGGACTGAACGAGCTCAGTAACAAGTGGTGACTATTTTTAAGAGGGGGTGGCTTGGACGGCTACAACTTACAACACTGTACCCGCTGTGTTGCATACTTCAGTTTTATTTAAGGATTTCTCTCAAGAAAATACCGTTAAAATGGGAACCAGTTCTCTATTCCAAACACACTGTAACTTCCTGGGTTGAATCTGACTGTAACACGCGCAATAGCCTAGTGGTTAAGACGTGATATCTTGGAGCAAAACTACGGAACCTGAACTGGTTAGAGTCCTCATGAGGAAGAAATTTCGGCCAGTATGAAACCGGCGTTCGGTTGACAAAAATCACAGGAACAATAGGTCTGTTCGACCTTTAAACTCTTACATGATCTGAGTTCAGACCGGCGTGAGCCAGGTTGGTTTCTATCTATTAAGTTTTATTATACTTTAGTACGAAAGGACCAAGTATAAAAAATAATTTTTAATTATTGAATATTATTAACTATTTTGGCAGATACGTGCCAGGAGTAGTGCCTATGAATAGAATGGAAGAAACGTAAAACAGAAATATTTATCAAATGCCACCAGGTTGTCTATTATAACATTTCTGGCTTTCTCTCATGGCATTGGCAAAATTTCAATCAATTTCTTGGGATGAGGCACCTGGAAGGCGGAGTTACGTTAAACCGATGATATAACCATGGGCAACTACAGGAAAAATTCTTATGGTCTGATAGGGGAATCGAACCCGGGATCTCATGAACGGTAGCCAGAAACGCTTACCACTAGGCCATGAGGCTGGTCCATTTTTAGAAGAATATGAATAGCTACTTTAAGTTGAAAAAAAAATACTGTAATGGAGAAAAAAATGCATAATAAGAGATAGCAGATTTCGGAATCAAGTTACTCAAATATTGGAACAATTATTTTCGGAAAATCCTGTAGAGACGTCCCTTGACAACTGAACAATATCACGACAAAAAATAAAGAAACTAGTCAAATTTGTTTAACGCAGGATTTAAATCCGGTACTTCCCGAATACGATTCTCAAATGTTATCGTGAGTCAACCCATCCAGTAACAAAACTTACTTTATACAAGTTACTTTTGTTATTAATTATTTTTATAAACTGAAGGACATAAAATGCTTTAGATTTTTTTTTTAAAATATAACTTTTACAAATCAACTTTTTTTACAGCTAGTGCCCCAATTATTATTTGAAAGAATCGTTATGAAGAGTAACTTCAGTTGCTGAATGAATAGGAAACCAAATATGTTAGCAATTTTCATTCACGACACGTGCCTGTAGATTACTGGGATGTTCTTTTGTCTGGTTTCCATAGTAACACATTGTCATGGTTCACATTTCCAGCAATTCAAAATAATTGCAGACCGATGGAGTATTTCAAAGGTCAAATACGGTGAAGCCCAATCAAATGAAACAACCATCTCTGAAACCATGAAAATCGCCGCTTGAAGACAATTTCACCATGAAATTGTGTTATACTATGTTCATTTTAATGACCTTTCACACTGACTCGAAATAAAGTCAGATATATAGAGAGTAGAACGGGTATTTTGCTTATAATGGAGTCATGTTCCTTAAAATAGCTTTTAACAGAAATATTCGAAATTAAACTTATTCTTTTATTCAACTGGTATTAATTGCGTACAACATCTTCCTCTGCTCAATATTAAGTTTTGATTCTCTACCTCCATTCATCTCTATCCTTCCAGTCACTATTCTGCAGTCCCCTGTCCTTCATCAAATTCATAATTCCCTCTATCCATACTTTTCTCCCATTTAGAATCCATTATAAACTCCTAACTGGCAATTAATCTTGATTTGCCCTCTTTACGTGCCCATATATCGGAATTATTTTTCCCCACAAATTACATAATTGTTTCGTTTAAGTTAATTTTTCTCGGATAATACTATTTCTGATCCTGTCTCGTTTAGAGCATTGTGCAGATCTTCTTAGAAAATTCATTATCTCCTACACTTTTTAAATACGTTCACAAGTTTTAAAAATGTGGAAAAAATAAATAAAAATTTGAGAACACAAAAATACTTAAACACACACACGATCAATATTATTAATTAATTTCTTTATCTCTAATTTTAAGCCCTAAAATACCATTTTAGTAATCTAAAAATAGGTTTCAAGAATAGTACAATAAGTTATAAAAATAATACAATACGTTCTAAAAATACGTCCACCGCTGTGGTCTCGGGGTAACGTGCTGCCTTGTCATGCAGCGGGCCCGGGTTCGATCCCCGGTCGGGACAATTTTTCTGGGTGAGGTTTTTATCGGGGTTTTTCCTCACCTGTAAGACAAATGTCATATTCATCTTAGGTTAAGCTTAGGATTAGGGACTCTCCTGGCGCACCATTATCATCATCATCACCCATCATATCATCGGGGCAACGTAACCCCGCCTTCCAGGCGCCCCAACCTCAGAAGTGGGTTACAAGTACGCCATGCCAGGAGAGAAACCAGGAATGTCGAAAGACAAACCTGGGGCATTTGAAAAACAAAAAGTTCTAAAAATACTACTTTAGGCTTTTATAAATGTGAAGTACCACATAATAGCGGGTTATTAACAGAAATATATACAAAATATACATACACCGTGTCCCATTCAAACCTCACACATTTTAATTAATCACAACTCTCAAAGTATGCGGAATTATGAAATGAGGTTGTTATTAAAAGAAAGAGAAACTCAAAGAATTTTTGTTTTCATTGTTGCAGTTCATTCATCTGTCGCATATTGGATAATAATGACATAAAAATGGCGACTCCTCAGCTACGAGCACAAACTGTTTTCTGGTATGCATAAACAAAGTCAATAATTACAGTGCAAAGAAACTACCGGAGAGAATATGGAGTAAATGCAACTGATGGGCACACCATTAAGGCATGGCTTGAGAAGTTTCTGGCGACTGGAAGCGTTAAAAAATAATCAGGAGGTGCTCGTACATGTGTTTCAGAAGAAAAGATTGAAGAAATTAGAGCAGGATTTCAGAAAAGTCCACAAAAATCAATTCGCCAAGCCTCCCGGCAGTTCAATGTGCCGAGATCAACTTGCATTGAGTGCTTCATAAGCGGCTTCGTTTGTACCCGTACATGGTGCAAATTGTTCAACAAATAAAGCCAGATGACAGGGCACGACGACAGGCATTCGCTATTGAAGTGCTGGATCGTATTGACAAGGACCCTCAATCTCTTGGAAACGTATTTTTTCTGACGAGGCAACGTTCCATGTATCAGGATCTGTTAATCGGCACAATGTAAGGATCTGGGGTACGCAAAATCCACACGTCTACCGTGAACACGTCCAGAAGAGCCCAAAAGTAAACGTTTGGTGCGGCCTGATGAAGAACAGGATTATAGGTTGGGGCAGTATTTGGAGGGTGCTGTTAAAAGTCACTGGGGTTTCACTTTGATTTTAATTGTGAATTTACTTGCCCTTCCTCGGTAGCTAGTCGGTTCCTGTTTCAGGGTGAGCGCTGAGACTCCTATCTATATAGGGTTCGGAAGGAGAATTGCGTGGGAACAGACAATCACTAATTGTTTGAATTATTTTATTTAATTAATCTCTGCCAATTTAAATGAACGTTACACAGTAAAAATAAAACTTTTGTGTCCCTGGCCTTCGATATTTCGCTAATGAGGACTAGCAAATGACTTATGAGTTCGGGAGATTTTCCCTAAGTCCATAATCGTTGTGACAAGGTATTTTTTTTTACTATACATTCAAGATCTTCTTCCTTCTAAGTGTCGAGTATAAGTGTCAGTGTATTAAATTTTGTCCTCATGAGTTCCGTATCGAAGTCAGGACCAATTATTCCCATATATGGTCTTTACCCTAACTCTCATTTTGATTGGTTAGAATATTTAATCACATGTCCTCCAAGGGCGTAACTATTTTATTTAAACCACCACCTACCTTTTGATTTTATTCTCACGGCTAGGGACCATGTTTGCCAGCTTGGGCTTTTCGCGATTGTAAATTTGGAGTTTGACATTTCTCCCAAACGTGAGTTTTGAAGCTAGACCCAGCTTAAACATTTCAGGTCTAATTTGAGGAGTTACATGTTTATGACCTCTTTTACTTAGGGTTTCAACCGCTTCTTGTGAGAACTATTTACCAATATGAAACTTATTTTATTTTTAACTATATTCTATTCCTTCATTATTTATTCATTTCTTATATTCCTTAATCACTATTAGGGCCGTATCATATTCGTCTCACAATGCCTTTGTTAAAACAAAAAAAAAAATACTAACGTAAAGTTAAAAATATCTTTTTTTTTTAACACAGCTCCCTTAGAAGAGAAGTAATTAAATATGCTAATTACATCAAACCAAAAGTATTACACTATTACTTTTCCTACAAGTACCATATATGGAAATGTTTTTACAAACACAAATAGATTATATTATTGAACATATATCACCCTGGTTTACTTACAGTTTCTGCATATTACCACTAGAACAACAACAAAAAGAAAACATGTACATTTAAACTCAATTTGCGATCGGTGGTTCACCTTACTTATTTTTTTTTTGTCAACAATTGTTTTTCTTATTTTAACCCTATGGTTAGTTTATCATATCCCATACATCTTCTCGTTTTTTTTCACTTTATTATACGTTTGTTTGTTTTGATTACGTCACTTTTATTTCTCACACGCTCGGTAATTTAGCATAATACGTTTTCCATATATCACTCAGTTTATTATTGCAATGTCATGCACATTTTTTATTTATATCATCCCTTATATCGTTCGCACTTTCCATGGTTCACACTTTACATATTCACTGGAACTCACTTATTATAAACTAACATTCTTTTATTCCAATTAGCTACTAATCTATTCTATTTGGGTCATTTATTTCTTTAATGAGACATAGATCTTAATGTTGCCGTAAACATATTTGCCCTCTTTTAATCAAATGGTAAATTTACTAATTAGTTTCCTATGTAATTTTGATGATCACCCTTTATAAATAAGCATATTGGTGTTTAATAATAATCATATATGTTTATCTCGCGATCTCAGTTTTCAGAACATTTCACGATTCATCATAATAATTCATTTGTAAATCTATCTTTTTTTTTTTATATATAGGCGCTCCCTTAGCTGTGGTCATTAAAAATTTATTCTCAGCATGTTCACTGACTGATCTTCACAATACCTTGAAAATCTATTTATTCTTTATAGAACTCCTTTATTCATCATTCGCATATTATTTTTATTCAATCGATTAAGGTGGAAATTATCCTTATTTATTTACTTCTCTCGGTAACATAATATCACATTTCATACGCGCAGAACCGCCGTTGTATACAGAATTTTATATCATCGTAGCTCATATTCGTCAATTTCGTTTTTGACGACAATTTATATTTCATTAGTAAACAACTCGACAACACCGGTCGAATCAAAATCATGTCGCTCTGTCTACCCATAACAATTCTCGCTACCATATGAGCGAACGTTTATCATTTAAAAGGACATAATATAAACGCCTCCTTCGGGCTTTGATCCTGTATTAATTCATTCTTTCACTTTGTCTACGCTATCTATTTATCTGTCACCAATCATAAACTGTTAAAAGGACGATGCCTTAACCTCTTTCTTAAATTTTCGTATGCTCATAACGCTTTCATTTTATTCCTTAAGAATAATATTAGGTTTTTAAGAACATTAACTATGAAGTTATAATAGCACATGGTTATTTTGTATTTTTAAGAGTTTTGTTTAAACAATTATTTATTCATTTCACATCGTATTTGTGTAAGTAACTTGTTTTCGACAAATGAATTTTGTACCTGTGAAGGGTGTGCCTATTTCCGTCTCGCTCGCACTCTTTCATCTTTTACAACATTTTAAGTTTAGTGAACTGATTTTTATCTCTATTCTAGACTGGGTTCAACGTTTTCTTAAATATTCCCACTACGATCAGCTGTTCATTTCTTTGTAATTTTCGCAATTTACTTATTATTATCATCGTCTCTGTTATTGTTCACGCTTTAGATTAAGGCAAATATACATGCTAATTATTTTTATTTTTTTGTTTATATAAGGCGGGGTGGTGCCTCTCGCTCCCTCTGTAAATTTAAATTTTCTTCCCCTGTTTTCGTCAACATTTATCTAGTCTCATTATGTTTTCTAGCGAGTAACAATATAAACCCTTTTAAACTATTTCTCATTAACTGTTCCTAATAACTAATCTGATATATGTATGACCAACACTTCTCACATTTATCATACTAATATTACCATATATAATCTTATTTTCTAATTACACATTTTTATTTAGTCGTTGTGCATACAATGCAGGTGCATGTTAATGTCTAACTGATATTACATCCATTCTAACAGGATAGACTGAAATTTGCATTCTACCACTTTGCGATAATTTCGCGCCCGGATCAAATATTTCAGCACGATATTTTTCTAGATAACATTTTCTCTCATTATGCATTACTTTCGTACAGTACTTCATTATGTTACCTTTGAATCTACCGTATTGACTGTTTTTCGACCATTTCCTCCTATTTATTTGGCGCTTCTTTATTACGCGGTATGACTTCTGCATATTTTCTTTACGCCCTACCTTTTTCTTGTTTTTCTTTTCATATTTGTTCGTATCTTCCCATGCATCTACTTTGCATATCCAAATTTTCAAATTGGAATACTGAGCGGATGTTTGGCTGTACCGAAATCATCAGGTCAGTTGTTCCATTTTGATTTAATTTAACATCATTAATAACATGCATTTCATTATTGCATTTAAATATATTTCTATGTAATTCATCATCATTGGTTTGAGGTATTTTGTTTACATCTATAATAGTTGGCTCGCATTCTTTTCCCTCATTCTGAAGTGTCATTTCCCTATCTGAGTCCCTTTGAGTTTCATCTACAGTACTTTCACCTGTTGTAGTAACTACCATACAAATATCATTGTTACTTTTACATCTATTTTCTTGGGAGTTTCATATCCTGTCTCCCTTTCATCATCATTATTTCTACCTATCTCACCCTTTCCTGCTAAACTAGTGGTAAATTTTTCTCCTGTCCCCTGAATTTCTGATTTTACAGAATCTCGAGTTTGTTTTATTTCTAATCTAAAATTGCTCAGGTCTTCCCTCATTTCTTTATGAATTTGTTTCATTTCTTCCAATGTTTTATTACTTTTATTTATATCTTCCCTCATTGACATTAACATTTGTCTCACGAAATATTCAAAGTCGTTCTGGGACTTATTAGTTTTCTTTGAATCATTTACATTTAAGGGGGCGTTCGGGCTATCGTAATGCTCTGTCCCTACTTCTACTTCATCATTAGGCCTACTTTCTGATGAAGCTTGCCCTTCTATAAAATTTATACTATTTCCCTCCATTATTTATTTATTCTACAATTTATTAATATTAATCTTTATTTTCTATTCACAAAAATTATTTTTTTATGTTATTCAACACTCAAACACTTTCGTTTAATTTGTTAATTTTCCACATACTTTATTTTTCCGTCTTTTGACAACTTTTATGTTCTATTATTTTTTTAAAAAATCTGTCACTTTACCTTGGTATATCTTCATTATTTGTCTTACGTCAGGTTTGTAGAGATCCGCCATCGGTTATCTAGGTTGATCTGCTCCTGGATTGTTGTCCACTCCTGGCTGCTCCTTCCATCTCGTGGTTAGAATGTTGTCTTCCACACTGTTGCTGGATCATGTATCACTAGGGTTTCACTTTGCCAACGTGGGGCAGTATTTGGAGGGTGCTGTTAAAAGTCACTGGGGTTTCACTTTGATTTTAATTGTGAATTTACTTGCCCTTCCTCGGTAGCTAGTCGGTTCCTGTTTCAGGGTGAGCGCTGAGACTCCTATCTATATAGGGTTCGGAAGGAGAATTGCGTGGGAACAGACAATCACTAATTGTTTGAATTATTTTATTTAATTAATCTCTGCCAATTTAAATGAACGTTACACAGTAAAAATAAAACTTTTGTGTCCCTGGCCTTCGATATTTCGCTAATGAGGACTAGCAAATGACTTATGAGTTCGGGAGATTTTCCCTAAGTCCATAATCGTTGTGACAAGGTATTTTTTTTTACTATACATTCAAGATCTTCTTCCTTCTAAGTGTCGAGTATAAGTGTCAGTGTATTAAATTTTGTCCTCATGAGTTCCGTATCGAAGTCAGGACCAATTATTCCCATATATGGTCTTTACCCTAACTCTCATTTTGATTGGTTAGAATATTTAATCACATGTCCTCCAAGGGCGTAACTATTTTATTTAAACCACCACCTACCTTTTGATTTTATTCTCACGGCTAGGGACCATGTTTGCCAGCTTGGGCTTTTCGCGATTGTAAATTTGGAGTTTGACATTTCTCCCAAACGTGAGTTTTGAAGCTAGACCCAGCTTAAACATTTCAGGTCTAATTTGAGGAGTTACATGTTTATGACCTCTTTTACTTAGGGTTTCAACCGCTTCTTGTGAGAACTATTTACCAATATGAAACTTATTTTATTTTTAACTATATTCTATTCCTTCATTATTTATTCATTTCTTATATTCCTTAATCACTATTAGGGCCGTATCATATTCGTCTCAAGGTAATTTTTTCTTCCATGAGAAGTCAATACCTGGCCCGGTATACCAAGACATGTTGGAACAATTCTTGTACTCCCAAGTAGCTGATCTGCAAACCCAAGTAATATTTCAGCAAGATGGAGCTCCACCACACCGGAGCCTGGATGTTCGGAATTCACTCAAAGAATCCTTCCCAGATAGGTGGATCGGACGCGGCGGACCAGTTTGCTGGCCACCACATTCGCCAGACATTACTCCACTAGACTTCTTCCTCTTGGGTAAGTAAACGACCGTGTGTTTGCGACTCCAGTATAAAATCTTCATGATTTACGAACGCGTATCCTTGACAATTGCAACAGTACCAATGGACATGTTAGACAGAACGTGGCATGAAATCGAATACAGACTTGATATTGTTCGTGCTACTAATGGTGCACATATAGAGGTGTTTTAGTCTGTGACAATGAAAATTCTTTGAGTTTCTGTTTCGCTTAATACTGGCCTCATTTCATAATTCCGCATACTTTGTTAGTTATGATTAATTAAAATGTGGGAGGTTTTAATGGGACACCTTGTATTTTTAAATTAATAAAGTAGATAGTCCACCGCTGGAGTCTTGGAATAAAGTATTTGCATTGCAGCGGGATGGGTTCGATAGCACAAGTTTCCTATGTGAGGTTTTATAGGAGCATTTCCTCACTTGCAAGAGAAAGGTCAGGAACGTTTAAGGCCCAAATAGTCCCTGAACAATCTGGCCTTATAATGATTTATATCTTAGGGGTGAAGTGGGGGAATATCGATCACTTTAGCAATTAGTCGAATGACTATAATATAGTTCCTTTCCGAATGAAAGTAAATCAATGGGTTCAGGTATTGTGGATTTATGGTGTGTAATAGAACCTCAAACCTGTCGGAGAGGCCTCTGGTAAAATTTTTCGGTACTTTTAAGTCCATATTTGGATCAGTGTGTAATATTAAGCTTAGTTGTTAAAGAGAGTCGTTAAATAAAATGATAACTATACAACTAAAGGTTTTTAAATTATTATTATTATTATTATTATTATTATTATTATTATTATTATTATTATTATTATTATTATTATTATTATTATTATTACAGGTATATTTTCCTAACCGCCGATCGACAAGCTTATTTATATTTCCATACGTTTTAAATAATATTTCTCCTATTTAATTGAATAGTTGCCCCAAAACAGATCCAGCCCATAAATTAAAGATTGTTGGGAAAAATCCTAATGTTTATTTTGAGGCTATTACCTTTATTATACCAAATACATCTTAATATCTCATCCTACTGGAAACATATACAGCCAAATTTAATGCAAAATAAGTTGCTACTAACTACATATTAACAATTTAATAAAGAATCGAGTGCAAAACTGATCTATCATTATAGAGTAGAAAAAATTATCTAACCCATATTTAACCAAAAAGACTATAATAAAAATTAGAAAATGCATAATTAACAATTATTCAGTTAGAAATATTTCTAACTGAATAGTGTTCAATATTTATTTTACATTTAATGTTATTTTGTTCCATTCTTTGTGTCTTTCTTATTTTCACTCAATTTCTCTAAGATCCTGATAGAATTCACGGAACTATGGTGGAATGGATTTGAACATGTGCAATAATTGTTTTTCTACACTGCTGCTCATGACTGGACTAACTGCTTCTGCCATTTTGTTACATATAGATCACATTCCCTGAAAGTCAAGTTAAAAAAATAAAACAGGTCTGGAGAAAGTTTCACATCCACCATGCCGTGCTATTCAACAGATAGATCACTAATCCACTCAAAACTCGATTTTCAAATTTTAGTGGGTTAAATCTCTTTCCGGGCAATTGTACATTAATACTGTTCTATAAGATTTGTTCAGGTCGTCCTCTTTGTTACCTTCCAACTTTGTTGCATGGAAAATGTGTATTCCTTACAAATCAACGCCTCTAAATGCGCCAAGACTATGAAGGGAACAGTCAACCAGTGCATACCGAAACCTACCTTGAAATTACTCCCAGAGAAGTGTTCTGATGTACCAAGGCCGTGTCCAAAAATAATCTGTCATTTTGAAGTGCAAGACACAGAAATCGAAGCCAGAATCTAAAAATGATAGCCCACTGTACGGACCAGAATTGTAACCCACTGTACGGAGCAGATGTATATGCCTGCGTGAGTTAATCACAGAGTGGAGCGAGACGGGACGCGGCGCGAACGACGGATAGTGAGGGTTTTCCAGTCTGCCAATAAAGGAGTTGTATTACTTCTTTATAGTTTAAATAAGAGTCTGGCGATTGATTTTAGTGTCTTGCAGTTAAAAACGGCAGATACTTTTTTTGGACGCGACCTTTGTACATCACAACGCTTTACATCATCATCATTATCAACAACAAGGATTAAGCCCAATGGCATGTTCCGATCTCATTATAGGTCGAATTGGTCCTTCCATCTCTTCAATGGCCCTCCCTTTTAATTTATAATTATACATTCTTCTTGGTATGCGCTGTTCATTCATTCGTAATACGTGCTGAAGATAAGCATTTTGATAATATTTTATTCTTTCACAGAGATTAAATATATTAAGTTCTGTTCTTATATCTTCGTTTTTATTTTTATCGGTCCTTGGTATCCTGCTATTGCTCTCAACATCTTCATTTCAGCAGCCTCTATTTGTTTACTATCTGCCTTTGTTAATGTCTAGGTTTCACATCCATAGATAAGAGATGGAACTGCCAATACTTTGTAAAACTTCAAAATAGTTTCTTTTCTAGTCTTATTCAATAAAGTGCGTTTAATTGTGCCACATAGATAATTGAACCGTTGTATTTTAGTGTGTTTATCTAAATTTCTGTCATTGCCTAAATTACATCCCAAATAATTAAAATTCTGAACTTGGTCTATAATTAGATTGTTTATCATTATTTTTTCTTATTGCACATTTTTCTTTCAGAGCTAATATTTTTGTTTTAGATGTAGATATTCTTAAATTGTATTTTAGAGAGATATTATTTAAAGTATAAAGGAATTGTAAAGCATTTTCTGATGCTGTCATTATTACTTGATCGTTTGCAAAAAGCAGAGTTGTCAATACACTATTTATATTAATTTGTTCTTGCCATTCATTTATGACATGGTCCAAGTATAAATTAAATAATACTGGTGACAATGGACACAACGCTTTTCTGGAAGAAATTTAAAGGTAGGTTTCGGCATGCAATAGTTGACAGTTACCTTGTTAGTGACTTAACTCCATATTGATAACACCAATTTGGCTGCCAAGAAGTCTTAACTGGTTCCAGTAAGAAGCATCCTGGGTGATGCAAAGTTATCACTAATACTCAGTCAGTCAGTGAATCCTTCTAACTTTCTATTCCATCACTTACTCTGTTCTGCGTCATCTTAACATGTCCATACCATACCATGGCTTAGCCTTAATTTAATATATTACAGTCCGTGTACTTGATAAAAAAAAACAAACAAATATCACCCGGGTAGGCTCAAGGAGTGGCAGGCTCGCCTTTTAAAACTCGGGGGCCCAGGTTTAATGTTCGGCAGAATTTAATTTTTAAAGCCAGGCGAGTTGGCTCAAGGAATAGCTGGCCTTATACTCAACTAGCGGGCCCGGATTTGATGCACAGGAGAGTTGAATTGTGTTTATCTGATTCCATAGTATAGTGAATAACGACATTTATATCAAACTTAGTCACCGTGTAATAGTCTGTTCCCAGGGATGTCATAATCCCTGGTCTGTTCCATCCTTACTATCCACTACGGCGACCAGAGATTGATTCCCGGAGGAAGTGCTTTTTTAAACATCATTAAACAACGTTTACCTCAAAATTCGTCACCGTGGAATAGCGTGTTCCAACCTTACTATCCACTACGGCGACCAGAGATCGATTCCCGAAGGAAGTGGTTTTTAAAATCTACCTTTGTTCTAGGCATGTGTCCTGTGGTTGTGTAAAAATGAAATTAAACAGCATAAAAGCAAAATGGAAGATTAAAATCAAGGCGGACTGGAAATAAAAGGAGACGACAGAGGTTAAAGAATAAGAGGAATGCTTTATGGAAGGTTATTTGATGGAAATAAGAGCTCTAGATAACCTGAAAGATATCAAGAGAAGATCGAAGAACAAATGGTTAGAGAACATAGAGAATGACTTTATGGAATTAGGAATCTGAACATGGCAAAGATGTAGGCCTGTACTGGATAAGAAAAACAGAGCTTCAGTTGTTCGGCAGAGTCCGGTTTTACACGAAACGCAACGCAACAGAGACAAATTGATAGTCTGTGCTATTTTAATTCCCACTTAATTTAAAAATTCTTAATTCTTCTTCCTCTTTTTGATGTTATGTTGCTTCTCTTCTAATAAGAACACTCCAGTATCGTAGACTTTGATCGACAGGAAACGTGGCATGAATGGATAGTGAAACGAAAACTCCATGTAGACATAGTCCCCAGTGGGTAGGCCAATAACGACGTGGGAGAATAACAACCATGATTTGAGGGAGATGAATGATAGGGATGTATGGAGAATTTATGTCCGCATGGCCATTAGTCTAAAGGTTTGATAGTGCCAGACAGTTCTTCTTCTTCTTCTACTACTACAAGGTTTAGGCTATGCAGCCTGTTCCAGCGAAGTTAGTAGTAGTAGTAGTAGTAGGACTTTATTAGACAAAAAGTAAGATATTTACAATATTATTTACAAATATGGGTCGCACGGGCAGTAAGCCGTACGTGCTGTTGACAGTCCGTTACAATAAAGTAATAATTGGTACTAGTGTAAAGAAAAATAAACAACAAAAACAGCAATAACATTACAATTACATAAAGAAAACACAATAATAATATTACAATTAAATAATAACACAATAGCATTATACACTAAAAACATTAACATTACAATTACATAAAGAAAACACAATAATATTACAATTAAGTAATAACACAATAGCATTATGCACTAAAAACATTAACATTACAATTACATAAATAAAACACATTAATATTACAATTAAATAATAACACAACAGCATTATACACTAATTGATTTATATATAATTGTTAATAATTAATGGTATTGCACTTTGATAACATATATTTATTCATGAATGAGTCTTGTCCTTATTTTTCGCGTTTTGTCCAGAAATTTACCGAGGTTTATCCAATTTTCTGGATTTACCAAAAATTCGTAGCATGCCAATCTTTCCCGATTTGAATTTAGAAATCTTTCCGGTAATAACTGACGTCTCCAATATTCTAAATCATTACATTTTCCTAATATATGTATCTCATCTTCAAAGTTCCCGCACATTGGACATATTCGCATATCGTGATCGTCGCTAATTTTTAGAAATTTCCATGCCCCTAACCTAAAAACCAAGCAAGCCCTGATCTCTCCTTAAATCCTAGGTTGAGTATATACGAACCTTTTCCCCAGACGTGTTTTAGGTCTCTTTGTAAACACAGTGAGCGTTTTCCTGTACATTCGGCGAAAGTATCTTGTTGGTTTATATCTAAGTACCTCCGCCTTATTTTTCTCCACACTTCTTCACACGTTCTTGCGATTTTCAGTCCCTTTTTCCCATATCCAGCCCATCCCAATCTTTTGGAGTTCTCTCCTAACCTCGTCTGCCCAAAATTTAACATCTATGTTTTTAATGTGGTGGTCGTAACAAATTGCTCTAAGCATTGTTGTTCACCTTGGATTACTCGCAACCAGTATTTGAGTACACGAATTTTACAGTTAATGTCGTCCTGGAATGACCCGAATTCATATAAAATTCCACAGTTAGAAACGGCCTTACTAAGTCCTGTAATATACTTTAGAAAATGCGTATATACCTTATTTAGTATTTCCGTTCTTTGGAAACCCCAAATCTCACTACCATAGTGCATTACTGGCCTGACCATAGCTCCATACATTTTTTCTAATGTGCTGACTGGGAATATCAGGCACTCGACCCAGAATACCGAGTACACTGTTAAGTTGTCCCCTCCCTTTAAATAATGCTATATCAATATGTTTTTTTTCCACTTTCCGTTCATTTTCAACGTCGTACCAAGATATTCAAAATGTTTCACGTTTTGAAGTACTTGATCTCTGTATTTCCATTCCTCTGCTCTACCATAAACCGTCCCATTTTTAAAGGTCATTGTTTTTGTCTTACTAACATTTACAGTCAATCCCCAATTCCTACAGTATATTTCCAGTAGGTCAAGACCTCTTTGCAATCCCTTAAAAGTGAGTCCTTCCGGTATAATCCCAGAGGAACAAGAGATGTTGGCCGACCACGTAGAAGATGGACTCTACTTTTAGCCAGACAGTTATACTTTTTTCTTGATGGTGTCAGTGAAATATATATTACACGATTTTTCTTGATTTAGCTATCGTATATGATATTTTATATGGATTTTAATTTTAATTTTAAAGGAAGTAAAGCAATATATTTATATTGCTTCACTTCCTTTAAAATTGTTGCTTTGGATTTTCATACATATTCCTCCATTTTTGCTAATTACAACAAACTCTTATATGCGATTCCATGTCCTTGGTCACTTACCGTTTAATTTTATTTTATGCCCTGTATATCAGACAATGAAAATGTATAATCGTATAGGCTTCTGTCTTAATGTGTAAGCCTAAATTGTGAAGTCATGAAATGGGTCGTGGTAATGGAAATTAACATGACATGTGAATTGATAACCGAGGAAATATACGAAAAAAAAATCCAGTATGGTTCTGTACCAGAACATAAACACGGATCTTCTGAAAATAAAGTTAAATTTTAATTACGAGCCAAAATGATTGAAGAAATTTAAGTATTATAAAGACGTACAATGTGAAATTATCACAGTAATGAAAATAAAATCACCATTTGCATCAATGATCAAGGAAAACTGCATAAAGCTCCAGCCAATTATTGCGAACAAATGTGATGAACCAAGGTTGTGTCCAAAAAAGTCATTTTTTAACAGAAAGACACAAAAATAGAAGCCAGAATCCAACAATGTCAACCTACTGTACGGAGCAGATGGACTTCCTGCTGGAGTAATAGCTGAACGAAGTGAGATGGGACGCGGCGCGGACGGCAAGAGTGACGGCTATCTAATCTACTAATTCAGATGTTGTATTACTTTGGCGATGGACTTTAGTGCCTTGAAGTTAAAAACGGCACACACTTTTTTGGACACGGTCTTTGTATGTTTAAGATAAGTTTCAGCGTGTAGTGGTTGAAAGTTCCGTTGTAAATCAAATATTTGAAAGAATTTAAGTAACTTTAATTCAAATTAAGGCATACATTGTTATTTTATAATAAGTTTATACGGCCCCACTTGCAATTTAAAGAATTGTGTAAGCACATTATGTGATCAGTATAGAGTTGTTATCTTGAACAATAAAGTATTAAGCTGGCAAAAGCTTTCAATTTTGAATTTGTCAATGTGACACGGCTCATCCATACGTGTCAGTTTATACAAGTGAAGCTGTCAAAACAACCTGATGTATTGTGATCAGCGTGACCAATTTCTGCAAACATCAATTCATTTTCCTGTTGTACTTCCATTTTCAAATTCTAGTGGTTTAATACTCACTAATTATTTTAAATATTTGTGTTTTTCTCAGAAGACCTGGTTGGCATATAGATATTTATGCTCTAACTCTGAAAGGTTATATTGTGAACTAGAAAGTTTCCATTTGAACTATAATTCTTAATATTATATTGCGATACAAGTGAGGTAAGCACTTGTTACTGATCGAGAAAAAGTTAGAAAAAAAAAAACAGGCGCTTGCGCCGAGTTTTTTTTTTTTGAATTTTCGAGATCTGTTACATGCTTACCTCATGTGTATTGCATACTATTTTTTGGTCGATGTGACTAATTTTATTAAATATAGTAATAAATGAATTAAAATATTGGTTGGATGTAAATGACTTCTATGAGAAAGAAACATTTGGTGAACGTTGCTATCTAGCTTTTCATTTATTTTATTATAAGCAAGGATTGTTGGCTGTGGAGACATTTTTATATGTAGTACCGTGATTAGAATCTGTTTGATAATTTTATTATGGAACGAGTCATGGTAGATGATACAGAAATTGAAGAAGCCTGGAGAGTGGGATGATCTGCATTAATTCCGGAAAAGTCTAAAGAAAAGTACGAGTTAGTGTACAATACATTCAAGAAATGGTTAAATGAAAAAGGAGTGCAGATTAACGAGAAGAATTTGTTGGCATAAATGAAATTGAGAACGCTATAGAAAGTAAGAAATATTGTTCTGCTGTTTTCTTGGATATTCAACAGGCTTTTGATAAAGTGTGGCATGTAGGACTACAGTATAAACTGAAGTTATATCTCCCACAACCATATTACTTGTTCATTTGTTCTTACCTTAGTAATAGCATTTTTGAAGTCAAATATGAAGATGAATTATCTGGTTTTTACAGTATATTTTCTGGAGTTCCACAAGGCTCTGTATTGGGGCCTGTGTTATATACTCTATATACAGCTGATTTTCCACGAATAAATGGAGTACTTGTAGCTACATTTGTTGATGATACTGCCATGCTCTATTCACATGAAGATGCTAGGCAAGCATGAGAACACCTCCAGCAACAACTTAATAAGACAGAAGAATGGTTAACCACATGGCGTATACGAACTAGTGAAAATAAATCTATTCACATTACATTTGGAACAAGAACTGGTAACTGTCCTACTGTAACATTAAATAATAAAACTCTTCCAACAGGTGATTCCGTCAAGTATTTGGGAATACATCTTGATCGTCGTTTAACATGGAAGAAACACATTCAACAAAAACGTACGGAATTAAAACTAAAAACATCAAAACTTAATTGGCTCATAGGTCACAAATCAAAACTGAGTCTAGAAAATAAACTTCTAATATATGAAACTAT
Organism: Diploptera punctata; assembly: GCA_030220185.1. Taxonomy (NCBI): domain Eukaryota; kingdom Metazoa; phylum Arthropoda; class Insecta; order Blattodea; family Blaberidae; genus Diploptera; species Diploptera punctata. Next base: position 204,695 of record JASPKZ010005705.1, read on the forward strand.
ACTCAAACCTATTTAGACTTATGGTATCCAATTATGGGGAACTGCCAGCAATTCCAATATTGAAATTCTACAGAGATTTCAGTCTAAGACCCTTCGCTTTATTGTTGCTGCTCCATGGTATGTAAACAACGCCACCATTCATCATGATTTAAAAATAGCTACTGTAAAAGAAGAAATAGAAAAGTACAGCACTCGATATCTAAGGCGACTAGAAGTTCATCCTAACCATCTTGCAATCAATCTTCTAGACAACAGTGAAGACATAAGAAGACTAAAAAGAAATCAAATATTAGAACTTCCTTTCATTTTCACATAAAATGTCGTCTAATGGAGTGTTGTCAATGGGCAGTATTCTCCTAACAAGTTATGTCTTTTAACAAATTTACTTATTGTCTTTTCAAGACAGATTGTAAATTAGCAATAAAGTTATATAAAAAAATATAAAAAAAATATTTTGTTCTGAGGAATGAGAAATTAAAGTCTGCAGAAGTTTATGGTCAGATTACTCAATGCTCAAAGCTAATACAAAATGGAACAATTGTAATAATTGTATTATCACATTCAATATATCAAAATAAATATTGCTACTATTATTTTACTTACCGCACGTGTGCTTTTTGAGTCCATATCAGCAATGCGATTTATTTTGTTTACATAGCAACCAGGTTAGATGTGGGAACGTTGACTTACTTCCAGTAACAACAATATTAGCGAGTATAAGAAATTAGTCACATCGACCAAAAATACTTAAACAATACGTAAAATAAACGAAAAAATCTCTTACTTTTTCCTGCACTCTTAAAACTATATTTTGCGCGATAGTGCGTTTTTTCGTTCTTACAGCAATGGCGACCATGATTGAAAGTTCAACTTCCTACATTTCGGGGTTGCCAACTTAAATAACTATACTGCAATAAAATAATTATACTTTAATATTACATATTACAAACCGCGTATGGGAAGTAAAACCGCTGCCCTCTACATATACTATATACAATAGATATATACAAAAAATATCCAAAAGGTAGTGTTAATATACATTATACGAAACAAATCATTGCATTTTAAATGAACTGAACTTTATTTGAAACAATATAAAATCATAAATACGTACTTGCCGCCATTTTATAACTAATTGGCCTCACGGCCTCCTGTAGTTTCAACTAATAAACATTGCTCACACTTTAACGTTAGTCATTTGTTTATCCATCCATAGTAATTCTGCCCGAAGGCAGGTCCTTCACTGCAATCATAGCATTTTCATGCAATGCTTGCAGCTTTACTAGGGAATTGTAGGTGTGGTAGCTTCCCGTTACTTTCCACACCGGTGAAGGATGATGATGGCCATATGATTTCGGGGACCGTTTGGGCCTTAAAGTTTTCCTGACACTTGTCTTGCAGGTGAGGAAAAACCCAGATAAAAACCTCACCCAGAAAAACTGCCCCGACCGGGGAACGAACCCGAGACCACAGCGGTAGACTCATTTGTTTATAATGAACGCAAGTATTTCCAACAAAGATAATATTTTACTATTATTCATTATTTTGAAAACACCATTGCGCAAAAAGTACTGTACAATGCACGTTTATGAAGTGTTTTACAGAATCTCTAAAATTAAACATTTTCCTCGCTTCTGAAAAAATCCACTTCCCAACCTCGCATCGTTATATAACAATACATCAAATAAACAAAAGAAAAAAATTCTTTTTATTTCCTGCATTATTATAATTAAATTAAGATTTTCGTTATGAAAAATCTTATTTATTGATATGAATTAGATTTTTATTTATTTTTTAGGATAATGAAGTGTATGATCTCACTTGAAGGTACCGATTAGATATAGACAAATATATTTGATATATAGAAATATATAAGTGAATTGGTAGAAATACAGTGGAATATACTCATAGGTATATATAAACATATAGGGAGAAAACATAAAGGAAGGCATAAGATTAAGAAATAAATAAACAGATGCATGGCGGACAGATATATTTGTAGATATAATATTAACAAAGGGTAACGAAGCAAAGAAAGAAGGGGAAAAATGAGCGAATGAATAAGAGAAAACCACGTAGATAGATAGGTAGTATACGTAGATAGATTATAATATAATTATTAAATAACTTATAAATAAATATCCTCAACTTGTGCCCAACTCAGAGTCGGATCGAGGAATGAGATGAGATGAAGCCCTATATATATATATATATATATATATATATATATATATATATATATATATATACAGGTCTGTGAACTACAAGGTTGCTGGCCAACCATTCCTGACGCACCGTCACAGGGGCGGATGAATGAAATGAAACGAAATGGATGAGATGAGTATGTAGAAATGGTACAATGAAATATGTGGCAGGGGAAACGGGAGAAACCCCGAGATAAACCTGCCCAAGCTCCGTTCCGTCCACCACGAAACAAACATGGAGTAACCAAGACTCGATCCCCGGACCCCGTGAGAGGCGAGCGTGTAACCGCTTGCGCCACGGAGCCGCCTAAATAATTTCTGATTAAGATTAATATATTTACAATAAAAATGTATGTTTTAGTATACATATATAATTAGAGAAGAAATATAAACGGAATTAAACCTCTACCTAAATAGTTCGATAGATGGCTAAATAAATAAATTTATTTATTTAAAATAGAGATGATCCATCGCTATAAGGGTAGCGTCGCTGCGTCGCGTCGTACGCAGCGCGCCCTGGTTCGAAACCCCGTTCCTGGGTGACGTTTATTCGGGGTTTTTCCTCATCGGTACGCAGATGTCAGGAAACTTTAAGGCCCAAACAATCCCCGAAAATAATCTAGCCATCATAATCATCATAATCATCATTATCATTTTCGCCATGTTAGGCATCAATGGTGTGTTTCGTCTTAATGTTGTGTGAGCCTGACATTGAGCTGATCACTCATTCAGGGAGGCCTTGCGTGGTAAAAAGTATGTATGTGATCCATATTTAAAATCGCTTTTCAGACAGATGGTGTCACTGTAAGTCCCGAGTGGCACGTATGAGTATTGTAAGGCAAGAGGCTAAACCGCGTTAATTAAATGGAATTTAATTTAACATAGAGGCTAAGTCGCTTGGATATACGTGACTATAAATTTAGGTTGAAGGGAAGATAAAAGATAAGTAAGAAAGAAAGTTATTCCTCTTCAGATCTCAAGAGGTTATTGGGATGGACAATCGCCACTAGATGTCAGCAAGTTGTTAGCTTGAAAGATGGCTGCTTTTACCCTAGAACAAGTGTCTCGTGCTCATTTCCGTTAGAGACTGAGTAAACGCCAGAGCCCATCGGGAATCGAACCCCTGACCTTCCGGTTTAAAGCGTATTGCCTTAAACAACTATGCTACAGCGAGAAAGAAGAATAAGAGAGATATAAAATATTTACATAGAAAGGAAATGCCGAATATAAAAGGAAAGAAAGAAGCAAAAAAAAAACAGTTTTACATACTTAAATATATAAGCATAATGGAAGATAAGTAGAAATATTCATATCGTCAATGATACCTTCCTATCTACTTGAAATCAAAATTTACAGGAGACAAAAAAGTATGGCATTTCAAGGTGTAGATCCTGTCAGAAGTAAAATTGTACTTGACAATACAATTTTGGAGCAGGTGAATAATTTTACATATCTAGGATGGAATATCTCATATGAAGAAGAAAAGGATGTAAATGCAAAAATATCAAATTTTTAAAGAATTTTATGGTAAATAGATTCTATCTTCAAGCCACAGTTAGTCCAAAACATTCAAAGACTGAAAATGTATAAAACGCTCTTTCAACTCTTTTGTATGGTAGCGAAGTATTGGACGTTGAAACAGAAGGAAATACATAGACTTAGATCTGTTGAAATGAGATACCTTAGGAAGACTGCAGGACACGCACTACTAGATCACAACAAAAAATGAAGACATCTTAGAAGAATTACACATGGAACCTTTAGAAAACAAAATCTATGATTATAAGTCAAGATGGATGCAACACGTTCATCGAATGGAAGATCACAGGATACCCAAACAAATGTTAAGATATCAACCTGCAGGAAGAAGAAGACCAGGACGTCCACTCAAAAGACTTCTGGATGGTGTTTCTCTTGAGGCCGAAACAGGTCAACAAATGGCCTAAATTCGTGAATGTCCTATGATGATGATAATTTTAATCCTTGATATTTTCACACACATATTTTCAGACGCCTTATTATTAATTAATAATCATTGGAAACATATTAATTAAAGTATTTAATTTTTACAAAATTGTATAGAAAAATCATACTTTGTCATGAAGGCAGGACTATGACTGTTACTAAACCTAAGAATAGTCGCATTATTATATTATTTCAGAAAACAAAGATATGAATAATAAAACTTTAAAACAGTATAACTTGATTTATTCTAAACAAAGAATCGTAGAATAAACGTTTGGAATTATGATTTCAGTTACGAGAAATTATTTCCAAATTACTGCCGATAGGCCTTGTATGCTTTATCGCGCTAACATATTTTAATAGAGGAACGCAAACAATCCAATTTAAGAACAATTTTCCGCACAATTTTTAATTTTTTGCTATCAGAAAGAAGGTCTTCTTTCATCAGTGTTTATATATACTCGCACATACAAAGGCCTATAAATTTACATAAATACATTAGATCTAAATGAAAAGAGAAAGGATCAAATATAAATATATATATATATATATATATAGATAAGGCAGATAGATATAGGCCTAGATCTTTATTTATAAAATGAGTGTATGTCTGATTGACTGTCTGCCCTTAATGAACTCTAAAACTACTTGTCCGAATTGATTGGGGTTCTCACCATCATTAAAAAATATATGTTCACTAAAAAAAGTAGCTTTTTGGACGCTGAAATGGCTTACGCTGCCTAAACCGTAACAAATACACCAAATTAATGTATACAGAATTGAATATCTCAAAACATTCTACAAAAAAAGTCCGTGACAGCATAAGTTGTCTATATTTTACGGATAACTCAATAATCATTTTTGTCTTTGGGTCATTGATGTCAAGAAGTTGGGATAAGTAGATTCTCGGGCGACGCCGGGTTATCAGCACGGGGTATCTAAAAATAATTATAATATAAATTTATAATTATTTATCTTTTTACCTATTCAACTAAACATAAAAACGCATTTCATTTATTAAAGCGTAGCACTTGATAAAATAAAGAAATACAAACAGAAGAAAAGAAATTCGAACAATTAAAGAAATGATAATAGATATGCAAATAAGAATGGATTAAACAAAGAAAGGCGAAGAGAAGATTAAACGAAATGAAGGGAGTTCAAAGATGGAAATAAATTAAAACTGGAGATTAATTAAGGACCTTCGGGTTGTTGACTTGAACATGAATGAATTTAAGTACATGTAACAATAGAGGCATTAAGCTGGGTCTGGCGCCTGTCCGCTTTCACATGGATACATGTCCAGTTATGGACGCTCTGACGTCATCACCGCCCTCTTTTACTTGTTCAGCCTTTTACTATGGGGCATCAAAGTGTAATGATCGATTCCGTGAAACTCTAATATCCATTCTAACAAAAGAAAACAGATTCCATTGTCTTCCTTCCATAGCAACATGTTCAACAAACAGCATGGAATTATGTTTATACAGAGTGATCCAAAATATAATTTATAACGTTTAAGGAATGAAAAATGAGGCTAATATGAACAAACTTTTTATATATTACTATCTAATACCCAGCGTCCTCTGCAACGTCTAAACGAATGAAATATTAGAGGTTAATTAAATTTTATGGTATACACTGGTGGTTAATAATGAATTTTTAATTCTGGATTTCTGGCAAACTTCCATTTCTAATTGTCGGATTTCGTTAATTTTTAATAACACCTACCTGGGTTTATTTTAATAGAATATACTGAGTTTCGTTGTGAAATATCAATATTGCAACTGCTAGAGCGATGTAAATGTTCGCTTCAGATGAACTCCTACACCTAATCGTTTTAGAACATAATAGATAGTGGCTAAGCATTCTCTGTACCTGAAAACATGCATGTACTAAATTTCAAGTCGATCGACCGACTTTATTGTACGTTTCGAGTTATGCGAGCACCAACACACGCTGGCTGAAATTTTAAAGCCTATATAAATATATTCTCGTAAAATAATAGGTTAACGTTGATGAAATTTTATATTTATTTAGCCTGGTAGAGTTAAGGTCACGTGGCCTTATCTTCCATTTACCAGAACAAACATATATTACATGAGAATAAAACAATCATAATTAACTCTAATATTAAATACTAAATGAAGATTTGATCAATAAGATAATATTTATTATATTACGATCAAAAATACAACCAGTTAATGATAATTACGATACGACTAAAACTAATAACAAAATTCGAGCAAGATAATTAAATTGTTGGTAGACTGTCCCTGTCTAATGTATAGTATATAAAAAACAAAGAAAAATAATGAGATATAAACTAATTTTACGGTTATACAATATTTAAACAAATGAAAATATTTGTTAATCTTAATATTATTTTCGTAAATAATTAAATTGATTAATTGTTAAAAGAATACTATCAGTGAGGTGTATAAGTTAGTTTGTTATTAAATAATTCTTTAGTTTGTTTTTGAAGGATGTTATAGTTTGACAGTCTCTGACATAGGCCGGAAGGAAATTCCATGTTTTGGCAAGTGAGACTGTAAAAGGTAATGAATAATACACAGTGTGATGAGGAGGGATATTAAAGACAACGTGCTGATGGGATCGAGTGTCAAGGTTATGTGTGTCGGATAGTCTGATGAAGCGGCGTGATAAATAATTAGGCGATGATGTGTGAAGTATTTTATAGAGTAGGGATAGGGAATGGATAATTGTTTCAGAGGCAGTGTAACATGGTCAAATACCACATATAAAACGTGTGCAAGAATTATGAACACATACTGTACCCCGTAGCGTAGTGGTTAAGGCACTGAGCTACAAGCCAGAGGGTCGAGGGTTCAAGTCCAGTTGGGGTCAGGATTTTTAAACTGACCCAAACCCTCTGGCGGCACTATGGCCCTGGGGTCGACTCAGCCTCTAACGGAAATGAGTACCAGACGCTTGTTCTGAGAGTAAAGGCGGCCGTCACGCAGGGCTGACAACCCGGCTGACATAAAGTGCCGATTGTCTAGAAAAAGTGGGAGCCTTAACCTCCTACTACCCCAAGGGCCTCCTGAGGCCTGTTGTGGGATCACTTACTTTACTTTACTGTACTCACAGATGTTAAGCTAATGATTGGAAATAGAATACAAAATCCACGTATGCCTAATGTTTTGTCTCTAGAAGTGAAAATAGGTGTAAACTTGACACAGCATCTTCTGTGTCAGAACAAACTCAAAACAACACACTGCTCTACGTATATGGCGTAATCAAAATAGTAAAAAAAATTAAAAACACGGGCAAGAATACCGTCGTAATATTATTCAAACTTGTCTCTAGGAAGAACGTCATTTGTCACGAGACTCGGGATTATACAAAGACTGTTCCGTAATTTGATATTTGTGTATTATTAATTATTAAGTGGCGGATTCCTATGACATGTCATATTTTTACCAAAGCCTATATTCTAAGCTTGAAGTAAGTAAAAACATTATTTATATATGCCTTATTATTAAGATTACGTGGTTTCTATTGGGTCTTAAATGTCATAGTTCTCACTTTTTTTCAGATATTTGGTCATACTTCTGCTTATTTCTATGATAAAATCATATTTTGGATATTTTTAATAGCCTAGTCATCAGGCGATTGGAAATAACCAACATTGTGTCTGTATAAAAATCGTCAGTTTCACAGTACACTTGTTTGGAAGGTTTCTGTTAACAGGTAGCAAACGTTTGCACTGGACAATAGAAGAAGATTTCCTTTTTCTTATGATACAATTGAAAATGTATATGAATGAACAATCAATATAGCATGGGCAAAAAAATTCATTCAATTATAAGGTCATATTTTTTTGTTTTTTTTTAGGTAATATTTAAACCTTTTTGTAGGTCATAAATGCATGCATATTATCCATTTTTTTAGGTCATAGAAATCTGCCCGTTATTAATTATCATAATTTAATTACCTCGGTCACCTAATATCTAATATAAGAAACATAGTTACAGAAATACAATGCAATAGATGGAGCCATAAAAAGAAAATTTGGCAAACAAATGTATATCGCAACCAAATTGAGATTACACAATGCAACTGCTAAATCAGGACTGAAATATTACATCGAAAATTGAGTACTAAATTCAAAAATAAAATCAAAATTGCAAGAACAGATGAGATTTCTACGTCCAATCCTTGGTTTGTCAAAAATGGATAAACAAGGTAACACAGATATACGCGATAAATTAAAAGATTAAAATATAAACGTAAATTATTCCCACTACAGGCCTCAGGAGGCCCTTGGGGTAGTGGGAGGTTAAGGCGCCCACTTTTTCTGGACAATCGGCACTTGGTGTCAGCCGGGTTGTCAGCCCTGCGTAACGGCCTCCTTTACCCCAGAACAAACGTCTGATGCTCATTTCCGTTAGAGGCTGAGTCGACCCCAGGGCCATAGTGCCGCCAGAAGGTTTGGGTCAGTTTAAAAATCCTGACCCCACCGGGACTTGAACCCTCGACCTTCCGGCTTGTAGCGCAGTGCCTTAACCACTACGCTACGGCGTGCCCCCAGATTAAAATATAGTTCAAGAAATTAAGAATTACCAAGGCAAGATGTTACATGTCCAAAGAATGGATCCATCTCGTTTTCCTAAATTAGCATTGCAGTAGCAATCTAAAGGACATCCAGATAGAGGAAGATCAAAATTAAGGTGGACTGGACCAACTATATCTTGAGATAGCATAGGAACAAGTTTAAACGTCATAAACCTAAGGAAGTTCATATGGTGATTATAAGTTTATGTTTTCACATATCTCATCGCCGCGCCGTTATATTCCTGTTATATAATTTGATATTTAATAGGTTGAAATCTTAAAATGTCAGTAAATTTGTATACTGTTTAATGAAATTTTTAAACTGAAATTAGTTTTAGTTGAAGACGACTGAAATATCACGTACGGATTTCAAGATGTTAACCATTTACATCATAACCTCAATGTATTTTAAAAATATTGAATTACAGGGTGTCCACAAAGTCCTGCTACCAAAACAATGTAACTTAGCTCGAAAACTATTTGAGATAGAGACATGCGGTTTTTGCAACGTGTTCTGCATCTCTCATGATTTTGTTTACATTTGTTGTAGATTGTGATTTATACAACAATGACGACACCATAAGAAAATACCCAATGTGTATGGTGGTTAACATGTCTACACACAAAAATTCGCTTCATCGGAGAGAATCACCTCTGCCGTACAATCCCTGTCTTCGCTGTCCTCGTCAATTATTCACCACGGAATCAGCAAATTTCGCACACCGAGGGAAGTCAGTAAGCAGCGACGCTTGCGTAATTTGCAGCCGCTTGTGGAGGACTTAATGAATAGTTGAGTTTGGTAAATTCTGTTCCCGTGAAGCACGACGTAACCGATTTTGAGGCCTGAGTTGAAATACAAGTTGCCCATTGTCGACAGTTTCTTGGCTCACACCTGATCGTCCATTCCGTGGCAGGTCCATTACATTGCCAATCGCTAGAAATTTCTCTGCCCATCTAATTTTGGATGATTTGGATGGAGGATCTCTTCCATGTTGCCGGCGGAAATTTCGCTGAACAGTTACTGGTGATTTACCAGACTCAACATACCACCATACACATTGGGCATTTTCCTGTGGTGTCGTCATACGTTTAAAAAAACCGCACGTCTCTATCTCAAATAGTTTACGAGCTAAGTTACATTGTTTTGGTAGCAGGACTTTATGGGCACTCTGTATATATATTTTCATATTAATAATATTTAATAAAGTAAACGCATAGTACGTCATACTTTACTCATCTCTCACTTTATTAGAACAAATATGTAGGTTTTATTACTGCATCTCTCTATGAAGATCAAATATTAAAGTTCCTTGTGTCAGATTATATAAATTACTTGCTAATGTACGGCGTGCGTTGCTACGCCTAAGTAAATTAAATTAAATATTAGAGGTTAATTAAATTGTATGGTATTCGCTGAGACGAACCAAGCATAGCGGTTGCTAGTCAGTTTTCAATTTGTGATTTCCGGTAAACCTCCACTTCTAATTGTCCGATTTCGCTCATTTTTCGATAATACCTACCTCGGTTTATTTTAATAAGATATACTGAGTTTCTTTGTGAAACATAGACACTTGTGAAAGTTAGACCGATTTTTAAATGTTTCATTTCAGGTGAAAATTGTTTTAGAGGGTCCAATTGTGAATCTAAACGATCCAGGGACCCACTCAAACACACACAAAAAATTTCATCAAAATTGGTCTAGTCGTTTAGGAGTTCAGTGACATACACACGTACAGAAGAATTTATATATATATATATATATATATATATATATATATATAAAGAGAATTAATTAATTATGGATTTTATAAGTAGGCTACATAATTTGGAGGATGCACTGGATATAAATAAGCGGAGACTAGGAGTAGGATAGCAGCCACAGATATAAAACAAACCCAAGATTATTATTATATTATTATTATTATTATTATACTATTATTATTATTATCATTATTATTGTGGAAAGCAACGGGAAGCTACCACACCTACAATTCCCTAGTAAAGCTGCAAGCATAGCATGAAAATGCTATAATTGCAGTGAAGGACCTGCCCTCGGGCAGAATTACTATGGATGGATGGATTATTGTTATTATTATTATTATTATTATTATTATTATTATTATTATTATTATAATATGTTGCGTATAATCACTGAAGTTCTTCAAAAATTTCAGCATAGGCATATATATATATATATATATATATATATATATATATATATATATTGATTTATTTATTTACAAGGAAGAAAAATATATTCTTGTAGGAAAATCAGAGGGAAAACACCCGGTTGGTAGATCAAAAATAAGGTGGGAGAATAACAATAAGGATTATAGGGAAGTAGATTATTCAGAGATGATTTGAAAACATTGAGTTATTTAGTTAGTTAGTTAGTTTGCAAGAAACTAAACACCATATATACTGTACATTATGTTATAAGTAGGAGCTTATAGATAACATTGGAAAAATGATTTACTTCATATGGATAGGTGCAGGATCATACGAGTATACATTTACATTGAGAAGATATATAATTTGAAAGAACTTAAAAAAGTAGCTATAAGTATGTATCTATTAGGGTAATATATCCATGATATAAAATGAAATATTATTATTTATTTATTTGATGTGATAAAATCGTCTTGTTTTTGTCTTGAACACTTGATATACTGAGTTTATGTAATAGGTATGCTGGAAGCTGAAGGATGCAGCCGGCGAAGCACAAAATCATATCGGAGCGATGGAATGTCCAGTATTCTAACAATTCCTATTATATCGATATTTCGAGTGTTTTCCCAAGAAAATCCAACATGAATGTCAATAAATATCAACTTAAGTATTTGGGGTCATACCAGAATTATAAACTCTATAGAAGAAACCAAGAGCTGTACAACTCTCTAATCAAGTTAAAGAAAAGGAATATCTAATTTACTTCATTTTTTGTCCATAAAGACAGCCAGTCTTCGTTTATTTTTCACTCAGGGGAAGTATCTTCTTTAGCAGCTTAGCAGATTAATTGCACTACGTTGTCACAGAAGCGAAAACCACCACTTATTGTCTAGGTGTAACACTGTCTCGGACACAGCGAGACCAGGTTTGATTCCCAGTTGGCCCAGTTTCCTGGGTGAAGATTGTTTTCCAAGTTTTTCCCCTTCATATTTTACGAAAAATTCAATAATATTTTAAGACCCAAATACCCAAATAGGTTTCATAAGATTATGGCTGTTCCTGTTATTTTGTATGAATCTGAGTCTTGGGTACTCAAAAAAAAATATATCTCACACATTTAAGCCACTGAAACGAAATGTTTAAGATCCGTAAAAAAGAATGTACACGCATGGATAGATTGCATAATGAGTCAATAAGAAATTAATTAGAGATATTTTCAATACTCGATAAACTAGAAGAGCACAAATACTGATGGATTGAATACTGAGACAGGATGAACAATACAAGATTACCCAAAACGATGAACACCTACAAACCGCATGAAAAATATCATTGGGACGGCCAAGGAAACGATGGACTTGAGATCGGAACAGGTCGTATTGACCTAATCCTGGAAAGGAAGAAGAAGAAATACCCAAATAGACCACAAACATTGTATGGCAATCGGACGGGAAGATCCTCTATGATTTGTATGGCCAAGAAATTATGAATGTAATCAAGATATAAGAATCCTCTCCCGCCCAAATTCCTACGTTCGACTCTGGTGGTCCAGGATCGATTCCCGGAGGAGAAGGAATTTTGAAATTTCAATCTTAAGTCTGCTTGCATTCATGATTTGTATTGTTCTATTTTGTATAGTAATGGGGAAGTTGCATGCTGATAATCATAGATCTAGAGAGATCCGCCGCTGCCTATCTGTCCAATTTAAGGTTTAGAGTTTCTGCTCTCTGATTATAGGCGATCCGCCCAGAACACTGACTTGTAACTCCTCAGGAGGGTATACGTTTTACAAAAGAAGGAACTAACCACATATACTAACACAAATACGAGCATTAATTCATACTTTTCGACAATCATTGAACACCATAATAATTAACACCATAGCCCATAAATTAAACATAGGTACCCAAATATCTAATGAAATGCTATCTCAAATAAAATAAAGAAAATATAGAAAATAAAAAAATGTTTGGCGAAAAAAGCAGAGAAAACGTATATATCCGAAGAGAAGCTCTTTAAGAGAAAGAAAAGAGTCTTACAGGAAGAATAAGAGAAGGAATGAAAGAACACAGATGCACAAGAATATCTACCACTCACAAAGTTATATGATCATAGCCAATATACAGGGTGTAAATTAATTATACCGCACAAATGTAACTACGTACAGAGGGGTATTATATAAGTATTACGAGATAATGAACTAATGGTGTACGAATTAAAATGTCCAAGTTATGATTCAATTTGTAAAATGGTTGACACGCCACTGATTATTTCAAATTTAAATGAAAATAATACGATGCAGAGACTGCAACTTGCAACTGTAATGATAGTGCAATGAATACAAGAGTAAAACATGAAGAGGTACAGCGCATATACACATAACGTACATAATGATACTGGGAAATAAAAATCAATACATTTGATTAAATCAGAAAAAGTAAAGGACCTGCAGACTCATTAGAAGAAATTGTTCGAAATGGCCACCTCCATTCTCACAACACAGACGACATCGGGCACTAAATGATTCTCGTACCCCGTTCAAGATACCAGGTGTCTCACGGATTACATCACATGCTGCGATTATGCGTGCAATTAACAGTTCATTTGTACCAACAAGGGTCGCATACACCAATGTTTTCTGGTGTCCCCATAAAAATAATCAAGTGGACAGAGATCTGGAGGGCGAGGTGGCCACACTACAGATAAACTACCTCTTCCTATGCCCAACGGCCAGGATACACTTCATCCAAAACAATTTCGCACATTCCAGCAGAAATGGGGAGCAGCCTGATGTAAAGAGGAACTTCTTCTAGCAATCTAGGTAGGACGTGCTCTAATAATTAATCTCTGGGGAAGAAGGTAGGGGCCAATGATGTGGTCAGAAATTACGCCTACCCATATGTTCACCGAAAATCTCTGCTGGTGACCCCTCTCGAAGATGGCACGAGGATTTTCATAATTCCACACATTACTGTTCTTTTAGTTCAGAACCATCCCATTCGTATTAAATATTGCCTCATTAATGAATAACACTGAGGAAAAGAAGTGTGGTGGCTGCAACAAAGTCCAATTACAAAATTGTACCCGTTGAGCGAAGTCCACTGGCTGTAAGGCTTGTACTTTTTTGCAGATGAAAGGGATAGAGCTGGTCTTCGTGCAGGACTTCCCATACACTTTGATGGTTCGTGCCCATTACACTTGGAACAGCACGAGTACCATTAGAAGGATCATCTTCCACCCTATGAAGAACATATTCTTCAAACTCTGCAGTGCGGCATTTGCGTCTTTCACCGGCGTCTACCTTCAACGTCTAATGCTCCCTCAAACGCCTATCAACAGACTAAGGTTTTTCGGTGAGGATGGCGTCTATTCGGATATTGCTCCGCATACATGGCAGCAGCCCTTATACCATTGTTTTATGCTGCACGATAAATCAGATGCATTTCGGTAAATTTAGCATGAGATATTAAATATAAAATTGGTACCTGGTAGGTCAGGCGTCCTCAACTAAATTATTAAAATTCAGAAGATGAAACATTGGTTTACCCATATCGGAACTACTTAATGAAGTTTAATAATTTAGCTGAGGACGACTAACTTACCAGGTACCAATTTTATATTTAATATCTTATTTACATAACCTCAACAGTGCTATAATATGAATTTTTAAAGTGTTGAAAGTTCAGCATAACTGTAAATATGTTAATGCGACTGATACTGACGTAACTTCTAATCAGATGTTAATGTAATAACCAATATGGGAATAAGTATTTTGCGCATGCCTATACTGAACAATTTTCAGTGTCAATATATCACAGGGAAAGAGAGAGAGAGAGAAAAAAAGGAAAAGTGGCCTGCCGTGATTTGAACCATCGGTGTTCGAACTCAAATCCATCGCTTTGGCCATTAAGCCACACGTTAACTACGCAGATTCTGCGTGTTTCACTCTGAACTAAAGCTCTCATTGTAACGATGCTACTTTAACCAGTGCAGTGGCGTGCAATCAACTGCTAAATTCGACATTTTCAAGAATTTGATAACCCAATATTTCAATAAACGTTGTTGATGAATTATTAGCAATCAAGATCTCGGAATTATTACCAAGATCTGAAGTTATTCTAGTATAATTTTCTCTCCTATTTTTGCTCTCCTATTAATTTATCTGTGTTAATTGTCGATTACTTTGATTCCCTATAACTAGCCCATTTTCCCTCGTAGACCATTGATTCCCTATTTCAAATTACTTGTATAATACCCCTCTTCAAGCAGTAAAATTTGTGCTATATAATTCATTTACACCCTGTATATGACTGAAATAATATTCAAGGAATGGACATACTACATTAAGAGTACAGGGGGAAAAAAAAAACAGATAAATCACTTTTTCCTCGAAATCTACAAAACATACTTTTAGTTGTACAACATCCATACTTCCTTACATATAAGGCAACTTTGGAGGTAAAATAAACGCACGAGTAAACCATTTTTTTGCTAAACTGACAATTCTTTCATGGCTGGAGTTCATATTATGATCTTGTAGAACTTTTCCGGACTCTTGGCCGTGGTGATGATGCTTAAAACTGCCCAATGTTACGCCAGAGATTGCATCCGGTATCACACTCAGGCTCAAACCAACCCTTGATGATACCGGACGCAGTCTCTGGCGAAACGTCGGGGCGTTTTTAGCTTCACGACCATGGTCAACAGCCC
Source organism: Diploptera punctata (assembly GCA_030220185.1). NCBI lineage: Eukaryota > Metazoa > Arthropoda > Insecta > Blattodea > Blaberidae > Diploptera > Diploptera punctata. Next base: position 220,321 of record JASPKZ010005705.1, read on the forward strand.
GGAAAGTAATACAGTATGTATTTTTTACTGTTTCATACCTCTAAATTGTAGTGCTTTCCACGGATAATCTAATGGCACCTCAAACTCCATTTTGACATAAAAGTGACTTACTGTACCTGGTTCTTTCCCTGTACCCTTCATATACATCCAGAATCGAATGTAGAGAGAAGCACTACAAATATGTTTCGATGAAATGCTTGAACACTAGAATATGGTAATACAAAATACTCCCAACATTATCTGAATGCAGAAAATGATTATTTTATGTTACAATAAAATAAATACATGAAGGTACTTTGTAACAAGTTAAAATGTATAAACATATAAATAAAGTGTTTTAGATTTTAAACTTCATTATAAATGGATAAAAAACTTGCACCATATTTTACTAACACCATATTGGTTTAAAGGAAACAAAATGATTATAGGTGTAATTAATAAACAAGGATTTCTTGTAATTAACAAGCAAGTGTAAATACAGACGCGGACGGAGACTCAAAGGGATGGACATTCTAATCAGATGTGTGTGCGGTCAAGCGAAAATAGCATTCTCTCTCTCTCCCTATTCCTTAGCTAAACTTCATTGTAGGTACAATACCTCTACTTACCCACGCCTCCCAGAACACGACCTGTCTGGTCACATATAAAAATGCAGTTAAGCCACAAGCAATAATTATAGGACACACAAGACTATAACCTTGCATGAATAATAGCAAAATGCTGGCCGCTACATTACAAAACAAACTATTCCCATATGCTAATGTTAAAAATTCGAGATTTTTTCTCTAATTCCTAAACTAAATTACAACGTCAAAGTAGCAACTAAAATTATCTCTACTATAATACATTTGTTAAAGAGTTTGAAAATTGGTCTGAAAACAACACTATTTTTTTATTTACTAAATAAAACTATTAACGTTTTATATTATTTTAATTTTATTTATATACAGAATTTTAATGTTTACACATCTTTCTGTGCCTAAAGTTTTATTTTTCTTCTCCACTCGTCTCTCTCCATCCAATCCATGTCCTCCAGTCCCCTTGCTCTCATTCCAGTTCTTATTTCCTGCATCCACGAGTTTCGAGGTCTTCCTCTCCTCCTTCTTCCAGGTGGACACCATTCCAACGTTTTCCTGGGCAATCTTTCTTCTTGCATTCGTCGTACGTGCCCATACCAATTTAATTGCTTATAGGCCTACTGTATATAATCTACTATTGAATAACCAATATTCATTTTTTCTCTTATGACAGTATTTCTTATTTTGTCTAATTTTTAACATCTTGCTGCTCTCCTCAAGAAATCCATTTCCATCGACATAAGTTTTTGTTCTAAGTTTTTGTTGAATTTCCAAACTTCAGCTCCATATGTGACAGTACTTCTCACTATTGAATTATATATTTGTAACTTATTTTTCCTGGTTATATGTCTGTTCCATAAGACTCCATTCTTCATTGCTGTTATTGCTCTACCTTTATTTATTCTGTTCTTAATATCACTTTCTTGTTTATCCTCTTTACCTAATTTTACTCCCAGATACTCAAATTATTCACACCCTCTAATATAAAATTTTCGGTTTTGGCTCCACATCCCATATAGAATGTTTTCTAAATTTATTTTCAAACCCCAGTTATCGTATTCATCCAATAATTTTCGGAACATAAACTCCATGTCTTCATATTCTTGAGCAATTATTAACTGGTCATCCGCAAATAGCAGTGTATATGTTGTATCTGTTGATCCATCTCCAATTGGTACTCCCATTCCTGACATTTTTTGCTCCAGTTTGACAGTGCTTTATGTGTAAATATCTTAAATAATGTTGGTGATATGCTACAACCTTGACGAAGGCCTTTTGTTACTTTAATTTCTTCTGATATATATTTTCCAATTTTAATTTTAGATACTGCATTTTTATACAAATTTTTTATTGCATTAATAATTGTATCATTTATGGCCATATCTTCTAATGCTTCCCACAACTTTTGTAAAAGGTACAGTGTCATAAGCCTCTTCTAAATCCACAAATGTGAAATGAATTTGTTGGTTGTTATTATTCGTCTTTTCAATCAATTGTTTTCATAACTATTTATTTTATTTACCATTCATAAATACACGTAGAAATTCATTATATTATGGAAATGGACAGCTAATGACAAATGAGGGAAATTTTGAGGAAGTGGCTGAATTCAAATACCTACGAACAATAATCACAAATAGGAATGAGATGCACAAAGAAATTAAACATAGGCTCAATTCTGGAAATGCGTGCTATTATGCATTGCAGAGACTCTTGATGTCCCAACTCCTTTCAAAAAACGTTATATATAAAACTGTTATTCTACCAGTTATATTATATGGGTGCGAAACGTGGACTCTTACTTTAAGGGAGGAAAGGGGATTACGAGTATTTGAGAATAAAGTACTTAGGAAAATTTTTGGACCAAAGAGAGATGAACAGACAGGTGAATGGAGAAGACTACTTAACAATGAACTACATGGTCTTTATAGGAAGCCATATATAATAAGAACAGTTAAGTCTCGTAGACTGCGATGGGCAGGACATGTTGCACGTATGGGGAATGAAAGACTTGCATGGAAGCTTCTTGTAGGAAAGCCAGAGGGAAAACGCCCAGTTGATAGACCAAGAATGAGGTGGGAGAATAACATTAACTATGATTTGAGGGAAGTAGATTATACAGGGAATGATTGGAAAGCATTAGCTCAGGTTAGGGATGTATGGAGAGCTTATGTCCGCGCGGCCATGAACCTACGGGTTCGATAGTGCCAGTGAGTAAGTAAGTAAGTATTTATTTTATTTAACATTCATAACTACTGTTTCAATTCACTGTATCTTCTTCAGACGAACGTTAAATAAAATAAATATTTATGAAAATCATATTAAACTTTGATAGTTTTATTTAGTAAATAAACGTAATGGATTTTCATCAAGTAAACATCGAATCAAATGATTACTTAACAGTATTATTGTTGTTTTAATATTTTTTGTTCTTTCCTTGTCATTTGTATATTGTGTAGTCTATGCCCATTATGTATTATTAATCAAGTTATACATAATTCATATTTGTTATTATATTATAAAAATGAATGTTTGTTTGTTTGTACTTTATGCGCGGCCATGCCGTTGATCGGATTGTGATGGGGCCTTTTGTAAAATATACAGGATGTTCTCGGGACGAATATAGGCTATAAGAGAGTTGTGATACTCAACTCCTACACCCTTAAAAATCACCCTTTGTAGTGGAAAACGTGAAAAAATAGCTCTTTGGACGCTTAAATGGCTTATGCTGCCTAACCCATAACAAATACACAAAGTTAATGTACACAGAATTGAATATCTCAAAAAGATCTACAAAAAAGTCCGCGACAGCATATGTTTATCTCTTACGGATAAGTCACAATAGCCATTTTTGTCTTTTATTGATGCCAAGAAGATCAAGACAAGTACGTAGATTCCTGTGCAAGCATAGCAGCATATGGCGGGTATTCTTTTACGGATAACTCACAATAACGAATTTTGTCTTTTAGCTCATTTATGCCAAGAACATCGAGATAAGTAGATTCCCGGGCAACACCGGGTAATCAGCACAGGGAATCTTAAAATAATTACAATATACATTTATAATTATTTTTCATTTTATTTATTTAACTAATCATAAAAAGTACACTAAATTTTTGTCTTTCAGCTCATTTATGCCAAGAAGATCGGGATGAGTAGATTCCCGGACAACGCCGGGTAAACAGCACGGGGTATCTAAAAATAATTACGATATACATTTTCCTTTCACTTATTCAACTAACATAAAAGCACATTCATTTTCATTTATTTAGGTGTAGCAGAGCACGCCGGGTATTAGCAAGTTACATATATAGTCTAATTCAACCCTGGTGTAGTGGAGGAGAAGACCATGGGTCTTAATTCCATGAGGTAAAAGAAATAAACGATTAAATAAATATGGCTCATTTTGATTATTGCAACGAAATCTCACGAAGTGTGATGACAATATGATTATGTGGTTCATATTTAATATCCGAATATATGATCAATATAAAAATTCGTGTATGGTATGGTAATCAAAATACCAATTAATTTAAAAAAAAACTGAGTGCAAAGAATGATACAGTATTAAACGAATATTGCAAAACAAAAATTCGAAAGTTCAGCCATACTCCAATCCACTAATTTTTTTTAATCATTTCTAATCTTTGTCTAAAGATAAATTCCGTTTTTTTTAAATTTTTTTTCTTTTTTGGAAGAGAAAAAAATTGATTCGATATTGTATAGTAGCATCATAGATGTGCAGCAGGTCTTCCAAAGCATCATTTATCTGATTAAGCTATAGCCTCACTCAAGGGTTCTATATCCTAAGACATTTATTCTCAAATAATCGTAATACGTTCTCCTCATTTGAAGTAAGAGTCCATATTTCGCATCCGCATAATATAAATGGAATAATATCATTTCTAGTTTAACATTCTTGAACGAAATTTGGGACGTTAAGAATCCCAGAATTAAACCCAGGCCTACATTTAATTTCTACTGCACCTCATTCCTATATTTAATTATTGTTCCTAGGTATTTTAATTCACAAATTTCTTTAAAATGTCCCTAATTTGCTATTAATTGTCCATATCCATTATATATTATTATGTGTGATCATATAATTAGTTTTATTCATGTTTATTCCAGGATCAATTTCATAGTGTTACTCAATAGAGTGTGCGTACTGGCCTTTGTAATATCCTCGCTATCACCTAATAATAAATAAATATATAAATAAATGTAAACATATGCTCTTACTTTAAGAGAGGAAAGAAGATTACGAGTTTTTGAGAATTAAGTTCCTGGGAAAATGTTTGGACCAAAAAGGGATGAACAGACTGGTGAATGAAGAAAACTACATAATAGTGAGCTTCATGATATATATAGGAAGCCAGATATAATAAGAACAGTTAAGTTTCGTAAACAAGCTATTTGTGGTACAACAAATAGAACATTGAATAATAAAGCCCATAAATAAACAAAATTAAAATTTTATAAAACAATGGCTGTCCCTGTCCTTTTGTATGGGAGCGAATCTTGGATTACCACTACCAAACAAGAAAGTAAAATCCAAGCAGCCGAGATGAAATTTTTAAGAAGAGTAAAAGGCTGCGCTAGAATGGACGAGATAAGAAACGAGGATATCCGTGAAGAACTGCAGATCTACTCCATAAAAGAAAAGATATTTAACAACAAGATACAGTGGAAAGAACATGTAGAAAGAATGGAAGAAAGTAGATTACCAAATAAAATCTTCCATTATTTTCCAAGAGGAATAAGAGATGTCGGACGTCCTCGGAAGAGATGGTCTTAGATCTATTAGTGAAGACGGAACAGGCAACTCTTGCCTAAACCAGGAAGTGAAGAAGAAGAAGTTTCGTAGACTACGATGGGCAGAACATGTGGCAAGAATGGGGGATAAAAGGCGTAAATGGAAGCTTCTTGTAGGTAAACCAGCGGGAAAACGCCCAGTTGGTAGACCAAGAATGAGGTGGGAGAATAACATTATCCATGATTTAAGGGGAGTAGATTACACAGGGCATGATGTGAAAACATTAGCTCAGAGTATGGATGTATGGAGAACTTATATCCGCGCGATCATGAACCTACGGTTTCGATAGAGCCAGTGAGTTAGTTAGTCATGACGTAATGTATATTCCGTGCATTTGAAATGTCAATCTTGTATTTTTGTAACCATAGTTAATTTGATTTAAAATATTAACATTTAAATAGCTTTTCACTTCGTAAAGACTTCAAACGTAATACTTGGAATTGAAATTTATTGGCCAGTTCAGAATGCGAATGGTCATAGTAGAGGAATATTGTGTGGGAGATGACCTTTGTCTGAAAGCATCATCTTGTAGTATATAATTCTTAAGAAGAGACAATAATTAATGTGGTGAGACAAATGTATGTCTCTCAATGCACCAGTGTAAATGTTAAGACTTAATATAACATTCGCCCACGTCACACTTGATAATACAAGTTGCAATTTTTGCTTAATGTCCGGATCTAAAAATAAGAGAAATGCGCATTTGTAACACTGCAGTTGATGGACCTATCACTCACCACAACACAACTGCACACACATATGCAGCAACAGTGATACAAGTCCATTGTAAGGATACAATTTTGTTAAGGGATAGGTAGATAGTGTACTGTTTCTTCAACGATGCTTTATAATTAGTGTAGCCATTACCGTCGCAATTGAAATCTGGGCGTGAGATGACCAACAAATTTTGCTTACAAATCTCTTATTTTAGCCTCGATTTTTACGGGCCGGAAATTTACGATTCGGAACCCACGGCTATATCGGTACTTTCTTCCGAAGAAAGTCACACATATCGTGCTTCTATATAATATAAATCGTCGCCGGCACCGGCACCACCGCCACCACCATCATAATAATAATAATAATAATAATAATAATAATAATAATAATAATAATAATAATAATAGCTTTATTTTACCTGGCAGAGTTAAGGCCTTAAGGCCTTGTCTACCACTCAACCAGGTCATCATAATCATCATCATTATTATTATATACAACTTTCATTAGAGGATTGCCTCAAGAACAAAGTGATACAATTTTCGAAATTGATGAAATACATTTTGTAAATGCATTAAAAATTTTGAAATTGTAATTGAAGTATACATACTATAAAGTAGATATTTTGTAAAGACGATTTCTTAAAATTGAAATTGATCCTCTAATGGCAGCGATGGCAATTTTAGAAAGATACACTCTGTCCAAATATAATAAATTCCAAAATTGCAGTGGAGGACCTTCCCTAGGGCAGAACACTATAGAATCGAGAATTATTATTATTATTATTATTATTATTATTATCATCATCATCATCATCACATTATTAATGTTATTATTATTAGATTCCTACTCTGTTTATTTATATCCTATGGGGCCTATTATTATCTTTATGTAAATACTCTAATTTACAAGTTTTATAATGTATGTAAGAAAGACTACAAAAAATTTCAAAAATATTTTCATGAGCACAACTCAATGGTTTCATTCCTTCTAATATCGTTGAAAGTTACTTGGATTGAATTTATACAATGCATTGAATCTTACAATTTTACTATTGTGGAATACGACTTTACACCATTGTAACATTAACCCGTCCATATGTTAATTATAAAGAGCGTAAATTACAGTTAAATTTGCTTACATTTGATCGAAATAATTTAAATCACACATTTGGGAATAATGTATATATAAGTTACAAATATAAAAACTAACAAATAAACCAATTCAAATTACTTATTTTCGTATCTGAAAAAATTGCATACAGCAATCAGACTCCTTTGTTTCCCACTATTTTAAACGTCGCTGTTTTGTTTTCCACTATCTAAAACTCATTTTCATAGTTCCACTGCTTCAAATAAAACAATCCAGTGTATCGAAACAATAGTTTTTCCTACTGCAGAACATAGGTTGCAGAAAACAATTATATACAACATATATACCGCACTGATGTCTCAATAAATAAATATGGCCGTTTTATAAATACCTATTCAAACTAATCAACAAAAAAAATTATTAGGTGTTAAATTAAGTTCTGATTTTATATATGAAAATATGTATTTTCCTTAATATGTACATCACTAATACTAAAATTTAATACACTGATCGAGGTTCGACAAGTCTATATTCGAGGTTTAATTTCACATAAAAAAACATTTTTAAAATGATATATGAATTAGTATTTTCTACATTTACTCCTTTTTTTTAATGTTATATTTTGTATTCTCTTTACCAAACCAACTAATTATTTAATCAAATTATATGTATTATTATTATTATTATTATTATTATTATTATTATTATTATTATTATATTATTCATCCGGTATCATGGCAGCTGCCGCCGTCGTCCGGAAACCAAACGCCATTCCTCTCTGTCCATCCATTGAACTTCCTCCATTCCTCTCATATTCATAGCTGCTTGTACCCCTTCTATCCAAGTTTTCTTCGGTCTTCCTCTCTTCCTCCTTTCCATTGGGATCAATTCCATAACAATTTTAGGCAATCTTTGTTCTGGCATTCTTTTGAAATGGCCATACCACTGTAATCTTTTCTTTCCTATAATGTCTATGATGTCCGGCTCCTCTTGTACACCCATAATTTCCTTTATTTCTTTATTTCGTATTCTATCCATCCTAGATTTTCCAGCTGATCTTCTTAAACATCAATTTCTGTACTTAAAATTCTTTTCATTTCCCTGGTAGGAATTTGCCAGAGTTCAGCACCATATGTTAAAATGCTCTGAATTATGGTTTGATATATTTGTAATTTTCTATTTTTTGTAAATTATTATTATTATATACTTTGTATTTTCCTTGTCATTTGTATATTGTATAGCATATGCCTATTATGTATTATTAATCAAGTTTTAGATCATTCAAAATTGCTAATATCTATATAATTTAACCTGGTGAAGTGGAAGGGAAGACCTTACGGTCTGAACTCCTTCAGATAAAATAAAACATTATTATTATTATTATTATTATTATTATTATTATTATTATTATAAATATATATTTTAGAACTTTTCAGGTGTTAAGTAAAATATTTTCTCTAATTTATATACACCGTGTCCACAAATATAGTATCACACTTTAAACTACTACTACGTCACTTTGGATAATCGTACCTAAATGAAATTGGTGACAATCAAAAGAGAAATTCAAAACGTTTTGCTATACCTTATAGACATTGAATGTGGCCGCCAGGAGTGACGCTTCAAACATCGAGGCGATATTCCCATTCACGCCACACACCCTCCAACGTATGTGAAGAAATGGACTGGATGGCAGTAATGATACGAAGCTGGATTTCTTGCAGGTTTTGAGGCAATGGGGGTACATAGACACGATTCTTTATGTAACCCCATAAAAAGAAGTCACAGACAGTCAGGTCGGGTGACCTCGGCGGCCACTTATAGAAAACATTATCCATCTTCCTGGAAACCGGTCATTCTGATGCTTCCGAACATGCAAATGCCAATGCGGAGGTGCTCCATCTTGCTGGGAAATATATTCATTGCCTTCTTCTTGTTCCAATTGTGGAAATAACCATTCAGTGAGCATATCAAGATAATTTGCATCGTTGACAGTGATCTCTAGAAAGAAAAATGGGCCATGGACTTTATGTTTCGATACGGCACAAAAGACATTCACTTTAGAGGAGTCTCTTTCAACTTCCACAACGGTGTTTGGATTCTCGCTCCCCCAAATCCTAACAATATGCTTGTTCACCTTTCCACTAACGTGGAAAATTGCCTTATCACTGAAAATTATTTTTTCTGACAGTTCTTCATTATCCTCCATTAGTGCCATGAAATGTTCAGAGAAATCTAATCTCTTTGCATGGTCATTATATTTCAACTTATGCCCTAATTGGAATATGTCGGGGTGGAACTTCAGTCGTGTACGTAGGCTCTTAGATACGGTGGCTTTAGGGATGTTTAACTGTTGACTAGCTCTACGGACAGACTTCTTGGGACTACGCACAAATGCTTCCGGCACTTGATCCACAATTCCTGCATCGACAGATGGTCTCCCTGAATGGCATTTCCTTTGAATACATATGCAGCCACAATCCACAAAATAACGGCACCACTTCAAAATTGACTTGTGTGTAGGAGTCTGATGTTGAAACCTTCGCCTAAAAGCACGCTGGACCAGCACCGGACTCTGCGTGGTGTGATATTCCAAAACACAACAACTACGTTCTTGGGGGTTCGCCATAACTCCTTAAAACGTATTTCATAACTTCTTTAATAACAACACAATTTCAAAAGCACAGCAAACATTCACATTTAACCTGTCTGCTAAATATCCAACAATGAACCCATATCGACTACAAAAACATTATTAAATTTAGTTTAGTTTCTGTATTGTTGTACATTATTTTCCATTGTTGACATTGTAACACGTACAAAACTTTTTATGTTTTTATTATTGATTTCGTACATCTCAATGATGGATAAATCATATTTGAAGAGAAAAATTATACGCTCAGACCGGGACTTGAACCCGGGACCCTTGGTTCTCTAGACCAAGTGCTCTACCAACTGAGCTACCTGAGCAAGTACCGATCTAAACGCAAATATTTCTCTATATACATTGTAATTCCCATCCACCAAATGCTGTGAATCCATGCTTCTATCTTGCAAATGGCGGCTCCTTTATTAAGAAGACATATTTGGGAATTATACATTACAGCCAGTACGGCTTTTTCCAAGTTTTTATTATTGATTTCGTACATCTCAATGATGGCTAAATCATATTTGAAGAGAAAAATTATACGCTCAGACCGGGACTTGAACCCGGGACCCTTGGTTCTCTAGACCAAATGCTCTACCACCTGAGCTACCTGAGCAAATACCGATCTAAACGCAAATCTTTCTTTATATACATTGTAATTCCCATCCACCAAATGCTGTGAAGCCATGCTTCTATCTTGCAAATGGCGGCTCCTTTATTAAGAAGACATATTTGGGAATTATACATTACAGCCAGTACGGCTTTTTCCAAGTTTTTATTATTGATTTCGTACATCTCAATGATGGCTAAATCATATTTGAAGAGAAAAATTATACGCTCAGACCGGGACTTGAACCCGGGACCCTTGGTTCTCTAGACCAAGTGCTCTACCAACTGAGCTACCTGAGCAAGTACCGATCTAAACGCAAATCTTTCTCTATATACATTGTAATTCCCATCCACCAAATGCTGTGAAGCCATGCTTCTATCTTGCAAGGGTGAACTCTGATCAGCATGTCAGGTCCCCCAGCCGTTAGAGCTGGTTTTCTCAACCTGGAGTCGCTACTTATTGTAGCTACCCACTTTCCTCACGATGCTGGGTGAGCACCGATCCCATACTGGTCGAAATTGCATGAGAAAATATCTTCCCCCATGGAGACACATACCAAAGCAAGTCCCGTAGCTCTGCGCCAAGGCATCTTGTCTTAACCACTCGGCTACGGCGCGGGACAGTATCTATTTCGATGTTATAATTATTTTTTTTAGATAATGTATATAAAAGAAAAATATATGTTTGTGCTAGAATGCCTAACGTATCAAGTTAGATATCCTGGGTTCAAATCCCGATTCAGAAATTTATTTTTCTTTTGATGTCATGTATATATTTTCCTAAACTTTATCTTAAATTAATTCAATAGGCTTGCGACTTGATTTATTCTGATTCAATTGCACGTGCAGTGTCGGGAAGATACAGAATTACATCTATATTAATATTTTTTAGTTCGACTTAATGCACTGACTATAAGTTTCGTAGGCTATTTGTTTGTAGTCTATTTTCTGTTAGATTCTGTTACAATCAAATCAACTACAGAACTTGGGTAAAATGCTAAAATCTTATGTTTAGCTGCAATTGGCTAGTCCCAATATATATATATATATATATATATATATATATATATATATATATATATTTTAGTAAGTTATGTGTTTTCTGATGTTTTTGTTTTATAGTTTTGCAAATATTTTGCAGTACGGTATTCACGCATTATTTTCGGAGTATTAGAACATACAAATTGATTTATTTTTAAATCATCAACTCATAAAAATTGGACCCTAGAAATAATGAACGTGGATAAAAACCGTTATTGCTCGTAATTTGTAGGCGTAACAATTCGCTAGTCAGTTGTTTCTCACAGCAGGCGAACTGTTAAGATGGCAGTAGTTGTCATTTGTTCTTGAAGACAAGGTAACGCCCCAGTCATCTGTTAATCTGCAAATTATGTGCCACAGGAGGCCACGGGCTGTCTGCAACTTTGTTTGATTGACTGATCAATTTACAGCAAATTAAATGTTTGCCTTATTATACAGGTCTTTAACACACACCTACCTTTTTATGAAGCTACATTTTTATATACGTACAAGCAGCAGCTATTTCTTCCTATTATTAAGAACCAACTCGACGATTAAATAACTCTATTAATTTTATTTTTTTCTAATATCTTTCACATCTCGTTTTCAATTATCTCAGAATCTGATTAGTAACATGAAAAATTACTTGGTGTTTCAGGTCAAGACAGATCCGAAAGGTTTTGTCTTAACACCTGCTGGTCTTACAGCCACATGTGACAATCACAGAAGTGGAGATCATATAGTCAACAATGGGGGTTACATACCATATCCCCCCCAACATTTAATTATTCTGGAACTACAACATTGCCGGTCCATAGTCCGGATGAGAAAGGAGGAGGGGAGGAGTAACACCTCTTTAAAATCCTTGATTCAGCTCGCCCGGCTGATAGAACCTTGTAAGGATCCCTAGCCAGGGTTACGGTGAAGACCCCAACGGCGGATGCAGCAGAGTAAGAGACCTACGGTATGGTGCAGACGGCGCATGAGGCAATAAAGGGTGATCATACTCTTAGCTGCAGTGAAAGTAACTGATCTATGGTAGACTCCAGAAAAGTCTCTGTTCCTCCAGGTTGGGGGTTGATGCTATGGACCAGCTCTTCATACATTGTAAACAAAATAATGCTAAAAAAACCAAATTATATAGCCAGGGATGGAAAACACACACAATGACAAAGCAAAATAAATAGGACAATGCATATAGGATGTTGGAATGTATAGGGATTGATGAATAAAACTGACGAAATTCCAAGAGAACTTGAAAAATAATGTACAAGAGATTGAAGAAATCCAACTAAGATGGTATGGACATATAATAAGAAGAAAGGTCACAAAAACAAACAAAGAAATATTGAAATGGATACCTCCTGGAAAAGGGAAACGTGGTAGACCAAAGCCAATGTGGATAAAGGGAATTCAAGACAACATGAAGGGAAATATGACAGAAGGAGACACGCAGGAAGTGTGGAAGAAAACAATTATAGGCCTATATTTTGGTTGAGGAGACATGTGTAAATAATAGAAACAATCCTGAAATAAAAAAAAAAACTTTAACTGCTACTTAATGTAACCACTCAAATTATTCACGATCCCATAAATTGCCCAATATTCTATATATGCAACCTACGTAAATCAGACCACATAACTCCAGTATTTGAAATGTTGTCTTGGCTCCGATTGGAAGACAGGCGAAATATACATTGCCTCTGCTTCTTATTCAACACTTTGTCCACTTCATCACCCGTTTATATTTCTACTCGCTGTCATTCGCTATCCTCCCACCATAATTTGAACACACGATCGAGAGAAAATTTAACTCTAGCTGTTCCTCTACATCGAACATTTCACTATTCCCCATCCTTCCTTGTTGCAGCCACTCGACTCTGGAATTCCCTCCCCTCATATATCAAGGACTGCCCAACTCAAAAACAGTTTAAAAAGAAACTCACTTAATATTTCCTTAGACAATGTAATATATAACTGTGTTCCACGTATACTTCTATTATTCCTTTATATTTTAGACTTTATTCACTAAGCCATTTATCTAATCTAACTATACGTTATTATTTTTGTTTTTATAATAATGATAATTATTATTATTTTTCTTTCTTACCTTTGTCAACTTTATATTGTGTAGTCTATAATCGAATCAGTCATTTCGAAAAGGGAGATTTTTTCTGAAATTCACTTTTTTCGTTATTCCATGTTTACATATGTCCTTACATCGATTCCGCGTGAGAATAGATCAAATACACAATTATTTTACCACTTTCTGACTTTACCTTTCAGGTAGGCCTAGTCATTTCGAAAAAGCATCATATCGCCGAGTTGTTCCCTTTTCGAACGGACTGACGCATGAATGTGATCTTGACTTCAGCTGCATATGTGTCCTGAATGCCCTTTGCACTCTTTCTGTGTTATTCATAGTAAACAGCATTAAACTCATGCTAGAATTGTTATTTATTTAATGCAGGGCACTTGAAATACAGATCATTCACCCAAATTACAGACCTTATTAACATATTTGTAATAACTATAAATAACAAACATTGTAATAATATAAGCAGAATAATATTAAGTAGATTACAATAGTATCAGTTGAGATCTGAACTTAACATATTGAAGTTGTTTATTGAAATTACGCTATTGTGAGGCCGTCAGCCGTGTAATAATGATGATAATATTAATGAATCTGTTTCGGAATCGTCGAAATCTGACGAAAGCGGTCGTTCGACTGAGAGAAAGAAAGGGATCAGACAACCAGAAAAATATTTGCACAACATAATCAAGGGCAGAGACATGTCAACCACGCCAAAACAGAAATTCCGGATCGAAAAACAGGAGAGGATTGTGGGTAAGCAATATTAAGTCAGTTTGAACCTAACATTGAAAACGCTGTACCTGCACTATTTTATTTCATTATTAAGTTTAAATTCCAATTTTAATTCAATTTTAGATATCCACGCCGTTGCTTTCAGTCATTCTCGCCCTTATGATGACAGGAAAATTCACTAAAGTTAAAATATACTTCCCCCAAAGAGGTCATTCCTTCTATGACTGCGATAGAAATTTTGCGGTAGTGAAACGCAAAATCCGCCGTCAAGACCGCGTTTATATTCCAGAGGAATATGAGGGCTTCTTTATAAGTAGTTGTTCTCAAACCAACAAGTTTTCTTTGAAGAAAATGCATCATATGGACATTATAAATTTTCAACAATGGTGGCCAATATTTTTCAAAAAGGAAGTGCTGCGTCCATACAAAGTATGGGTAAAGGTGTTCCAAAGGAACAAAAACATTATTTTACAATATATAAATTTTACGAATTTGAGTGTAATAGTGACAAGCCTAGAATCGTAATCGGGCGGAAATTCATTGACACCATTTTCGGGGAACAAGAGTTCAACTTGCTCAAACCAAAGCCCCCAGAAATACTGCAAATACCAGATGTGAAAACACACCCTGCCGACACCAGCAAAGTACCAATCAATCACAAAAAATGGATGATCTAAATAAACTTTATCATTACATTCCTGATATCATCGACATTTTTATGATTTATTCAAATGGCCTACAACTACAGCTGAAGTAGTAGAGAACGCCGAAGATGTTCAATGACAAAATTTTTCGGGTGTACGTTTTTATAGTCACTTCCAAGTAATAAAATGTATCCAATATTATTCCATGTATGTAGTTATTTCAACGAAATGTGTTAAATTTAATAAACGTTTCTTCGTTCATTTCGAAAAGGGATTATCTCCGGAAAATTGTAATTAGTTTTCCGGGAAAACCAACAACAAGAAAGTCTTGTAAATCGGTTAGTAAACGTGAACGGGCATGAAAATTATTCAGTAGAAATTTCAGAATCAGAGCTTTATCCTGGAGAAATTGAATCAGTTTTTTCCCTCTCCTGTAAAATTTGATCAGCTGTAGATGCTCCCTTTTCTAAATGACTCATTCAATTATTTATTATGTATAATTTATCCTAATTCTTATTGTATGTATAATTTAACTGGTGAAGTGGAAGAGAAGACCTTACGGTCTTAACTCCATCAAGTAAAATAAACAAATAAATATAAAACAAATAAAAACTTTTAATCAGATTTGTATTATTCTACTTCTTTCACAGTAGATTCTGCTCGCTCCTGGAATTCCCTCCGTTAATATATCAGGAATTGCTGCACACATAAATCTAGAGCAAATCAAAATATATTGTAAATAATAATTGTATTCTAGATATACTATTTAAACGTCTTTTATTGTAATTTACATGTAACAGTAATTTCTGTATTTTTTCTAATCTGGTTAAATGGTAGACAAAGCCTTAAGGCCATAACTCTGCCTGGTAAAATAAAATAAAAATAAATACCCTCAACTCATGTCCAACTCAGGGTCGGGTCGAGGAATGAGATGAGATGAGATGAAGCCCCTATATTTATAGAGGTCTGTGAGCTACAAGGGTGCAGGCCGACCACTCCTGACGCACCGTCACAGGGGCGGATGAATGAAAGAAGCGAAATGGATGATATGAGTATGGAGAAATGGTGGAATGAAATTTGTGGTAGGGGAAAACGGGAGTAACCCCGAGAAAAACCTGCCCAAGCTCCGTTTCGCCCACCACGAAACCCACGAGACTCGATCTCGGGACCCCAGCGGTGAGAGGCCAGCGTCTAACCGCTTGCGCCGCGGAGCCGCCCACTGGTAAAATAAATATAACTAACTAATTATCTAACTTACTGGCACTATCTAACCCGTAGGTTTATGGCCGTGCGGACATAAGCGCTCCATATATCCCTATCCTGAGCCAATTTTTCCAATCATCCCCTATATAATCTACTTCCCTTAACATAGTTAATGTTATTCTCCCACCTCATTCTTGGTCTACCAACTGGGCGTTTTCCCTCTGGTTTTCCTACAAGAAGCTTCCATGTATGTATTTCATTCCCCATTCGTGCCACATATCCTGCCCATCGCAGTCTACGAGACTTAACTGTTCTCATCGTATCTGGCTTCCTATAAAGACCATGTAATTCACTGTTATGTAGTCTTCCCCATTCACCTGTATGTTCATCTCTTTGGTCCAAACATTTTCTAAGAACTTTATTCTCAAATACTCGTAATCTCCTTTCCTCCCTTAAAGTAAGAGTCCATGTTTCGCATCCATATAATATAACTGGAAGAATAACAGTTTTATATATTTTCAGTTTAACTTTTTTGAAAGGAGTTGGGAAGTCAAGTTGTTCTAACATCGATGATGCTACTGTGCCAGCGTGTATCCACTAATACGTGATCTATCTGGTTTCGAGTTTTGCGATCTGGGACTCCAGGTGTATTCATGAATATCCTTATGCTGAAATGTTGTGCTCTTCACAATGAGATTCTTTGATGTGGACCAATCTAACCCCATTGTCGTTACTAAAATAAATATATTATTATTATTATTATTATTATTATCATCATCATAATCATTAGAAAGAGAATTATACATATTTGTCTAGGCATATCGGGATTATACGCAATAATGTTACGTAAATCTTGAAATTGAATTCAAAGAGAAGTTCATTAGTATTCAATCCAGGGGCTATGAGCGGTGTTGATGTAAGGCCTACAATCTTTAATTTACTATACTGTGGACAAGATCCCCGAATTAAGTTTCAAATCTCTCGGCAGTACTTATATGATGAGAAACCCTAAGGTAATGTCGATAGTGATTCGACTATCGCATAGACGAGTAAACATTATGTTATGATTCAATTTGAGTCTCGGTATTGATCGAGTTATTGTGCAATGAACGTTCAGAAAGAGCTCATGTTCGCATCTGTACCATTGATTGCTGTATTTTGAGTCGCAGGATGCCCATTTGTGACCTATCGGATGGAAATATTAAGCCTTGTTCACCTTGCCCTTTCTCTTCTTCAATATCTCACACAAAACACACTACACGCCCACACTTAAATATAGACTTCTCTCTTTATACTTCGGCAGACCATTTTACCTAAATAATATAATCTTGATTTATGTACAGAGAGGACTGTAGGCTGAGTGTATGTTTAAGTAGTATGAAGTGTGTTTTACGAAGGATGATGCTAAAGATAAGGGAGAAGGTGAAACCCAAAACGGGTACGTAGCCTACTCCGTCGAAAAGCACCAAAGCTGCCGCCAGACTTAACGGACGAATCGCTATAAACAATACCACATGTCTTCTCTACATATGCACTGCGGAGGATTTTCAATTTAGTGCAGGAATCTGGTACACAATCTAGGGATTCAAATTGTACACCACCACCCTTCCTAACCCCGATATTGAATTTTTTACAATTAAATTACTTTAATTGATTTTACTTATCGGGTATCGAACCCAGGCCCGCTAGGGAAGCAAGCATCTGAGTTAGCACAACTGACCCATAATAATATGTAGTTATTATCATGAGTAATGTCACGAGTGATTTCCAAATTGAATTTATCAAGAGTGGCATTTGTTAGGACTATTTAACGAATAAAATTAAGCTGTTTACTCACAAATCATTATTTAAATTGAGCTATTTTAAAATATTTATATATTTAATGTAAATGACGATGTTTGAAAAAAAATGATACATTTTTGATTATGCTTCTTTTGTTCATCCACTGCAACTAGATCATATTATTTATTGCCAAATAGGATCGCACTATTGTAAGAATGCACACTAGTGGAGAAAAAATTAAACACATCAAACTGTATATTATAACCAACAATATGGGTTATTAATTATTTTTTTAGTAAACAACTCAGTAAAATCAGTATTTAAAAACACAATTATTGAACACACAATTATCAAATGTGTAGTTCGAAGGAATCTGTTCATTATTTGCTATATTCAACGTATTTTTCCGAGAGACAGTCACTTCAAAATAATGCTCTGACCTGTTCAGAATATTAAAAAGGAGGGGCTTTCTTAAATATGATAAAAAGAAGAGATAAATATCGAAGTGAAACACGACTGTGATTGGTTTAAAACAAAATTCATTGAGACGTGATTGGTCATTGACTCCCATTTGGGATAAATAGTCACTCTAATAGCGTTATAATCCATGAAGGACCCTAGATATATTCATTATTTCATTCCATTCCTCTCTTTCCAAAGGCTTAAGTATCCATCAGCTGTGATCTATGGGTAATGTTTCCTCTGACTTACTGTACCCGGGTTCGATCCTCGGTCGAGACATGTTTCCTGGGTAAGTTTCTTCCGAGGTTTCCATCCCTCTTCTATGATAAATCTGAAGAAACTTTCAAACCCAAAAATAGTCCCCGAACACCACGTATACATAATAATCATTCATATTATATACATTTTGTTTAGTAAGAATTTATGAGTGAATGGTGTGTATAATCTTAAATATTTGTGTTGTCTCGGAGGTGCCCCTGACATTGACCTAATCCTTCAATGGGGAAGGCCCTCCGAGTCCTTCTGTGGTAAAAATGTATGTATATAATCCAGAGTTTAACAACCTCTTCCCACAGGACATATTCCTGTAAGGTACATAAAAATACCTACAGAGGGAGAAATGTAACGAATGATAAATAAGGATGGGTAACTATTAATTAATTGAGTGACATAAACAGTTAATACTCAACTCCAAAATTTAATCCCTTTGGAGTACGGTACAATAACAGCCAAGACGTATAAGTAACAAAAGGTTAGTTTTAAGTGAATTATGTCTAGAAAAAAAAAGTGGGAGCCTTAACCTCCTACTATCCCAAGGGCCTCCCGAGGCCTGTCGTGGGATTACTTTACTTTATGTACAAAGTTTAGACACTCCATGTGTGATTGTCTTAGCAATTTTATTTCCAGCTAATATATTTCAGCATCAGATATATTTTGCGTGTTTCCATTTATCAATCAGAATAGTATCTGCTTTAACTACTAAAATCTACACTTAAGTCCAAAATTAGTAATTTTTCACTTGTATCCCTTGGCTTCTGAGTCTCAATTGTGATTGTTGAGAGAAAATCAGTGTTGTAACACGCTTAGTTCAGCATTCAGCCAGAGAGTATAAGAAAGACCTAAACAGAGAGTAAAGCGAAAAGTAAACTAGTAAAGAGATAGAAAGAGAATAAAGGATACATTAAAAGGAAAAAGAAAATGAGAAAATATCGAGAAGCAGAAAGCGATACAGAGATGAGTGGAGAGAGATATGAGAAGATGTAGAAAATGAATAAATTAAAAAATAGAGATATAATAAGAGAAAGATGGAAAAAAAATAGATGGTGAAAACTTTTAAAAAGGGAGAGAACGAGGCAAAGACAAACAAAAAAGTGCTTGCAAAGAGGGAAGAATTAAAGAGAAAGAGAAAATAAGGATTCAGTAAAGAGTGATTAAGAGAAAGATGACACAGAGAGGGAAATATTGGGATACATAGGGGAGGTGTGAGAAAAAATAAAAAGGAGAAGAAATAAAATAAAGTTTAAAATATGGAGAAAATAAGAGAAAGCTTCAAAGGGAGAAAGAGAGAAAGACAAAAACAAATACAGAAAACAAAGAGAGAGAGAGAGAGAGAGAGAGAGAGAGAGAGAGAGAGAGAGAGAGAGAGAGAGAGAGAGAGAGGGGGGGTGAAGATATACACATACGAATCTCTGCAGATATGAAGACAGGTTTGCCAACTTAGACATTGTCTTTTTAATACTGTACTACAATCGATTCTAAGTTGCGAATGAGGAGGGGTTAACGTCCGAGGTCACTTGTTGGCTTTCATAACAAGTTTTCTGACCTCACATGAAATATGAATTTTCTTGTGGAAGAAGTGCGATAAGGAATTGTTGACAGGGGAAATGCTTCTAAGTGGAACTAATTGGAACACTATCTAGAGAAAGAAAGAGAGAGATTCAGCAATACGTGTGCTTGTCTGGTTACTGAACACTTCTCCTGGACGGTGAGTCCCTACATCTGGATTGACGACTTTGCCGATAAATCTTTTTAAAGATCACACATCTCTGGAAAATGGGAACGTTGGTTCTTAATTTTCCTTACCAATGAGTCAATTGTTTCAATTTTCGTCACCAAGAAATTCTATAGATTTGTCCAAAATTACAAAACAGAACCGGCTAACGATTCAGACAACATACGGAATCCTAAAATTATCAGATTATGTAATAATAATAATAATAATAATAATAATAATAATAATAATAATAATAATAATAATAATAATAATAATAATAATAATAATAATAATAATAATAATAATAATAATAATAATAATAATAATGTTTTACGAGATCAATTATTGTTTTATATCTTACAATTATTATATAGTACACAATAATATTAGTAAACAAAAGATGAATGTTCAAACTTCAATGGTTGATTTCATAAAAACAAACAATTTGGTGTGGTCATGTAAAAAGAATGACAGAAGACAGATTCACAAGAAGAATACTAGAATGGGTGCCAATTGGTAGAAGAAGAGGACGGACAAAAATAATGTGAATTGATGGTATTTTGAGTAGCATGAGCTGCAAAATAATGCTATGACATTCAGAATGTTAAAAAGGAGGTGCTTTCTTTGTTATGATAAACTTTAGTTGGTAAATTCTAGGCGAAACACGACTAAATCAAAAATCATTGAAATGTGATTCGTCATTGACTCTCATTTTGGGCATGAGTTAAATAGCCACCATAAAGTTTGTGCGAACAAGAAATTCCACGAGCCGACAGAAGATTGTAAACGCCTGCTGTGCGGAGAAATATATAAAAAATACCATATCATAACGTGTGCAAATAGAACAACATCGATAACAGACTACAGCAAGAACT
The DNA here is from genome assembly GCA_030220185.1 of Diploptera punctata. NCBI lineage: Eukaryota > Metazoa > Arthropoda > Insecta > Blattodea > Blaberidae > Diploptera > Diploptera punctata. Next base: position 241,589 of record JASPKZ010005705.1, read on the forward strand.
AAACTCAAAAAGGATTGGACGATGGAGATTGGAATGTCAGATAGAGCCTATTATGTACCTATTGCCAGTATATTATACTATATTTTATTACATTCCTTACATTAAACTATAAATTAATATTGTTATGTACAGCAACCTCGTGGTCTTGTAAGCAGAGCTTCTCACTACAGTTCATGAAACCGCGGGTTCGATTCTCGGTCAGACACACAAAAAATGTTTCTTTAAAGGGACTTATTCTTATGTTCACCCATGGTCTGAAATTTAGATCAAATTTAAAGACTCTCCTGGTTCTGTATTATCATTTTATCATCAATCATAACGCGAAAGGCAACTCCGCCTTATAAGCGCCCCAACCTCAGAAGTAGGTTCTGCCAATGCCAAGAGAGCAAGTCAGAAATGTGCTGATAGCATTGGACAAAATAATTTATATACCACAAGTGTCGATCTCGCTGACATCTTGTTGGGGAAATAAGCGTAGGCTAACTAAATTATCTTGGTTAAGTATTTCCCGCAAGAGAGCATCCTCGCCCTTCGCTGGATGTGTGGGTACAGCCACACACAGGCATTATACAGAAATAGCCTGTAGAAAATCTACATGTCTCAAAATGAGAGAGGTTTCTATACTAATGCTGGTTATATTGACTATTTAACTCATGCCCCAAATGGGAGTCAATGACCAATCGCGCTTCAATGACCTTTGTTTTACAACCAATCAGAGTCGTGTTTCACGAAATATTTATCAATGTTAAATTTACCATATTAAAGAGAGCTCCTCCTTTTTAATATTCTGAACAGCATAAACTACATAGATTTGTCTATAACCAAAAATCTACACAACAATAAACTAGAAATCGGTATCTACCGGAAACCCACAAACAATGCTCTGGCCATAAACAAAAATTCTACACACCCTTTTCAACAGAAAATTAGTACATTTAATAGTTTAGTCAGTAGAATGTTGAAACTCTCATTAAGCAAAGACAATTATATCCAAGAACTCAACTACATTAAGTATATGACAAAAACCAATGGCTATAATGAAGAATTCATAGATAAGCTCGTAAAAAAACAAAAAAAAGGAAGAACAACATAACCAACATAACTAAACTAGAAAAAGAATCTGACAACCACAAGAAAACATGGATAACACTTACATACACAGGAAAAGAAACGACAAAATTAGCCAATGCACTAAAGAAAGCCGATAAAAACGTAAAAATAGCATACAGAACCAATAACAAATTAAACAACATAATAAACAATAACATTGAAGAAAATAACATTTTCAACAGCAAAGGAGTTTATAAACTGACATGTAAGGACGCAACAAATTTTATATAGGAAGGACAAACAGGAGTTTTAACATCAGATTCAAAGAACATTTTCGAGACTTCATTCACGCAGAAGGGAAATCAAGCTATGCAAAACACGTTATCCAAGAAGGACATCGCATGTTAAATATTGAAAACACCCTAACAGTAATGCACAGAGAAAATAATCCAGCGAAGATAAACGTACTCGAAGAGATGGAAATCATGAAAGCAGCTCACAACGACAGCCTGATAAACGAAAACGAACCCAATACATGCAACCCCCTCTACCAGATCTTCAGTTAAACACCAGTTTTGAATCCTGCCGATGATGGGACAAGTCCCGAAAGCGCTAAGCTAAATGATTAATTAAGTTGAGGAGACGGACCTTTCAGGTGAATATTCTATAATTTTATATTAATATATACTGTAATAGTAAAATAATAACATCTCTATTGGAAATATTTGCGTTCATTATAAACAACTGACTAAAGTTAACAGTGTAGGCAATGTTTATTAGATGAGACTGCAGCAAGCCGCGACACCAATCAATCATAAAATGGCGGCAAGTACGTATTTACTGTTTTATATTGTTTCATATAAAGTTTAGTTAATTTAAAATAATAAAATTAGAACATGTCACAAATAAGGAAATTAGAAACATAATGGAAGCAGAAGAAAGCATAATTGAAAGAATTGAGGAGAAGGAATTTAAGTGGTTAGGACATGTTTTAAGAATGGAAGATGAGCGATGGCCAAAGCAACTATATCAATGACATCCGATCAGAAAGAAGAAAAGAGGGAGATCAAAGTTAACATGGAAGGAAAACATGAAGTCATTAATGCAAGCAAGAGGGCTAAGCATTGAAGATACCCAAGATCGTAGGCTTTGGAGGTTTGTCACGGGAAGACGAGCAGCTGTAAAAATCCGAAGAGAGATAGATAGATTTGTTTCGTATATTATAATATATTAACACTACCTTTTGGATATATTTTTATATATAGGCCTACATTGTAAGTAGTATACATAAAGGGTAGTGGTTTTCTTCCCGCACTTAGTTTGTAATATGTAATATTACAGTATACTTATTTAGGTTGGCAACCCGGAAATGTAGGAAGTTGAATTTTTCATGGTCGCCAATGCTGTAAGTACGACAAAAAGCATTATCGCGCAAAAATAAATATGTTTAAAGTTTCCAAAGAAGTCTCTGATTTATGTAACTTTTCTCTTGCTCTTAATAGCCATAGAAGCATATTGCCAATTTTTTACGGCTATGAATATACTATCTAAAAAGGCATAAATCAATTTGAATCGAAAACAATTTCCAACATACAAGACATTCAACGGCCATTGGATATAGAGAATTTGGGAATAATTATTTCTCTGAACTAGAGTTTATCGGAACGTTCCGATTGTTGTAGATAACAATAACGTCAAGGCAATTGATGACGTCAAAGGAAGCGTACCCATCTTCCGGTAACTCGATTATTCCATTAACAAGTGAATGTATTTACAAATAGCTGGGTAGGATAGCCGCACACACTGACATAACCTTCAACTTGCTTCCTGCAATGTATATAATATTTTATTCTTATTTATAGACGCAATAACTCCAAAAGTAATATATTGTATAGAATATTTAATCATGTCCAATAGGCGGCGTGATGCTATTGTTGAGTTAGTTTTTTTTTTCTTTTTCGCTTATTAAGATTTTACTAACATTCAAATCCGTGATTTTTTGGGGGGGGGGAAACCAGATGTAACAACAATTGATCGATTCAGGGAAAGAACCAAGTCACTTTTTGTTGAAATGAAGTTTGAGATGCAAAATCCTCTTCTGATACAGGTCGTGTCCTTGTAAAACTCGGTTGGTGTGGCACTAGACCGCGCGGACATAAGTTCTCCATACATCCCTATTCTGAGCAAATGCCTTCCAATCATTCCCTGTATAATCTACTTCAATCAAATCATAGTTAATGTTATTCTCCCACCTCAGTCTTCGTCTAACAACTGGGCGATTTCTTTCTTGTTTTTCCTACAACAAGCTTCCATGCACATATTTCATTCCCATTCGTGCCACATGTCCTGCCCATCGCAGTGTACGAGACTTAACTGTTATTATATTTGGCTGCCTATAAAGACCATGTAATTCAGTGTTATGTAGTCTTCTCCATTCACCTGTCTGTTCATCTCTCTTTGGTCCAAAAATTTTCATAAGAACTTTATTCTCAAATACTCGTAATCTCCTTTCCTTCCTTAAGGTAAGAGTCAATGTTTCGCATCCATATAATATAACTGGTAGAATAATATTTTTTTTATATTTTCTGTAATAATAATAATAATAATAATAATAATAATAATAATAATATAATAATGTATTTAAACTGGCAGAGTTACGGCCGTAAGACCTTCTCTACTACTCGACCTGCGAAAAAATTATTACTACAGAAAATCCACAAGATCGTAACTTATATAATTATAAGAAAATATTACCACAAATTAAAGTAAATTTATGACCAATTATGTCAATATTATTAGAGAAATAAATAATCAGATAATTGATAGTATCTGAAAGACAAATACAAAAAAAAACTTTAAATTTATTTTAACGAAAGCTAATGTCCGGCGGTCTCCGATTCCTTGTGGTGACGAGTTCCAGAGTCTAGCAGTAGATAGGGTATACGAATTTTAATATTGGGAGGTTCTGTATTGTGGGATGTGAAGTACGAAGTTCTGGTGCGATCGTGTATTCAAATTGTGATTGGAAGGTGGGAGATGGAGGCGAGAGATACGTAACTAGATGTAGAGGTATTTGGATATAATTTTGAATATCAGGATAAGACAATGCATTTTTCTGCGATCATGGAGATGAAGCCAGCATAGTTCATGGAAGTATAAAGGAATATGGAAATTATGAAAATGTATCTGAAACATATGTTATGAATAAGTTTCAATTTATGTGCTAGTCCATCATTCCTGTCTGTCAATAAGATGTCGCAATAATCAAAATGGGGCATTACGAGAGTTTGCACTAGAATTATTTTGAGATCAGTAAGAAGAGGAAGAAAATGTCTGAACTTATAAAAGGAGAGGCTAAACGTAAAGTAGAAAGAAAGAAAGAAAGAAAGAAAGAAAGAAAGAAAGAAAGAAAGAAAAAACAGGTGAATGACTGGTGAAAAATATGAGATCGGTTTATTCCAGGAAAATTATCGAATTTCCCTGTCATTTGTTGAGGAAAATTCTGAGAAATTTCAACCAGAAAATTCTATTTCATCGAACCCGAATTTCTGTAGTTGAAGATAGAGACTTCACGGACCACACAAAGGTGGTGCTCTAAATAACTTAACGGGTTTTATTTGAAAGAGTGAAGCTAAACAAAATGGGATGTTAGCATATAATATTAAACCGCAGTGAGTGTAAGACCGTCCAATAGCAAGTGTTGTAATTGTGTTGTAACTCAACTAAAAATATCAGAGATATCTGTTTGCAGACGTCACAACATCTCACGAACTTGAAGATCCACGTGTGTTCATTGTAGGATTTTTAGTAAATGAAGTGATTTAAAAATAAAATATCTTTCTATACTTTTTCATTTACCAGGTTTCACATCTCCCTATTAATCTAGTCTCCTTCTCCTCCACATCTCTCTGTTATTCCAGTCTACATCGTCCAATCTTTTTTCCCTTGCGCTGACAAAACACCATCAATCCACATTATTATTGCCCGTCCTCTACTTCTTCTTCCATGTTGAGAAACATTTTAGTATTCTTCTTGAGAATCTGACTTCTGTCATTCGTTTTACATGGCCATATAATTTTGATTTTTTTTTACGAAATCCACAATTGAAATTTGAACATTATTTTTTAAATGTTTTTATTATTAATTTAACACTTCTCACTGAAGGACGAATTAATTTGAAGAGAAAAATTATATGCTCAGACTGGAACTTGAACCCAGGACCTTTGGCTTTCTCGGCTTTCTTTCGGTAGAGCATTGGCCTAGAAAGCGAAAGGTCCTGGGTTCAAACCCCAGTCTGAGCATATAATTTTTCTCTTCAAATATTATTTTTTTGTTTAATTACACTGTCTCTTATTTTATCTTTTCTAGAAATTCCAGCTGCACGCCTTCAAAAATACGTTTCTACAGAATTAAATTTACTTATTGTTCTAGATTTTAATTCCTATGTTTCTCCACCGTATGCCATTGTATTGTAGCCTCATTATGATGGTTGTCTAGCGGCTCGCTTTGTTTCCCCGCAGCTGTTATATATAATTAAATACAAAGATGCTGACTACCGCCATTATAATAATTCCGCATGTTAATCATTATCAAGCATTGTCGCGCGGCACCCGCTTCTATATCAACGGACAACCATCATAGTGAGGCTATAATACTCCTTATCATTGTATTAAACATGTTGTTTTGCTTTAGAACTTATATTCTGATACCATAAAACTTGTACTTATAAACATTTGGGAACAATTTTTAATAATTTAGTGGAAGGTAGGTGCTTTATTGTTTAATGACACTCTTTAAGTACATTAACATCGCAATTCTAACCTGGACGTGAAAGGACCGACAAAGTTCATGGGATACCTGAGAATGGCAGTACATGTCGCATTGATATGATTATTACACCCAACAATTCCACTCTCAATCTTACAACACGTTTAGAACCGGCCTTAAACAACCATATGAGGTAAATTTGGAGAGAAAGCTGTATATATATATGAGCCTAACATCTTATTACACAATACTATTTAACTCGTGCTCCAAATGGGAGTCAATAACCAATCCCGTTTCAATGAATTTTGTTTTACAGCCAGTGCCAGTCGTGTTTCACCTCGATATTTATCAAATTCTGTTTACCAAAATAAGAAAACCTCCTCCTTTATATATTCTTAACAGGTCAGAGCATCATTTTGCAGTGACTAACTCTCGAAAAAATACATTTAACATAGCAAATAATGAACATATTCCTTCGAACTATACATCTGATAATTGTGTGTTCAATAATATTGTATTTTTAAATAACGATTTTACGGAGTTTCCTAAAAAAATAATCTCTCATGTTGGTTAAAATATACACATTGATGTGCTTCATTTTTTCTCCACTAGAATGCATTCTTACAATATTGCGATCATATTTGGCAATAAATAATATGTTCAAGTTGCAGTGCTGAACAAATGAAACATAACCAAACATTTCTCATTTGTTTTCAAACGTCGAAGTTTACATTAAATATATAGATATTTTAAAATAACTATATTTAAGTAATTCTTTGTGAGTAAACAGCTTAATTTTATTCGTTAAATAGCCCTAACAAATGTTACTCTTGATTTCCAAATCCTCCAGATAATTTGGAAATCACTCGTGGCATTACTTATGATAAATATCGCCTGAACAGTATCTCTGACCAATGTTTATTTTTCTGGGTAAGTTTGTTAAATAAATCATCTACAATGACGTAAGAGCCCAATGTTAGTCCTTGGCTTCTCCTTTGATAGGAGTTGCTGGACTAAGATAATTTAGTTACAATTTTATTTCCCTAAAGATGTCATGAATGGTATGCGGTCAACTTACCGACCTAATGAGACATCTAGCAGGCAGCTGAGGTAGGATAGAAGCTTCTTTATTCAGGTTTAAGGATATTTTACGAATCTGAAAATCTTCAGATTCGGGATCCCGGCTTAAAGTCCTTCCCGGAGGACTGGATTTTTCCATCCTACAAATCCATCGACGCCGGCCGGGTTTGAAACCGCGACTCTCGGGACCAGAGGCAAGGAACATAACCACTAGTCCACCGCGGCCTACAAATAAATTATCACCAGATATAAAATCTACTAATTATAACACAAGAAACAATGTGTAAACTTTTTTTTCGCAGTCAATTCTCTAGAGAAGGAATAAGTGTTCTGTGTGAAAGGAATGACTATGAGAAAGAAACCGCTCGTTTAATTACATTTAAATGTAAACAATTTGCGAGTGTTAGCGCTCTTTTTAAAAAGTGCCGACAGCTATTTACACAGTAGTTGTTTCCTGTTATTCTTGTCTCTTCTACAAACAAAATTTGTATCCAGTAAAATCACGATACTTCAATCTCAGCTCTGTGCATTTTGTGATTCTTTTTTATCTGTAAATATCTATGATCATGGAACTGACAAGGACGGGTGCATATGTTTCCTGGATTTCAGAATACTTAAAAGAAGCACTGATAGATATGTAACAAATTCGTTGCTGGCACAGGTGTAAATAAATAAATGCATTTGTTTCTCATCTTAACATTTTTCTGCGCACAATAAGAGTACAACAGATATTTTATTTTAAGAACTTCTCAACTTGTGTCCGACTCAGGGACGGATCGAGGGATGAGATGCGATGAAGTCCCTTATATTGGAGGTCTGTGAAAAACGTGGATGCCGGCCGACCACGCCTGACCGAGAGGGGCTGATGAAATGAATGAGATGGGTATAGAGAAACAGTAGAATGAAATTTGTGGCATAAGAAAACGGGAGGAAGCCTACAAAACCTGCCGAGACTCTATTTCGAACAATATGTCGTTTAGTTTATAATATTATTGTAAATCTGTATTTTGTACATTTGCATTGTTTTAACTCTGGCATTGTAAATAATTTATATTGTTATAATAGAGTTCAATTATATAAATTATTTTCAGAATATTACTAAATATTTAGGCTCGAAAGCCACTATATGTAAAACTAAAAATCGTTTAATTTGGAAGGTTGATGATTTTGCTACACACCTTAAGAACAATTTTGAACACGCCCTTGGAAATGTTGAAAATGTATTCACAGTTCTAAAAAAATAAGGCTTATTTCCAAAAATAACAGGTTTGAAACCAAATTCCGGATCAACATGGGCGGCTTTAAGCGGAGGGGGGACTGAGGGACGTCGCCCCCATAGCATTCATTTTACTGAATTTATTTAAGAGCTACATTTTTAATTTTTTATTTGTAGTCGTTTCTTTAAAACTGACATGATTTATCTGTACTACTGTTACATGATGGTACTTTATTTCGGGGTTAAATATAACCAAAGTAGCGCTCACAGATGTGAGCCCGCCGCGCCGGCTCGTAACGTGGGACCGACTAATTCTCAGATACACAACAAATTTGCCATGATATGGTTGAGTTGGCTTTTCCGGTGATATTTAAAATAAGCTTATAAACGGGTTTTTTTAGTTGCATATAGGATAAAATTTATTTATACAAGAACTGTCAATTCTGGAGCAATATATTACCAATTATATTATCTTCTTCTTCTTCTGCTTCATGAAATTAGGCCTTTTGACCTGTTTTCACATCAAGTAGGATTTAATGAATCCTCCTATCTAGTGAATGGGCGTCAAACATTTCTATGTCCTATTGGTTTGTACTTTAGTAACAACTGAGGTTTTCTATCTGTAGGCATTCTCTTGACGTGTTCATGCCAGTTGTTTCTCATGTTGTCAATTCTATTTGTTAAATTAAAAATGTTTAAGCCCTTCCTAATATTCTCACTTCTTTTCTTGTCCAAAATTGTCACACCCGCTACTGAACGTAGGAACTTCAGTTTCTATTTTCCTTATGTCTAAACGGTTAAGAGTCCAATTTTCACTTGCATATGTTAAGACAGGCACTGCGATAATTTTGTAAAATTTATATTATCTAATTATTACTTTTGCAAAGAAGTTTCGAAAATGTGTTGTAAGCTAAGTAAAATAATAGCCGAGGCGAATTTAATGAAAATTAAAAGACAAAAAAATATATGAAAACGATATGCGCATATGAATAGCTGAGTTTTAATTGTATTTCATATACGATAGCATACATTCAAGTAGAAATAATATTAGTAGATATTCAAGGTAATAACATTAAATTTTAATTTTATGAAATATTATAATATTGGCTATATTTTCTATGTCAGTATAATTTAATTCTTCTTAAGGACGTGAATTATTCTTTATAGTTCTCAAAGTTTTTTTTTTTTTTCAGTAATGGTATATTCATAGCCTATGCAGACATTCCAACTTGTATTTAGACACTTGTTCGTGTATAACTACACGTCCCAGCTTTTTAACGTGTTTGTTGACGCGTCCCGCATGTTGTTTGTTGAAGATAGCAAACATATTTGCTATAGGAAACGTATTACCTGCTGCGATTAATCTGTGTTGCCACGTTGATGAATTTATCCCGCAGCGTAGGAAATTTTCAACAGAAAGAGATTTAGGGATTCTTTTTCCAGAATGTAGGGATTTCTCAGTTTCGTATTTCAAACAGAGTTCATTCATTAAATGTAATTAACAGTAAAAAGTATTATTTACTTTTTCATCTTTATTTGGCGCAACGGCCTTTAGAGTTTGACCACAGTCTCAACGATCGATGTCCAACAGCTCTTTCTTTATATGCTTCTTGCCTCCATCACTTTAATTCACAATTTTCTGAGGTTATCTTCAATGTCATCCATCGTAATCTGGGGCCTTTCTCTTTGTCTCCTTCGTTCTGGCTTTGTTTCTAATATCTTTCTATCTAACTTTCTATTATCTGGCATCCTCATCACAATCATTCCAATCTACAACCTTTAATAACTATTACAATATTAGGTGAATTAAATTTATTTTCTAACTCATCACTTAATATAATTCTGCATCTTCGATTCTCGCATATCAGTCCATATATTTGAAGTAAAACCTTTCTTTTCCACAATGCTTCAAAAAATAAAATTCTTGATCATCATCATCATCTTCTTCCTTCACGGATTAGGTATTTACCTGTTCCAATCTTACATCTATTCAGCCTAGCGCTTTCTTGGTCTTCCTACCGATCTTCGTCCTCCAGAATTATACATCAGTGCCATCTTTGGTATCCTATCCTGTGCCATTCTTTGCAGATGTTCTATCCAATAGTTCCTATGTTCTTCTATTTGTTGAAGAAGTAGTTGTACTTTTAGTTCCTCTCTTTTATTCTCATTTATAATATGTTCTCTTGTACAACCTTTCACAGCCCGTAAGAATCTCATTTCCGCTGTCTGAATTTTACTTTTTTTTTTTCCTTCAGGACCCAGGTCTCACTTCCATACATCGCCACTGGTAGTGTCATCATTGAGTAAAATCTTAGATGCGTCTCCTTTCTTAGTTTGTTCCTCAGTGTTCGTCTGATCGTTCCACGAATATGTTGAAATTTCTGCATTATCTTATTTTTTATTAATAAGAAAAAAATAGGAAAAAACATTCTTCATTATATATTTCTATATTATTAGATTACAGTCCATTGCTGTAGTTCGGAGTAGCATGCTGCCTTGTCATGCAGCGGGCCCGAGTTCGAGTCTAGGTCGGGACAATTTTCCTGGGTAAGGTTCTTTTCGGGGGTTTTTCCTCACTTGTAAGACAAATGTCAGGAAACTTTAATACCCAAACGGTCCCCTAACATCATATGACCATCATAATCATCATCATTCACATTCGCACACCACTATCATCATCACCCATTACAGGGACAGCGACTGTCAAACTATAACATCCTTCAAAAACAAACTAAATAATTATTTAATAACAAACTAACTTATACACCTCACTGATAATATTATTTTAGCAATATTAATATACTTAATTATTTATGAAAATAATATTAAGAATAACAAATATTTTTATTTGTTTTGTTTTAAATATTGTATAATCGTAAAATTAGTTTTCTATATCTCATTATTTCCCTTTGTTTTTTATATATACTAGACAGGGACAATTTAATATGCCTTGCTTGTATACATTTTATTATTAGTTTTAGTCTTAATTTTAACTAATAATAACTGGTTGTATTATAGATCGTAATATATTAGATATTATCATTTGATCAAATTTTTACTTAGTGTTTAATATTAGAGTTAATTAAGATTGTTATATTCTGATGTAATATATGTTTGTCCTGGTGAGTGGAAGAGAAGGCCACAAGGCCTTAACTCCACCAGGCTAAATAAATCTAAAAATCTAACTCCGCTTTTCAGGCGTCCCAACCTTAGAAATTGATTATATTACGCCAATGCTAGGATAGAATACCTGAAGTGTCGAAATGACAACCTGTGACATTGAATAAACAAAAATATTACTAGATTACTGGTAAGATAATTCTTTCTCCGTTGTCTGACACTCTGTACCATTAAGTTTGACATTAAATGCTTTGACCAAAAAAATGCACTCAACATCTTTGGATTCTAGTTTCCTTAATTATAATACATATACCCCAACCTGCTCGAGGTGGACCTGATAATCCGAGTAACCCAAATCAAGGTTGTGGTATAGTATCCCTTCGGCGATTTAGGTCGGATAACTGATGGGAAGACGGGGTCCTTTCTCTGGGATGATACGAGACCCTTGCTCGGGGAAACAAAAGTAAAGTCCACAATGACAACTAATTTTTAACAGGTTGGCGGAAGTGGCAACCCTCTAAATGGGGTTAGTACATCCAGAAGCTGGACCTAAAGCTTTGAGATAGCAGTCACCCCAATGATCTACTCTGCATAAAGTTGGTACCGCGATCAGAGGAAAACGCATTACTCCTATTCTTCACAATAGAAACTCGAACGACCTCAGCGTGGAATAAATACATTGAATTATATGTAAATCTAGGTCACTGATAGCCCTCCCCCATCCCATTTTCAATCCACCGGCCGTCACAGTATAATATGCAATGTTAATAGCATAACCTTATTATACTTATCTAAACACATCTATTTTACTTTTAATAAAACAAATTAAGGTTACTAATATCAGCATATTTTTAAAACGTATTTTAATCAATTGATTAGACAATCTATGATACGTCCAATAAATAAAACTATCAAAGTTCTATATGATTTTCATAAATACCGTAAAACGGGATTACTTTATCTCGATGGGCAACTTTGACAGAATTGGGGCTTGTTTGACATTTTAAATTTCTTGCGTGTTTTGGGCTATTTTGACAACAATTCAATGGTGTAGACATTTCCTTGAAGGCGCACGAATAAATTAAGTTGTTTTAAAAGAGGATGTTATTTGTTGGAGACATTTATGTCACTTTCAACAACAATGAATTCCCAGCAAGGATAAAATTGTGATTTTCGGTTTTACAGGGGTAAGGACTGGATTTGTTGTGCAAGATGCAAGCTCTGGGTCTGTGGTATGCGTAACAGAGGATCGAACAATTCTCAATATGAATGTGAACTATGTGAAGATGAGATGTGAAAATCTGTTTTTTCTACTGTTGTTTAAAAAATTCATGTTTTCTAATTAATTCCTGATTGTCTAACTACAATAATTATATAATTTGTGTGTTCTGTTGCGTGCCAGAATTGATAAAGAAGTTTAATTGTTATTTTGTCAAATTAACAGTTACTAAAAAACAGTTGTACTACAGTTGTTTACAATCCAACAATATTTAGAAAATATAACAGTGGTGCTGTCAAAGTATGTACTTATAGTGTTGATCTATCTTTGAATTATAGTTGACACAATCGTGATGTCACAGAAAGTAGCCGCCCCAGCACATTGGCAAAACCGACCGTAAACAAAACACTCTATTGGGTAATGTCCTACATAAAAAATTTTTATTTAAGGAGTAACTCAGCTAACCGAAATGGGATTTGTAGTCTCAAGTGCAATTGGTACAATAAATCATACATTCGGATTTTTTCGGCATAAATCATACGAATTAAACCTTAAAAACCTGTCAGAAATGTCATAATTATTTCAATACAACACTGAATATTCAATCAAACGAACTGTCATAAGTACAAATAAATGTTCTACGGATGAGTCTGTAGTCAACTATGTAATCAAATGTGATAACAGATATTTACGTAGTTGACTATGCTCATAAATAGAAACATATCTGGCCTTGTGTAATTATCGACATGCGTCTGATAAAGATACCGTGTATTGACGACAGCTGTGATTAACTGTTTTAATTCAATAAGTATTGATGACTATTTAGGTTAAGGGCCCCAATGTGAAGCAATGACCAATCACAGTTAAATTAATTTTGATTTACAACCAATCTACCAGTCCGTTTGATTTTTTCAATCAACTCACCTCGATTTTATCAATTTAATTATATTACTTTAAAATCAAGCTCCTTCTTTTTAACATTCTCAATAGGTCAACATTATTTTGCAGTGATTGACTCTCTAAGAAATACGTTGAATATAACAATTTATATATTAAGACGTGACAATTCTAGAATGCATGTGGCTACCAGATTATATATATATATATAAAGTGCACGGATGTAACCGGATTGTGCTTGCGGGATATAATAGAAAAACATTTGTAGCAATTGATTATACCACAAAAAAAAAGAAACCACTGTTTTGCACTTTCTTAAATGTATTATTTCCAAGGAATTTACGTTCCAGAAATATAATTGACATATTTACATTATAGGACATCAGAAATTAATTAATATCCTATAATGCTGGTTAAAAACAGTTTCATGTGTTTCATTTTTTCTCTACTAGGGTGCATTCTTACAATATTGCGATCCTTTGGCAATAAATAATATGATTTGGTTGCAGTGATGAACAAATGAAGCATAACAAACGTTTCTCATTTGTTTTCAAACATCGCCGTTAGATTATATATATTTATTTAAATGATGATTTGTGAGCAAACAGCTTAATTTTATTCGTTAAATAGTCCTAATAAATGCTACTCTTGATTGCCAAATTCTGTAGATAAATTCACTCCTCACTTCATGAGTCGTGAATTTATCGATAATTTGGAAATCACTCGTGGTATTACTAACGAAAATCATATAATACTGCGATAATTTTATATATTAAATACATTGTATTTTGATTGAATTTTAAAGCATTTTCTCTATATTCTAGTCATGTAGAGAGGAGAAGGCTTGATGATCAGAATCCTACAGGTAAATTAATCATTCTATTTGATTCCATTTACAATTCTAGTAATATCTGCACATAGCAGTTGTATGGTGTAATATTTAATTAGAGTAGAATAGAATACATTTATTTAGCCTGGTGGAGTTAAGGCCATGTGGCCTTCTCTTCCACTCACCAGGACAAACATATGTTACCTTTAAATACAAAAAAATACAATAATAGTACATACTAAACACTTAATTATCTGTCAAACTGAACAATAATGAAAATAATGTCGAACAATGCAATAAAATTAAATATAATTGAAATTAAACTAATGAAAGAATGTATACACAAAGGAATAACAGCTCGAATCTATTATACATAAAACGAAATAAAAAAATACAAAGAAAGTAATAAACTGTATTGAAATAATCTATCGCTTATGTATAAAACATTACGTAAATATATTGACAAATCTTAATGCTATTTTCATTATATAATGAAAAAACAAATTATTAACTGTTAAAAGTAATATTAGTGAGTTGTTACTGTTAATAATTGCATTTTCAATTTGTTTCTGAAAGAAAGTTTGGCAGTCTCTCATATAGAGTGGAAGAGAATTCCATGTTCTAGCAAGAGAAACTGTAAAAGATATAGAGTAATAGGTAGGGTGATGAGGAGGGGTATAAAGGACAACGTGATGATGGGATCGTGTGTGTAATTTATGTGTATCAGAGAGTCTAGTGAAGCGGTATGGTAAGTAATAACGTAATGATGTGTGTAATATTTTATAGAGAAGGCATAGGGAATGGATGGTTCTACGATCTTATAGGCGAAGGCATGACAATTGTTCCAGGGATGGTGTAACGTGATAAAATCTGCGAATACCACAATAATTCTAACAGGTAAATAAATCAATGAATTCAGTGAATATATTCAAACAACTATGACAAATTCAGGAATATACACATGTTATGTACTGAATACCTCTGAAGACTTTATACACGACATTACTTTTAGGGGATAAAACTGTGAAACAGATTCAGAAGCATAAAAATATGTTTCCGATCGAAATTTGACGACCCTTTCACGTCCAAATTTGAATTGCATCGCTAATGAGGTACTGGCTATTCTATGCCACCTGTGAGTATTTGAACGGGGAACAAGTGACTGCTAGCATAATGTTGGCCAATGTGATAACACACGTTCCGCTAGATCCAATTGCCAACATGTTTATCATATCGCCTACAAGGAGATTCTATCCCAAAAGCTCACCTATATTAGTGGGCTACTTAGAGTGAGAAAATGAGGAAGTTAGTGTTAATTTGGAAAACTTATGGTCAGAAAATTGGCGAATTAGTACACCATATTAGTTTATCGCCTTCACTTGTTTGTTAGCAGGTTTTGTGGTAAGTAGGCTACACAGTCCGACCAATCACTAATACATAATAACTAACTAACTCACTGACTCTATTGAACCCGTAGGTTCACGGACGCGCGGACATAAGCTAATCCTCACCTAATGTTTTCCAATCATAACCTGTATAATCTACTTCCCTCAAATCATGGATAATGTTATTCTCCCACGTCATTCGTGGTCTACCAACTGGACGTTTTCCGTCTAGTTTTCCTACAAGAAGCTTCCATGCACCTCTTTCATCCCCCATACGTGCCCCATGTCCTGCCCATCGCAGTCTACGAGACTTAACTGTTGTTATTATATCTGGCTTCCTATACATATCATGTAGCTCACTATTACGTAGTTTTCTACATTCATATGTCTGTTCATCTCTTTATTGACCCTAAAAAATTCCCAAGAACTTTATTCTCAAATACTCGTAATCTTTTCTCCCTTAAAGTAAGAGTCCATGTTTCGCATTCATGTAACAGGAAGAATAACTGTTTTACATATTTTCAGTTTAACGTTTTTTTAAAAGGAGTTGGGACGACAAGAGTCCCTGTAATGCATAATAGCATGCATTTCCAGAATCGAGTCTATGTTTAATTTCTTTGTGCATCTCATTCATATTTGTAACTATTGTTCCTAGATGCATGAAATCAGCTAATTCTTCAAAATTCCCTTCATTTTTCATTAGTTGTCCATTTCCATTATATAACACATTTGTATGTGTGAACATACATTTAGTTTTATTGATGATTATTTCCAGTCCCAATTTTTTTGTGTTACTCAATAGAGTGTGCTTACATTGCAAATATGGCGATTTTAGGTTTCTTTGAGCTCAACTTCTCACTTCATTATAAGGCGTTTCTCACTTTTTTGTGGAAAAAATCAATACACCTGTATGTACTTTTTTTCTCACGCAATTATCCACATACGGCAGCAATAAATTGTGTAATTTTTCCGTTTTTTATTTGAATTTTTGCAGGTGGCATGGTAACGGGGAATTCCCGAAGTCGTTATAAAATGCGACGTTAAATAAAATGTTAACTACCACTAAATATTTTGATAATCTAACAATGAAGAGGGAACATTATTTTAAAGCATTACTTGAGACAGAGTCATATTTTACACGAAAAAAAAACAAACAAAATGTAGAATTGGAGTAGAGTTAGAAACAAGAGATGTAGTTAAGAATACAAACTAGTACTCCAGAGGAATTAACTCGCTGCAATACATCAGTCTGTGTCTACAAATTGTGTTAGTTCCTGGTTTTACCCCAACATAATTCAATTGTATTCCAGCTTATATCTTGTCAACAACTTCTGGACAGAACACGACACATATATAAGTTACCCCAAGTTTAACCATGATGCCTCCTCTCTGAGGAGGAAAGAGAAATCACTGGAGTACTATTTTTTATACTACAATACAACAGAGTACCTATATTAGGACAAAATTAATAATAACTACTTCGAATACGAGTACTTCAAAACAGATTTCAGGACAAAACTGATATTACTCATAGTACATAAATGCAAGTAGAAAGTCTTTAGATCATGCAGAAAGGAACAGGAATTTTCGTACAAATTTTCATTGAATGTACAGGGATGTTGTCAGAGTGTTTTTATATAAGGCACACAGCACTCGGTGACTAATTAAACAGTGGCTTCTGCGGTCATTGGATTGAGTTATACGTGTATAAAATGTTATTCTCCCAGTTATATTATAAGGATGCGAAATTTGGACTCTTACTTTAAGGGAGGAGAAAACATTGCTAGTGTATGAGAACAAAATTCTCAGGAAAATTTCTGGACCAAAGAGAAATGAACAGACAGGCGAATGGAGAAGAATACATAACAGTGAGCTATATGATCTTTATAGGAAACCAGATATAATATCCATCCATCAATGGTAATTCTGCCCGAGGGCAGGTCTTTTATTGCAATAATGGCTTTTCATGCTATGCTTTCCAGCTTTACTAGGGAATTATAGGTGTGGTAGCTTCCCGTTGTTTCCCACACCGGTGAAGGGTGATGATAATGATGAGGAAGATGATGATGATGGCCGGATGATTTTCGGGGACTATTGGGCTCTACGCTTCCTGACATTTGTCTTACAGGTGAGGAGAAACCCCAAAGAAACTCACCCAGGAGCCTGTCCCATTCGCGAATCGAACCCGGGCCCGCTGCGTGAGAAGGCAGCACGATACCTCGAGACCACAGTGGTAGACCAGATATAGCTTAATATATATAATATAATATAATATAATATAATATAATATAATATAATATAATATAATATAATATAATATAATATAATATAATATAATATAATATAATATAATATAATATAATATAATATAATATAAATATAATATAATATAATATAATATAATAATAAATATAATATAATATAATATAATATAATATAATATAATATAATATAATATAATATAATATAATATAATATAAATATAATATAATATAATATAATATAATATAATATAATATAATATAATATAATATAATATAATATAATATAATATAATATAATATAATATAATATAATATAAATAATATAATATAATATAATATAATAGTTAAGTCTCATAGACTACGATGGACAGGACATGTGGCACAAATGGGGGATAAAAGAGGAACATGGAAGATTTTTTTAGGAAAATCAGTGGGAAAACGCTTGGTAGACCAGGAATGAGGTGGGGAAGTAGCAGTAACCATGATTTGAGGGAAGTACATTATACAAGGTATAATTGGAAAACAGTGCTCAGGATAGGGATGTGTATAGAATCCAAACTAGTCCGCGCAGCATGACCCTATCGGTTCGACAGTGCCAACGAGTTAGAATTAGAAAAACTGTCAAAGTGAGTTAAATGTACTGTGATCATTTCTCAAGCATTCTGCGCACTGTGAAGACATTCGTAAACAAGTATTCTAGTTTCCTAGATTAGGTAAATCTTTAGTATCTCGTAAGAATAATATATATATATATATATATATATATATATATATATATACGCGAAGGAAAAACTTTGTACCTCTTTTTAAGCACATTACGCGCACGGAGGAGAGTGATATTTAGCATAATTAAAGTTCATATAGAGAAGGAGTGCAGAAAAATAAAATTTATGTATAACATGTGTTACAAATAAATAAAATAAAATAAAATAAATTGTCTCTATGGAATTTATGTATATTACTCTTTCATTTGTGTACTCATTCATTTGTTTACGTTCATACTGAAAGTGCATTGTTGTAAAAAGAAAATTGTGCACTAACAATGTGAATTGACTTACTCTCGTGTATTTATTATTAGTGGTTTATTATTAGTGATTTTAAAAAAGAGTACACTTTATTATTTAGATTTAAATTAAACCCTTATCTAATCTTTGTTTCAGTAATTACATTACATATTTTTATATTTACATATTCGCATCTATTTCCATTATGCCTCGACATAGACCATTGATGGGTCGGAGCGAGAGACAAAGAGGAAGGGATATTAATATATTCCCGTAGACATAATAATAGGCTAAATGTAAATTTAAATAGTATACAAATGTCAAATCATGCGTTATTGTTTTTAAATATGGCTTAGCCAAGCTATACCACATATTCCTATCGTTCGTATTTTTAAAATAAATCTAAAATTAATGCATAATGACGTATTCGTGACATACTTAAAATGTACTGGATTGTGGTCAAATTTCGACCGCTGGGCGACCACTAGTACTTTAATAAGTGCTTATCTTAGTTGCTGTTTCAACTAACGCACTTGAGTTATCGAATTCGTAGGTTCAATGTCGCGCGAATATTATCTCTACATACATTCCTTTCCTGAGCTAATGTTTTCCAATCAACCTATTTATAATTTACTTCCCTCACATCACGGTTAATATTATTCTAACCACCTTAACCTTACTGGGCGCTTTCCCTCCGGTTTTCCATAAAAAGTTTCCATGCCTCTCTTTCATTCCCATTTGTCGTACCCATTGCAGTGTACGAGTCTTAACCTTCTTATTACATATGATTCCCCATAAAGATAATGTAGGTCACTGTTATATAGCTCTCTCAATTCACCTGTCCACTCGTCTCTCTTTGGCCATTTCCCCCCCTTTACACGCTTTATATTAGCTTGACCTCTATCTATCTATCTATCTATCTATCTATCTATCTATCTATCTATCTATCTATCTATCTATCTATCTATCTATCTATCTATCTATCTATCTATCTATCTATCTATCTATCTATCTATCTATCTATCTATCTATCTATCTATCTATCTATCTATGTAACTGAATCTTTCATCGCGTTTTTCACCCACTTAAAATAATTGGATCGACTTGAAATTTTGTATACGTGTAAAGGACCCGTGACAATACAATAATTTCGTATTTATTTTCTAAAATCCTGGCCAGAATCATCATAAAATCAAAAAAAGTGTTTTTGTATTTATGTAACGGAATCTTTGAACACGATTTTCACCCACTTAGAAACATATGAATAGACTTGAAACTTTGTATACTTGTAAAGGACCCGTGACAATACAATAATTCCATATTCATTTTCTAAAATCCTGGCCAGAATCATCAGAAAATCAAAAAAAGTGTTTTTGTATTTATGTAACGGAATTTTTGAACACGATTTTCACCCACTTAGAGACATTGGACCGACTTGCAACTTTGTATACTTGTAAAGGACCCATGACACTACAATAATTTCATATTTTATTTCTAAATTCCTGGCCAGAATCATCAGATAATCAAAAACATTAAAACTGGTATAATAGGTTACGGACTTGTCGACTTTTTAGTCAATCGTTGTCAGAGCTCAGTTGGTAGAGCGGTGAACTAGTGGTATATAATTTTAGTAATCCATAGGTCGCTGGTTCGAATCCGGCTGGGGAGGATTTTTTTTTAGAAGAGTAATAATTTTAGCTCATACTACAATAGTATGGAATTTAAAGATATTTACATTCTTATCTTATTCTGTAAAATATTAAAACTAAAAAATAAAAAAATAAATAATAGTTTTAAAAAACTAAAAGAACACGCTTTATTAGAAAACTAAAAAAATGAAAAATAATTTTAATTTCCAATACGCTTGGGATAAAATAAAGTGGTCAACAAAAAAATCATCTCCAACACATATAGAATAAAATTAGAGTTATCAACAAAAAGAAAATTTTACCATCAAAAGCGTGGGGTGCTCTATATCAATTAATATATTTGATAATAAACAGATATTGGTAAAAGTAAGCTTTCTAAGAAGAAAATGTAAAAATCATAAAAAGCACCCCAAGCTTTTGATGGTAAAATTATTTTCTTTTTGTTGATAACTCTAATTTTATTCTATATGTGTTGGAGATGATTTTTTTGTTGACCACTTTATTTTATCCCAAGCGTATTGGAAATTAAAATTATTTTTCATTTTTTTAGTTTTCTAATAAAGCGTGTTCTTTTAGTTTTTTAAAACTATTATTTATTTATTCACAAATGTTCGTAATATTATCTCTCCTCTTAAAGTAGGAGATACGTTTCTATAAATCGAAATAATTTGTTCATTGTTTTTATTTTACAAAACTTACAACTCAGGGCATTATCATAAGTAATGCGACGAGTGATTTCCAAATAATCGATAAATTAGCGACTCACGAAGTGAAGAGTGAATTTATCTAGAGAATTTGGAAATCAAGAGTGGCATTTGTAAGGACTATTTAACAAATAAAGTTAAGCTGTTTATTCACAAATCATTGTTTAACTATAGTTATTTCAAAATATGTATGTATTTAATGTAAACGGCGATGTTTGAAACCAAATCAGAAATGTGAGGTTATGTTCATTCACTGCATCTAGATCATATTATTTATTGCCAAATAAGATCGCATTATTGTAAGAATGTACCCAAGTGGAAAAATAATGAAACACATCAAACTATATATCATAATCAACATTACGGGTTATTCATTTATTTGTTTAGTAAACAACTCAGTAAAATCAAGGAATCTGTTCATTATTTGCTATATTCAATGCATTTGTTGGAGAAAAATAAGGTTCTGTCCTGTTCAGAACATTAAAAAGGAGGAGCTTTCTTTATCACAAAAGCAGGAGCTGATAAAGAGAAATCGATAAAGGGCGAGGTGAAATACGAGTCATTGGTTGTAAAACAAAATTCATTGAAACGTGATTGGTCATTAACTAGCATTTGTGGCATAAGTTAAATAGTCGTAGAAATTCAAGTCTCGGTGTGAAAGAATTGCCATTTTTACTCTAAGGCTCGTAATTTCATGTTTGAGATTCTTTTATGTACGACATGGAACCCATGCCTTTATTTGCTTCGAAGAAAACAATATCTAGGATTTTATACCCTTCGTAAAGCCGTTAATTCCGGCCGGGCTTGAATTCGAGAACCACGAAACCAGAGGTTTATCCACAGTAACCATCAGTCCACTAAGTTCCTTCATTCGAAAGTGAAATAAATAGCCATGGTCCCTTATTGTAGATGTAGGCCTTTATAGGAATCCAGATATAATAAGAAAGTTAAGACTCAGACTGTTATAGGAAATACATGTGGCACGAATGAAAGAGATTCATGGAAGCTACTTGTAGGAAAACCAGAGGGAAAACGTCCAATTGGTAGACCTAGATAAGGTGGGAAAATAACATTCACCGTGATTTGAGGGAAGTAGATTATAGCCTACAGGGGATGATTGGAAAACATTAGCTCAGTATAGGAATGTATGTAGATCTTATGTCCGCCCGGCCAATCAACTTACGGATTCGATAGGGCCAGTGAGTTAGTTTCAATATGAAACATGACTGCATCGACTTACATCTGCCATGGAGGTTTTTTTTTCTTCTTTCATCTAGAGACGTTGCCACGTCAGTTGGAAACGATTAAGGTTACAAGATGTTAAGTACTGTTAGTGAAATGGACGTAGGAATAGAACGACACATGACACGAGCTGGATCAATCAGTCAAAATGATGGGGAACAATGTTTGTTTTGGCCGCTGAACCGAGAAAGTGGGGGTACACCTCATTATTGTATTGTTTACAAAGTAAACATACGTAAGGATGCCATGAAATCACTTTAACATGGATATTTAGATCAGCTTTGCGTTCGCATCTAAATTTATTTCTCAAAAATACTCCTCTAACCCCAATACATCGTGACAATATTGCCAACACCAATACCTGTGCAAGCATTCCGTCAAAGATAGTCAACAACCATAAAATAATAAAACTTAGATGGAAGACACATCGAAACATTTAACAACTAATTCACTGGTTCATGGCCGCGTGGATATAACCTCTCCACATGCCCCTATCCTGAGTCCTAAGCTAATGTTTTCCAATAATCCCCTGTACAATCTACTTCCTCAAATCATGGTTAATGTTAGTTTCCCACCTCATTCTGAGTCTAACAATTGGGCATTTCCTTCATTCATATATATATATATATATATATATATATATATATATATATAGAGAGAGAGAGAGAGAGAGAGAGAGAGAGAGAGACGTTTACTTGAAGGGATAACAAGGTCTGAAAATAAAATTCTTAGAATTTTTTGGACGAAACAGAAACGAACAAACAGGTGAATGGAGAAGACTAAATAACAGTCACCTACATAATCTTCATGGGACGCCAGATGTAATAAGAAGAGTTAAGTCTCGTAGACTGCAATAGACAGGACATATGGCACGAATGTGGAATGAAAGAGGCGCATGGAAACTGTAGGAAAACCAGGGTAAAACCAATATTAGATAGGACAACAAAGAGGTGGGAGAATAAAACTAATCATGATTTGAGGGACGTAACTCGTGTAAGGAAGAAATTGGTAAACAATATCTAGGGATAGGGATGTATGGAGAGCTTACGTTGGCGCGGCCATTAACCTAAGAGTTCGATAGTGTCAGTGAGTTAGTTGTTTATATATATATATATATATATATATATACACAATTTTCAAATCCAAAAGAGGTCAGAATTTAATCTTCTGGTAGGCATCAAGGCTCTGGGGTTAGGTGGGAGTTCTAAGCTCATACTATCCTAAGGGCGGTCTAAGCGCATACTATCCTAAGGGCATGTGTGATGGAATCACTTTACCTTATATATATATATATATATATATATATATATATATATATATATAAACCGTATATGTAACATATAAAAACAACAATAAACTCATAACTCATGCTAGAGCCTCTGTGGTCTCTAATATGACTTACATTCAGTATAATAAACTACTAACTGCCACTATGGAACCCCTACGTTCATGCTTTACGGACATAAGCTCTCCATACATCCCTATCCTGAGCTAATATACTCCAATTATCACCTGTATAATCTACTTCCCTCACATCATGGTTAAACTTATTTTGCAACCTCATATTTGGTCTACCTCTGGTTTTATCACAAGAAGTTTTCATGCCTATCTTTCATTCTCCTTTTAGTGAATGACGACTACATTTATATTCAATGTCACCAGGTTGTAATCACAACATTTCTAGTATTCCCTCCTGGCATCGGCGTTACTGTAACCTACTTCTGAGGTTGAGGCGCCTGGAATATGGAGATTTAAACTGTCCCGATGAAGTATTATAGGTGATGTGATGGTAATGATGCGACATGAGAGGCCTTAATCCTAAACTCAATCTAATAAAGTGAATATGATAATGATGGCCAGATGATGTTCGGGGACCATTTGAGCCTTAATTCTTCCTAACAATTGTCTGACATTTAAGGAAAAACTCCGAGAAAACCTCACCCAGAAAATTTGTCCCAACCGAAGATCGAACTCGGGCAAGAGAGTACGCTACCTCGAGACCACAGCGGTGGACAATAATAATAATAATAATAATAATAATAATAATAATAATAATAATAATAATAATAATAATAATAATAATAACAATAATAATAATAATAACAAATATTCTCAACTCGTGTCCGACTCAGGGTCGGGTTGAGGAATGAGATGAGATGAAGCCCCTATATTCATAGGGGCTGTGAACGACAAGGGTGCCGGTCAACCACTCCTGACGCATAGTCACAGGGGCGGATGAATGAAATGAAACGAAATGGATGAGATGGATATGGAGAAAAATGGTGGAATGAAATTTGTGGCAGGGGAAAACGGGAGTAACCCCGATAAAAACCTGCCCAAGCTCCGTTTAATCCACCACGAAATTCACATGGAATGACCGACTCTAGATCTCGGGACCCCAGTGGTGAGAAGCGAGCGTCTAATCGCTTGCACCGCGGAGCCGCTAATAATGATAATAATAATAATAATAATAATAATAATAATAATGATAATAATAATAATCATCATAATGATAATAATAATAATAATAATAATAATAATAATGTTTAATAATTTTTATAGTAACAATAATTCGCTTATTTAAAATTAGTTATTTTTATAATAATAAAAACTCCTGGCGCGACAGGCCTACAAGGCCCTTAGCCTACCAGCCGGCTGCTGGCCTCACATCCACATGTGTCAATCACAGAGGTAGATGATAATCAGCCAGTGTAGGGGTGACATGTGGTCAGCATGTCGAATCCCCCAGCCGTTATAGCTGGTTTCCTCAACCTGGAGCCGCTACTTATTGTAGCTACCCAAATGCATCACGATGCTGGGTGGGCACCGGTCCCATACTGGCCGAAACACCATGAGAAAATTTCTTCCCCCATGGAGACTCGAACCAGCGCAAGTCCCGTAGCTCTGCGCCAAGGCTTCTTGCCTTAACCGCTCGGCTACGGCGCGGAACTTTTATAATAATAATAATAATAATAATAATAATAATAATAATAATAATAATAATAATAATAAATCACAAAAAAAAATGAAGACAGCTTAGAAGTATTACACATGGAACCTTCAGAAAACAAAATTTCTGAATATAAGTCGAGATGGATGCAACGTGTTTAACGAATGGAAGATCACAGGATACCCAAACAAATGTTAAGCTATCAAACTGCAGGAAGAAGACCAGGGCGTCCACTCAAAAGACTTTTGGATGGTGTTCCTCTTGAGGCCGAAACAGGTCAACAAACGGCCTAAATTCGTGAATGTACTATGATGATGATGATGATACTAATAATAATAATAATAATAATAATAATAATAATAATAATACTTACTTACTTACTCACTGGCACTATCGAACCCGTAGGTTCATGGCCGCACGGACATAAGCTCTCCATACATCCCTATCCTGAGCTAATGCTTTCCAATCATTCCCTGTATAATCTACTTCCCTCAAATCATAGTTAATGTTGTTCTCCCACCTCATTCTTGGTCTACCAACTGGGCGTTTTCCTTCTGGCTTTCCTACAAGAAGTTTCCATGCACGTCTTTCATTCCCCATACGTGCAACATGTCCTGCCCATCGCAGTCTACGGGACTTAACTGTTCTTATTATATCTGGCTTCCTATAAAGACCATGTAGTTCATTGTTATGTAGTCTTCTCCATTCACCTGTCTGTTCATCTCTCTTTGGTCCAAAAATTTTCCTAAGAACTTTATTCTCAAATACTCGTAATCTCCTTTCCTCCCTTAAAGTAAGAGTCCAAGTTTCGCACCCATATAATATAACTGGTAGAACAATAGCTTTATATATTTTCAGCTTAACGTTTTTTGAAAGGAGTTGGGACATCAAAAGTCTCTGCAATGCATAATAGCATGCATTTCCAGAATTGAGCCTATGTTTAATTTCTTTGTGCATCTCATTCCTATTTGTGATTATTGTTCCTAGGTATTTGAATTCAGCCAATTCCTCAAAATTTCCCTCATTTGTCCTTAGCTGTCCATTTCCATTATATAATGTATTTCTACGTGTGACCATATATTTAGTTTTACTGATATTTACTTCCAGTCCTAATTTCTTAGTAATAATAATAAAACCCAGGGAATAGTAGATGGATGAGGTAAGAAGAAACATGATCAGCAAAGATTTCAAAGAATTAAGATGCTGAGGACAGGAATCTGTGGTGGAGCAAAATACATTTGGGCTGAAGGATAACTACTTCAATGTAGAGAAAATTCATAATAAAATAATGATAAACTTTCCACTCATGTGCAAGTTGTGCTAAGTCGAGGGACGAGATGAACTGAAATGAAGCGCCTTTTATTGAAGGTCTATGTTATACAAAGGAGTCTACTGATCAGAGCTCTCACAATAGCAAGACAGATTAAATCAAATTGAATTGAATTGAATGAAATGAATGCGATGAATATAGGGAAAAATAATAAAATTATTTTTCTGGCAGGTAAACAACAGAAACCTTGAGGAAACCTACTCTTGTTCTTATTCGACCTACGAACCCCACGTGGAGTGACAAAGATACGACTCTGTACCCTAAAATTGAGGACAAGTATCTAGCCATTTGCACCACATAGCTGTCTACAACAGGAGAATATCTTCATAATATCCTTATTGATATAATTTTACATGTAGGCTTACACCTGAATCATAAGGGTTGTATTTGAGGATATATTCATTTGATGACAACAAGTTTGATTGAGAGTTATTGACACTCTTCAAAACTCCATTAATTAACCTCTCCAGTCACTATTTATCTCTTTTGAACACTCAAAAACTTGTTCATCCGTGGCAAATTAAAAAATCGCTCTCTCTCACTCACTCCCTTCAATAATAATTGTTTTATATACCTGTCACATGAAGAACAGAACAATCGCCAGTCATCTGTTTTTGTAATGAAAGCCTTGTACGTTACAATTGTTACTTATTACATTTTTGCTCATAACAATAGAATCTGATTTTTTATAATATCTTATTTATAGACGTTTTTACATGAAGATAATATCGCGTCTTAGGAGTTTTATTCTAAACATTAGTCTATTTGTTTCTATTGTGTATTCGTAAAAGTAAATTCTCCACTAGTATCGGGGAAAATTTTAGGTCGAGGGATGGGGTGAGATGAAATAATGCATCTAATATTGAAGTAGTGTGATATACGCGGCTGCCGGAATAAATTGTCCGTCTTACCATAATGGAAGCAGATTAAATGAGGCGATTAGAAGAAAAGGGATCTAAGTGATTTTTTTCACAAAAAAAAACAAATCTAGTGCATGATTAAGTTCTTGAAGCATAACAGTTATAAGTATTGTCACGAGTAATTTCCAAATTATCGATACATTCACGACTCACGAAGTGAGGAGTGAATTTATGTACAGCATTTGGAAGTCAAGAGTGGCATTTGGTAGGACTATTTAAAGAATAAAATTAAGCTGTTTACTCACAAATCATTATTTAACTATAGTAATTTTAAAATATTTATATATTTAATGTAAACGGCGATGTTTAAAAACAAATGAGAAACGATTGGTACGCTTCATTTACTTATTTTGTTCATCACTGCAACCAGATTATATTATTTATTGCCAAAGGATCGCAATATTATAAGAATGCACCCTAGTGGAGAAATTTATAACCAACATTATAGGTATTAATTAATTTCTGATGTCCTATGATGTAAATATGTCAATTATATTTTTCTGCAACGTCATTTTCTGGAAAGTAATTGTTTGAAAAAGTGCAAGCAGTTGTTTCTATTTTTGTGGTATAATCAATTGCTACAAATGTTTTATATTATCTCCCGCATGCGCTATCTGGTGACATTCATGCACTATATATACAATCTGGTAGCCGTATTTCTTAGAGAGTCAGTCACTGCAAAATGATGCTGACATATTCAGAATGTTGAAAATGAGGAGCTTTCTTTAATATGATAAACTTCAGTTGATAAATTCAAAGCGAAACAAGACTTAGATTACTTAAAAAATCATTGAAATGTGATTGGTCATTGACTCCAATTTGGAGCATGAGTTAAATAGTCATGAGTAATGTCACGAGTGATTTCCAAATCATCAATAAATTCAGGAGTCACTAAGTGAGGAGTGAATTTATCTAGAGGATTTAGAAATCAAGAGTGGCATTTGTTAGGACTATTTAACGAATAAAATTAAGCTGTTTACTCACAAATCATTATTTTAATATAGTTACCGGTATTTTAAAATATGTATATATTTAATGTAAACGGCGATGTTCCAAAACAAATCAGAAATATGAGGTTATGTTCATTCACTACAAATGTATCATATTATTTATTGCCAAATACGATCGCAATATTTTAAGAATGCACCATAATGGAGAAATAATTAAACACATCAAACTGTTTATTACAATCAAAATTATAGGTTATTCATTTATTTTTTAGTAAACAACTCAGTAAAAACAAGGAATCTATTTATTATCTGCTATATTCAATCTACTTGTTGGAGAAAAATAATGCTCTGACCTGTTCAGAATATTAAAAAGGAGGAGTTTTCTTTATCACAAAAGCAGGAGCTGATAAAGAGAAATCGACAAAGAGAGAGGTGAAACAAAACTGTCATTGGTTGTAAAACAAAATTCATTGAAACGTGATTGGTCATCGACTACCATTTGGGGCATGAGTTAAATGGTCATTTTAAGTTACGAATGATTTTCTTATACAACTTCAACTTTAAACCTGTTTTCCTCAATACTGCAAAACTTACATTTGCACCGCTAAGCTTCTAACCAAAATCATTATCTGGTAGGCCTATATCTACAGTACATTTATTATTTATATATTTTTATTTACTCTAGATTTAACGAAGAATCGTATATTAAAAAATAAATGTATGGATATTCCAAATCGGGCTCGGTGGTCTAGGACTTCTTTATCTTTGGCCCAAAGGTCGCCGGTTCTTTTAGGTTGAAAACATCAAGAATCAATTTCTCTCATAAGCACTTTGAAATGTGGGTCCCTAATCTGTTGATTTTCGGGCTTATGAAAGAACCTCCAGTCAAAATTAGAGCTCCTGACAAAAATTGAATCGGCCTTTCCCATCCAAATAATATGAGGGTTTCATATCAAAATTGGACCAAGTCCAAAAATAGAATTTTCTATTCTAGTTTTGTGTGAATTTGGGTTCAAAATATCAATTCTTCAGAACAATGGTGAACAAAGTATAGCATTTGTTTTTCAGTGTAAAAATTAATATTTAATTCTTAATCTGCAATTTTTTATTCAATGCCACCACGATGTCATTTCGACATTCTGGTATTATTTTATGGTATCGCGTTATTGTAACCCAATCTGAGAATGCGGCGCCTGGAAAGCGGAGTTACGCTGTTTCGATGATTATGATAGGTGATGATGATGGTAAAGAAGCGCCAGGAGAGGCCTTAATCCAGAACTTAATAAATGTGTTAATGGTGATAATGATGACCAGATGATGTTCGGAGACCGTTTGGGCCTTAAAGTTTCCTGACATTTGTCTTACAGGTGAGGAAAAAAACCCGGAAAAAGAAACGTTACCCAGGAAACTTGTCCCGTCCGGGGGTCGAACCCGGGCCCGCTACGTGACAAGGCAGCACGAAGTGCGGTGGGCACTTCATCTGCAATTAAATATATTACTTTAACTTTACATTCAGTTTTTTCAAAATATTAAAATATGAAATTGGTCCACTTTTGCTCTGAACCCTTCATGTACCAATTGCTTACTAGATGCCTCTTTGATGTGATGAGATAACTACTTATCATTCACTCACTGATCCATCCATAGTAATTCTGCCCGAAGGCAGGTCCTTCACTGCAATCATAGCATTTTCATGCTATGTTTTCAGCTTTACTAGGGAATTGTGTAGGTGTGGTAGCTTCCCGTTGCTTTCCACACCTGTGAAGGATGATGATAATGGTAATGATAAGGATGATAACGATGATGGCCATATGATTTCGGGGACCGTTTGGGCCTTAAAGTTTTCCTGACATTTGTCTTACAGGTGAGGAAAAACCCCGATAAAAACCTCACCCAGAAAAACTGCCCCGACCGGGTATCGAATCCGGGCCCGCTGCGTGACAAGGCAGCACGCTACCTCGAGACCACAGCGGTGGACCACTCACTGATATATGTAGGGAAATAAGCTTACCTAAATCAGCTTGCTTAAGTAACTCCCGCAAAGAGCACCCTTGCCCCACATTGGGAAATAAGGGTATAGACAGATAAAAATGGATACCCCTGAGTTATAACCTATGTCTTTTTAACTTTTTTTTAAGAAACCATAGTCAAATCTAATAGGTTCAACATTACACGTGTTCCGCTGTTCTTTCAAACAGTGATGTTGAGGAAGGCCATGAAATTGACAGATGAAAAGCGAAGCACGCGAAAAGAATATTGAGATCTTTTATTGCACATTGTTGAAAGAAAATGGAATCGAGACTTCGTGAGAGAATGTCCGACATCTTGCCAAGAGCTTCTATTCATAAATATTTGCGCTTTTGTCTTCTAAACTGTTTCAAGTTTACCATACGAATAAATAATCACCAAAAATGTACATTTTTTAAAATTTACATAATGAAAATATGTTATAAAGGAAAAAGTAACCGAGTTTATTATTTTTAATTTGAATTCCTAGAGTTTATTGAGTTTTAAAAATGGTTACTTGATAGCATGACAACAAAAGTATGTAAAGCATGTTCATAAAATTAATATATTCTGAGGCACGAATATGTTTTTATAGATATTTCGATACACGAACTTAACCTAAACACTCTTGTTATTTTTATTTATTAAATATAGTAATTTTTATATAACTCACTGGCACTATCGAACCCGTGGGTTCATATAAGCTCTCTTTACATCCCTATCCTGAGATAATGCTTACCAATCATTACCTGTATAATCTACTTCCCTCAAATCTTGGTTGTTATTCTCCCACCTCGTCCTTTGTCTATCAACTGGGCGTTTTCCCTCTAGTTTTCATACACCTCTTTCATTCCCCGTTCGTTCCACACGTCCTGCCCATCGCAGTCTCTGAGACTAAACTGTTCTTATTGTATCTGGCCTCCTATATAGACCGTAGCTCACAGTTAACGAGTTTTCTCCATTCTGTTTGTCCATCTCTTTTTTGCCCAAAAAATTCCTAAGAACTTTATTCTCAAATACTCGTAATCTTCTTTCCTCCCTTAAAGTATGAGTCCATATTTCGCAGCCATATAATATAACTGGGATAGTAACAGTGTTAAACATTTTCAATTTAACGTTTTTTTAAAGGAGTTGGACGCCAAGATTCCCTGTATTGCATACAGCATGCATTTACAGAATTGAGCCTATGTTTAATTTCTTTGTGCATCTCATTCCTATTTGTAATTATTGTTCCCAATTATTTGAATTCAGCCACGTCTTCAAAATTTCCCTCATTTCTCATTAAATGTCCATTTCCATTATAGGCTATAATGTATTTCTGTGTGTGAACATACATTTAGTTTTATTGATGTTTACTTCCAGTCCACGTTTATTAGTATTACTCAATAGCGTGTTGGTCCTTAGTATCACCTTGCCATCTCCCAATAATAATACATCATCAGCAAAAACTAATAGGTTTTTAATACCAGTGAATGGTAGGCCTTCATCCTCTAAAGATTTGATGGCATGCTCTAATACAAAATTGAATATTAGAGGAGATATGGCATCTCCTTGTTTTTTACATTGTAAATTTCAAAAGTATCCGGAAACGATGTTCCCTACTCATTGTGTTATTTAGTCATTTAGACACATTGGTGTAAGTCTAACTTTTAGGAAATCTGAACTCCAAATATTATATAAGAGGTTAAAAAATATTTAATGCAGGTATAGGTAGAGTGCCTCTATATTATATAAGGTTGGGGAGATGACAAAAATAAAAAAATAAAATAAACATGTTTTATCCTAAATGCGTTTTGATGTTCATAGTAATGGAGTAAATTAATTTTTGTAACTAACTCACTGCCAACTACCGAACTCAGAGTTTCATTACCGCGCGAATATATTCTCTTTAAACATCCCTAAAGCTAATGTTTCTCATTCTTACTCTGTATAATTCATATCCCTGAAATCATGATTGTTATTCTTCCATCTCATACTTGGCCTATCTACTGTGGTCTTTCCTTCTGGTTTCCATGCCCCTCTTATACTCCCCATTATGCCTTATGTCCTCCCCAACACAATATACGAGATCTACTCTCGTTACAGTATCTGGTTTCTCATAAATGCCTGTGCAAACTATTATGTAGTTTTCTCAATTTACCTGTTTACCGGTTTCCCTTTTGTCCAGAAATGTACCTAAACACTTTATTCTCAAATTATTCCTAATCTTTTATCTTCTTAAAAAGAAAGATATGTTTTGCTTCCGTAAAAAATATAAATATATATATATATATATATATATATTATACTGTATTTTAGTTTAACAATTTTTTAATGAAGGTGGGTTGACAAGAGTCCCTTTAAGGAATAATTGCATGCTTCTCCAGAAAAATCTAGAGCGATTTTTATATTTTGGCTTATAGGTAAATGGCCACTTCTAATCATCGAATATCATTGATTTTTTTATTAAATCCTCTTTGATCTCAATGACATAGGCTTATGTTGAATTTCGCAATGAAAAATCAAAAATTCCTGTCTGCTAGAGTGATTTTTCATGCTTTCATTCTTAAAGGACCGATTTTAATGGTTAACGAACTTGACCTTACTTTTTTTTAATTGATTGCTATATGCCGTGTTTGATTCCGAAAAAAAATTGCCGCCTCTACAGAATTAGAATACACAGAAAAGGAACATGCACACACACACACACACACACACACACACACACACATATCTATAGTGTTCGGAAATTTCTAATACAAACTTCTAGGACTCGTACAGGGAACGGAGTAGATAATGTTTAAATAGGGTCCGTTATCTGGAAACGTCCCTTTATGTGCTATAGGTACAAGTTCGTATTAAATGTTGACATATCCCGTGTCTGCTGGGAATAAATATATATTAATTTAATGATTTATAACTCAATTAATTACATTTACATAATCCAATATTCATATATTTCGTGGCACTGCCAATGTCAAGGGAAAAATAAAGAAATTTCACTTCGTCAACTGTAATAAAGTGTTATGGAGCTAAGAAAACAATGTGATTTGGAGGCATAATCAGTGCAACGAGGTTGGTGTTCACCATACCGAACTATTGTTGTAGTAGATAAGCATAGTACTAACCACAATGTTAAGTACAGTAGAAAGTTCGATTAATTTTGTGTATAAACAATTATTCTTACAGTGACAAAGTAAAGATTTTTTTATTTCCCTCTTGACATTGGACATTGTCACGAAATACTTGTGAATGTTGGGTTGTGTAAATGTAATTAATTGAGTCATGTATCATTAAATTACTATAGATTTATCCCCAGCAGATGCGGGAGATAAACACGCTTAATGCGAACTTGTACCTACAACGGTAGGTTTCCGGACAAATGTTCGTATTCTAAAGTCATCTGCACAGTCCCCTGTATAAGTCATTGTAGTTTGTAATGGGAATTTCTGAACATATATTTTTGGTCATGGCAATTTCTGGCATATATTATTTATTATCGATGAAGATTTGAACTTTTTTCAAAAATCTTTTCATGAGCATATCCTCAGTGGTTACATTCCTTCGGAATTTATTAACTTACTTACTCACTGGTACTATCGAACCCGTAGGTTCATGGCCGTACGGACATAAGCTCTCCATACATCCCTATCCTGAGTTAATTGTTTCCAATCATTCCCTGTATAATCACTTCCCTTAAATTATAGTTAATGTTATTCTCCCACCTCATTCTTGGCCTACCAACTGGGCGTTTTCTTTAACAATCGAATGGATCTATGTAAATAAATAAACAAATGCCTGTTCTTAATATAGCAGACTTAAAAAAGTCGGTATTCTATTAATCAGGAATAACTAGAAGATAATGAAACTATAAAGCAAATATTATATGGGCCATAGAATCGCCTTGGATTTTTAAAAACAATTTGGAATCTAGAGATGAAATAAAGTTTAGTATAAATACATGTAAAAATATTCGATGCAGTAGAGTTTTGTAGCACCCCTGATAAACAGCAAAATTTGCCAGGTGAGATTCGAATGTTCTTCACTTGCAATTTTTTTTTGCAATCTCACCGCTATTTCAATTACTGGCAGCTAATTTCCACTGATCGATATATATATCGAGTTAATTTAAAACCTCTTCCCACTCACATTACAAATCAAGATACTTTTTGTGCAAGTGACGTTGCTGATTTTTTACAAGTGTTTCTCGTGTAACATCCTTATGTACAGTATATTTTAAATACGAGAATGAGTTTGTTTGCTAATTGGTATACAAAGTTGAACTACTGAACTGATTTTCATTCAAATTAGCACAGAGATAACTAGAATCCCGGAAAAGGACACACAGTATCCATTCCGATTTAAATATATTTCCCGAGGGATACCAAAAACAAATATGTCGCCGAGTTATTTATTTCGAATTCCTAAAGTGTATGTTATTCGTTCCGCCTATTTTATTATTCAATAGACACTTGGCCTATGTGAGGATTTTAATTTAACATCATTTTACTATAAAGGAGAGGAAAATAAGAATTTTATAGTAGGTATAAAAGGTTTATTAATCACAGTTATATTAACTCTTAAATTAAAAATGTATCTTAAAAGATACATCAATTGGTTTAATTAATTTAATAATTTTAATAAATATAGATGAAAACTAATAAGAAGAGATTACTTACATCTAATAATAACAGTTACGCATCATTTCGTTTTCACTGCGGTCCGCCACATTTAAATAACTGACTCGAGAAATAAGTTTTTTTTTGTCAATTTAAGGGTTAATCATGCTTCTGGTTTCGAGGGTCGCTGGTTGAAACCCTGCCGAGGTCGATGGATTTTTTAGGACGGAAAAATCCAAGGAGCAAATCGTGGGTCCCTAGTCCGAAGATTTTCAGACACGTAAAAGAACATTAAGCCTGAACAAAGAGGCCTCTAAGCAAAATTTACCGACATCAACGTCCTAGTAAAACTTAGTTGCCTCTTAGATGTCTCACTGGTTTCGTGTGTTGACCGCATGCCATCCATGACATCACCGAGCAAATTAGGTAACTAAAATTAACTTTGTTTAGTAACTTCTTACAAAGAGCGGCTATGGCTCATCAGTAATATATATATATATATATATATATATATACATACATATATACATATTAATCAACCGCATAGACTTTTGTATGAAAAGTCACGATTTCATGGGGGAAACTTAATAATTACGACCAGTTGTATCACATCCTTTACTCTCTAAATGACTAAATCAACACCTTACATGCCAGACCAATATAATTAAATCCCTCTCCCTGTTCCAATTATTATTATCTACCGTCAAAACTTTTAAATCAGCTTAGACCTTCTTTATTTCCATTTGCAGCGAAACATAGGTTTTTTATTTAATACCAAAGTAATGAAGCAACTAAAGACGTTCTCATGAATAAAACATGTATATATTCATCGATCCTACTTAATAGACACTGATAATGAACATGACAGAAAATAAATAAATAAACACACACAAATATATATATATATATATATATATATATATATATATGTGGTGTGTGTGTGTGTGTGTTTTCGGAACAAAACTTGGCATACAGCTATTATATATGAAGAGAAGGTCTAGTTCGCTAACCAGACATCGGACAAATAACATGGGAGATTAAGCTAAAAGGAAAATATTATAATGATCTAGCGGCCGGAATTTTTGGCTTTTTGAAATAAAATTAGAAAGATATTTTCCTAAAATTTGCGAAAAGAACATTAGAATCAAGTTTTTTTTTAAATACAATAGGAAGTAACATTAAGAGGTTTGTTTAATAATTAAAACATTTGTTCTGTTCATTCTTACCTCTTATGGTTGTTTTTGTAGAACATATGTTTCAGAGCTTCTTAGCCCCGTCGTCAGCGATTACAGACAAAAACAACTTATTCATCTTTTATTATTCTAGGAAGAGACTTAAGTTGAACTCTAACCACAAAACCAACTGGAGCCTTAATAAATTTTATAATCCTATCATCTATACTATGGGACAATTTAACATAAGAGGTAAGAATGAACAGAGCGAATGTTTTAATTATTAGAAGTAAGGTTTAGCTGAAACCCGAAATTAAAAAATCATTCTAGCAGTCACCATGGTTGTATTCTCAGAATACGTACTATTTAATTAACAAAAGAAAGGTTCATTCCATACACAAGCAAAATATGACCCTAAATTCGATTTGCTAAGGAAGTAGATTTGTTTAAGTAGTTCCTGCTATCGGTACTAATTCTTTCTTTTCGTTAATAACTGCTCCTTTTATAGGTGGGCCCTACATCTACTTGTTCCATGCCACCGGGCTTCACAGGAGCACGATATGTGGGGAGTGAATTTTGAAATCTGGCTCACATCCATACTTTTTTGACCACACAATAACGTGGAAGATTTCCACGAATGAATGATTAGCTCAAATCCAGAGCCAAAACCGAGACAACACGATCGTTTAAGACAAGTCATAACTAAAAATCATACATTCATACTATACAAGGTAAACATGATAGTTTATGACTTTCCCAAATTGTGTTCTTGGAGAATTTAAACTTTCAATTTTGCCGACATTTGTATTTACAGGTGAGGAAATATTCCGAAAAACACCTCACCCTGAAAACTTGTCCCGATCCGATATCGAACCTGGACTCACTGCGTGCTAGGTAAGATGTTACCCGGAAACTACAGGTGGACTCCTAATTCTTCTGCCATAATAATTATTAATTACTTGGAATTGAATTCATATAAGCTATTGATCGAATTAGGCCAGAAACAATAATGTTTACACTGATACAATAGTTATATATTCTACAAGGGAGGTAAGGTCAACTTATCACTTAGGATAATTTTGTCACCGAGCATCGGGAGGGGGGGGGAGAGCAATACATTCCGAAACAGTTTCTATAAAAAAATTATAAATACGTTTATCCCCATTTACATTAAACTAACCATAAAAATTAATACGGAAGGAATAGACATTTCAAATTCCATTTTGTACGCAATAATATTTACAATTTACCCTATGTCATAAAAAGGATAATCTAAAAAAAAAACTAATTCCACATTCTTTTGTTTGCCATGTTGCTATGGAAACGTCAGTCATTTCATTGAACTTAATACAACAACTTTTTTTTTCTGAGGTATATTAACAATGTAAAGCCTATAGGGGATGTTTTTTATTAGATAATTAATTATATTTAACTTGTTTGCAGTAGAGACATGCCTGCAATTATTTCCTGACAATGAACACGCACCTGAAGCCTGCATTACTGTCCTTACGCTTTTCTTTGATGTGCTTTATTCTTTGGCGGTAGTTGCCAGAACCAAGTTTATAATTCGT
The DNA here is from genome assembly GCA_030220185.1 of Diploptera punctata. Classification (NCBI taxonomy): domain Eukaryota; kingdom Metazoa; phylum Arthropoda; class Insecta; order Blattodea; family Blaberidae; genus Diploptera; species Diploptera punctata. Next base: position 279,513 of record JASPKZ010005705.1, read on the forward strand.
CATGGGATGTGAATCAATGTCAGGTGGGACCTACAATAACTATCAAAGGGTCATTACTCTTAATTTTTACACTATGGAATCCGTTTGTGGTCTACTATTCACCATGTCCTGAAAACTAAAATTATATTCTCAGTCCTTGTTTTCGGCTTTTATAGATCTCTAAAGCTCTTAACTAACTCATAAGCACTATTGGACATGTAGGTTCATGATCTAAAGGACATAAGCTCTCAATTTTCCCTATCCTTAGCTAATGTTTTCCAATCATCTCCTGTATAATTTAAAACTAAACTAAACTCCATGGCACGACAGGCCTAGAAAGACATTGGCCTACCAGCTAGCTGCTGGCCTCACATCTACATGTGTTAATCACAGAGGTAGATAATCATCCTGCCAGTGTAGGGGTGATATGTGGTCAGCAGGTAGTGTCCTCCAGCCGTTATAGCTGGTTTTCTCAACCTGGAGCCGCTAGTTAATGTCCATCCATAGTAATTCTGCCCGAAGGCAGGTCCTTCGCTGCAATCATAGAATGTTCATGCTATGCTTGCAGCTTTACTAGGGAATTGTAGGTTAGTAGCTTCCCGTTGCTTTCCACACCGGTGAAGGATGATGATGATGATGATAATGATAAGGATGACGATGATGGCCATATGATTTCGGGGACCGTTTGGGCCTTAAAGTTTTCCTGACATTTGTCTTACAGGTGAGGAAAAAACCCCGATAAAAACCTCACGCAGAAAAAACTGCCCCAACCGGGGATCGAACCCGGGCCCGCTGCGAGACAAGGCAGCATGCTAATGTAGCTACCCAAATTCCTCACGATGCTGGGTGGGCTCCGATCCCATTCTGGCCGAAATTTCATGAGACATTTTCTTTCCAATTTATCTCCCTCAAATAATTTGAACGTTATTGCATGGATGACGATGGCGTAGGATACAAATGCAATTTATTTAATTAAACATCAGAAATACTCAACACAAAATTTCCAAATTTTCTATATTTGTTTTCCAAAACTGCACTGTGTACACAAATATAATTTTCTGCTAATAAAATCTCTTCACGGTTTAATTCATTAACTCAGTTCTTTAATCGCTTTCGACTTCATTCAAAATCTACTTGTCTTAGCATTTAGATTACTTTTACTCGTCCACAATTCGAACACAACTCTCGCTATTCACTCTGAGTCTGAAGAATCTCTAAACTCCTTATATATGTAAACGTAACGTAAGTCTAGACTTCTCTCAAATTGAAGGCTCGAGAGGATGATTCTTCCAGATTAGAAGAATTTGGAAAATTATTCCCCCAGAAAGCAGGTCTGGAGAAGTTGCTTCCAGCTTGCACAGGACTCGAATCTAACTCTTATAGCTTATGAGAATCCTGCCGCTGCAAGCTAAATTCAAATGCGGTAATTTGAGCAACTGTCGTTCTCCCACCTCATTCTTGGTCCACCTATTTGGCACTTTACTTCTGATTTTCGTAGAAGGTGTCTTTGTGCTCACCTTTCACGCTCCATTCGTGCCACAAGTCCTGCCCATTGTAGTCTACGAGACCTCATCATCATCATCATCAACAACATTCACGGATTAAGCCCATTTGGCTTGTTCCGGTCTCATAGATTCTCATTCAAAAAATTGAATCCATCTCTTTTTCGATCTACCAACATTCCTTTGTCCTTTTGGTTTGTAATTAAGTATAATTTTTGGTATGCGTTTTCATCTTTCATTCTTTGGACATGCTCTGTAGAGTTTTTTCTGGATTGTTTTATTTTATCTATTAGTCTAAAATATTTACCTCATTTCTAATATCTTCACTTCTTCTTTTATCTACAAGTTTACAGCCAGCTACACTTCTCAGAAATCTCATTTCAGCTGCTTCCATGATTTTCTCTTCTCTTTTAGTTAAAATTCAATACCTTAAAACAATAAATTACACAATTACTTCCACTAGAACTATTTTTATTCAATGCCACTACGTTGTCATTTCGATATTCCGGTATTCTCCTCTGGCATGGCGTTATTGTAACCCACTTCTGAGGATGGGGCGCCTGGAAGACAGAGTTACGCTGTCCTGATGATATGATAGGTGGTGATGATGGTAATTATGCGCCAGGAGAGGCCTTAATCCTAAACTTAATGAATATTATGAATATGAAAATGATGGCAGATGATGTTCGGAGACAGTTTGGGCCTTAAATTCCCTGGCATTTGTCTTACAGCTGAGGAAAAACCCCGAAAAAACCATCATCCGGGTAACTGTCGAGACCGGGGACCGAACCCGGGCCTACTACATGTCAAGGAAGCATGCAACCTCTAGACCACAGCGGTGGACCCACTAGAAGAATTACATGAGACTATCAAACACTTATAAAGTAATTTTAGATTAATATACATATGACGAATATGCAATTTAAAATATTAAATTTAATCATCTGTTAAGCGCACTACATGACATAAAAGTCTATTTCAAAGAGCAGCACAGTTCACAATGGAGTATAATATAAAATTTGTTTAATGCTAAAGGTCGCATCAAGTCTGTTAATTAATTATGTACCCGTTAAATTCCTCTCCATGTTTACAATGACTATTTTCCTCTTTACTGAATCACATTCTATATATATACTAGCTGGCCCGGCGAACGTCGTATCGCCTTTAAATATTTTTACGTTAATTTTTCCAATGTTTTAATAGGTATCTGCTATTCGGGGTGGAAACAAATCCAACAAATCAAAGATCATAAAAATCGGTCCAGCCGTTCTTGAGTTATAAATAGTGTAACTAATCCGACTTTGTTGTATATATATATATATACATATAGAAGTCCCGGCCACGCGTTGCTGTGGCTAAGGTATACGTTAAATTATGTTGTAGTAAACTAAGTGAGAAATCTAAATCGGAAAGTTTTTGTTTTACACAATTTTTTAGTTCTGGTACGTTAACTACACCCGGTATAAATATGGGTGGTGGTTTATGTGGAAGTGGTTTTGTTGACTGTGATGAATTTATGTTGTCTGCATTCTCAGTATCATCCATAAGTGCATCATAAGGATTATATACATTTATTGATGGAATATTTTGAGGAGGCTTGCTGATTTCATTATACTTTCGTTTTTTTCTACGAACTTGTTGGCAGTTTGGATTCTTATCATCATCAAGAAGTCTCTGTATAGTAATATCATCTTGTGATATATTGTAGTCATCTTGTTTTTCATTTGATTGAGGCATGGAGATTGTTTCTGTAATATTAGGCATATTATTATAACTAATAGACTTACTTACAATTCTGTTCTACTCCGTTCCTTAGGACCTTCATATGTTTTAAAATTTATATTTTTCTTAAATGTAAGATTTATATCACATAAGCCTATACCAATTTGCGGAAATTCACTTGATATCTTATCATTCATGGTCTCTAGAACTGATTCGCCATATTGTTCAATGTTCGCTTCTCGGTTCAGTTAAATTTAAAATTAAGTTGCTGTCTTTCAGACAGATTACTTAAAACTAATACTTACACACCAAATTAATATTATTATCAATAAATTGAAAATAAAATAAACACTGAACATACTTAAATTATGAAATAATCAATATTTGTATTCAATTGAAATTCGCGGTTGCAACAAAAAGCACAGCCACCTGGTTAAATAATAAACCAATTACCTTACACGGCCATCTGTTAGAATCGTATGGAACTCACAGATAATTATAACTCTTTGTTAAATAATAAACAAATTATTTGCAATAAAAATAATGCAACTATAAATTTAGTTATAAACAACCGTAGGTCTCAAGTTGGATCAAACAACAGACAGTGTGCAAAATTTTATTAAAATCGGTTCAGTAGTTTAGGATTCCATCGCGGACAAACAACATGACACGTAATTTTTATATATTAAGATATATGCTACACAAGTTTGGGAAACATAAAAGTATGGCCCCTAGGAGTCAGCAAAACGGTGCAACATCACGGAGTAACAACGGAAAAGTGAACTCGAATGGACACATGTCACAAGTGATTTCATTTTGTTTTTATTTTAACATGCATCATTTACGCCACACATTTCTTCTTTGGGCGAATTCCGAATGAATGTAACTATGGAGGTTGTACCATCACTAATCCAGTCGCTCGCTCACTGGTACAATCGAACCCATAAGTTCACGACTGCGTGGACACAAGATCTCCATGCATCTTTATCCTGAGTCAACACTTTCCAATCATTCCCTGTATAATTTACTTTCCTCAAATCATAGTTAACTTTATTTTCCAACCTCATTCTTCACCTACATACTGAGCATTTTCCTTCTGATTCTCCTACAAGAAGCTTCCATGCCCATTTTTCATTCCTCATTCGTGCCACATCTCATGTCCATTGTGGTCTACAAGACTTAAGTATTCTTATTATATCTGGCTTCCTTCAAATAATATGTAGCTTACTGTTACGTAGTCTTCTCCATTCATCTGTCTGTTCATCTCTAATTGGTAAAAAAAAAATCCTCAAAAATATATTCTCAAATACTTGTAATCTCCTTTCCTCCCTTAAAGTAAAAGTCCATGTTTCGAATGCATATATCTGGGAGAATAATATTTTTATATATTTTCAGTTAATTTCATATTTAATTTCTTTGTACATCTCATTCCTATTTGTAATTATTGATCTTACGTATATAAATTCAGCCAATTCTTCAAAATATCCCTCATTTCTCATTACCTGTCAATTTCCAATATATAATGTAATTATACGTGTGAGCATACAGGCTCTTTAGTTTTATTGACGTTTACTTTCAGTCTCAAATTCTTAGCGTTACTCAATAGTGTGTGCGCGTGTTGGCGCTTAGTATCTCCTCGCTATCGCCTAATAATACATGGTAATTTATTGGACTAATGGCCGCATTCTCTCTGGTTTTAATACAAGGAATTCCATGCTCCTCGTTCATTCCCCATTCGTGTCACATGCCCTGCACATTGTAGTCTATGAGACTTAGCTGCTCTTATTGCACCTGGTTTGTTGTGAAGATCATGTAGCAGACTGTTATTCAGTATTCTCCATTCACCTGTCTGTTTGTCTCTGTTTGGTCCAACAATTTTCCTCAGAACATTATTCTTAAATACTCGTAATATTTTCTTCCCCCTTAAATTAAGAGTCCACGTTGCGCATTCATATAATATAATATAAATGTGAGAATAACGGTTTTATATATTTTCAGTTTTTTTTAGAAAAGGTGGAACGATAAGAATTTGATGTTGGACAAGGGAAAATAAAGAAAGAAGGAAACAATGAAAAAAAAAAAAAACACAAGGAAGAAAGTAAACAAGTATCTTATCTTTATTACAGTTGTAAGAATAAGGATTTTAGTTGAATGATTGCAAATTAGAGAAGACGGGTTTCTTCTCGTATTTTTCTCTGTTTAGCTCTAATTACTAAATCGTCCTAAACTAATTTCCCTCAAGCCTCTAAACAATTTCATTTTACCGCTAACCAGGAAAAACATATACCGTTGTCTATTCTCTATTCTAATGGATGTACACACGTTCCTTCGTATTCTGAAATGCAATTGTTCATTGATGAAGCCAATTTAATTTTCATAAGTAATGCCACGAGTGATTTTGCAAATTATCGATAAATTTATCTAGAGAATTTGGAAATCAAGAGTGGCATTTGTTAGGACTATTTAACGAATAAAATTAAGCTGTTTACTCACAAATCATTACTTAACTATAGTTATTTTAAAATATTTATATATTTAATGTAACCGGCGATGTTTGAAAACAAATGAGAAACGATTGGTACGCTTTATTTGCTTATTTTGTCCATCACTGCAACCAGATCATATTATTTATTGCCAAAGGATCGCAATGTTGTAAGAATTCACCCTAGTGGAGAAATTTACAACCAACGTTATAGGCATTAATTAATTAATTAATTTCTGATGTCCTATGATGTAAATATGTCAATTATATTTTTCTGAAACATCATTTCCTGGAAAATAATTCGTTTAAGAAAGTGCAGACAGTGGTTTCTTTTATTTGTTGTATAATCAACTGTTACAAATGTTTTTATATTATCTCTCGCATGCGCTTTCTGTTGACATTCATGTAATATATATATATATATATATATATTATATATATATATATATATATATATGTATATATATATATATGTGTGTGTGTGTGTGTGTGTGTGTAAATCTGGTAGGCGTATTTCTTGGAGAGTCAGTCACTGCAAAATAATGCTATGACCTACTCAGAATGTTTAAAATCAGGTGCTTTCTTTACTATGATAATCTTTAGTTGGTAAATTCTAGGCGAAACACGACTGTGATAGGTTGAAAATAAAAATCATTGAAATGTGATTGGTCATTGACTACCATTTGGGGCACGAGATAAATAGTCCATATAAATTTACAAAAGGATAAGAAACTCGTTTCTTTTGGCGGTCACACAATGTTTGTATGCCCCTGGAAGCTGTAGACGGAGTACAATTATGCCTCATTAGCCTGCGAAATCTAATAAGCGACCTCCAGCCTCTGTAAGTAATGCAAATTCTTGCCCATTTATCGCTTGTGACGCATTTAATTAGTTGCGAATATCTTCCATCTTTGATGCGATCAATCACCTCTGATACAGCTCTAACATCATGATATTTCCAAGCTGTTTCGATTCATTACATCTGATAAATTTTACTCATACGAAGTTGTATGTAAACGATTTGCACATTACACGATCACAAAATACATACTTGAAGCACTGTGCTGTTCATTCACTTTATTTTTAAAAATCTGCCTTATAATAAAAAAGTCATATATACCGTATTTGCTTGCGTAATTTATGCACTTTTCAATTTACTTTGGCCACTGAAAAATTGGGGAGCGTTAAATATGGGTGTTTTTAAAATTTGAGGTCCTGTTCTGAGTTATTTGAAATGTGGTAGATAAGTAACTCACTGGCACTACCAAACCCGTAGGTTCATGACCGCACTGACATAAGCTATTCATACATCCATATCCTGAGGTAATGCATAATAGCACGCATTTCCAGAATTGAGCCTATGTTTAATTTCTTTGTGCATCTCATTCCTAGTTGTGATTATTTTTCCTAGGTATTTAAATTCATCCACTTCCTCAAAATTTCTCTCATTTATCATTAACTGTTCATTTCAATTATATAATGCATTTCTATGTGTGACTATATATTTAGTTTCATTGATATTCACTTCCAGTCTCAATTTCTTAGTGTTACTCAACAGTGTGTGCGTGTTGACCTTAACTATCTCTTCATTATCGCTCAATAATATTACATCATCAGCATAAACTAACAGCTTACTAATACCATTGAGTTGTAGGCCCTCTACATCCTCAAAGATTTAATGGCATGCTCTAGTACAAAAATAAAAAGCAGAGGAGGTAGTGCAGCTCCCATTGTGGATTCCAAAAGTATCCGAAAAATATCTGCCTACACGCACTTTGTGCCATTCAGACACATTCGTATAAGTCTAACTAACTTTTTAGGAATTCCGAACTCCAGCAGGATACTATATAACTTCTCCCTCTTAATTGAGTCGTATGCCTTTTTGAAGTCTACATATAGTTGATGTACAGTGCCATTATATTCCCATTTCTTTTCTAAAATCTGTCATATTAAAAATATCATCTGTTGCAGACCTGTTTCTTCTAATTTCTTCTAAATCCACATTGATAATCTCCTAGAATGTCATCAATATAAGGAGTAAGTATGCTCACTAATACATTTGTTAGAATTTTGTACGAAGTTGAGAGTATTGAGATGCCCCTGTAGTTGTTGCAATAAGTTTTATCTCCTTTCTTATAGATATTATATGATAATAGATTCTTTCCTTTGATCTGGAAGAGCTTTTTGTTCCCCAAATCATACTAAGCAACCGGCACGACGTATCTTGTCCATCAATTTTTCTCCCCCTATTTTATCAGTTCTGCTGGGATCTCATCTGAATCTGATGCTTTATACATCTCCAATTGTTCTATTCCCATTTCAATCTCTAGTGCACTTGGTTCTGTGACTAGCATTTCTGCTGTTTATAAATTATCCTTTTCTACATCCTGTTCTGTTAGTACATTTAATAGCTGTTTAAAGTAACTTTTCCATCTATTTAATATACTCCTGGAATCAGCAATCATATACCGATTTTCATTCCGAATTATTTTTATTCTAGCCTGAAACCTTTCTTCTCTATCCTAATTCCCTGATATAATTCTCAAATGTCCCTATTTTACATTCATTTCAAGATCATTAATCTTCTCAAATCTCCTCAAATATTCCCTGTTTTTACTCTTTAGTAATCTGATAGTTTTCCGTTTAATATTACCCAATTTCTCTAAATTTACCTCATTTGGCTCGTGTAACCATTTCATTTTTGCTTGCTTTCTTTTCTTTACAATGTCAGCACATTCCTGATCAAAGTATTTCTTGTTTTGTCTCTTTTTTTAAATATCCAATGCCTTCTGATGCAGACAATTTAATAGTATCTCTTATAGCCTACCATTCTTTATATATTATACCAGTTTTTTCTTCGTTTGCCACATTGTCATCGGAAGATTCCAGTACTTCAAATCTATTAGCAATTTTGATTTGGAGATAAGTATAGTAATTAAGAATACAGTAATTTTGTAATCTCTTATAATTTTATAGCATACCATTGTAGGTGATCTTGAATATAATAAAATAATAATCATGCAATAATAAATCTATAAACAATAAAAATATTATTATACAAATAAAACAATTCAAATACCGTAATAATAATTTAGCGCGTAATTTTGTTTCCTCTAATAACGAACGTTGGATTCGTGAACTCCTAATTTTCTTTCTGCTACACGATTGCCAAAATGTCCCGCGAAACTTATCAGTTATCACTTTCAATTTATATGACGTATAAACTGTTAGTTTTCTTTCCCATCTTGAAATACCGTATAGAAGCAAGCGTACATTAGAAGAGTTGAAAGTCAACTGAAATACCGGTATTTACTTTTCTAAAACTTGTCTCTACTAAGGGCAAGAATGTTAAAGTAGCGGGATTATAGGTTTCTTTGTGAAGCAAGTAATTCAGTTGTTGATAAATGATCTACGTTGGAATGTAAAAATTGGCAATGAAATTCAGGGAAGGAAAATCCCTACTACACTGAAAAGAAAAGGTACCTGAAATATGTGCTCAAAATATGCCCAGCAAAAATAAAGCTCAAAATAATCCCTTCAAATTAGGGTGCGCAAAATACGCGGGGGCTCAAATTACGCGAGCAAATACGGTATTGTAGACATATTTCTTCTAAACCCACATTGATTATTGCCTATTTCGTCGTCAATATATACAGTACCCCAGCAAATGGAAAATAAATGTAATTAAGAAATTACACAACCATCTGGTGTTGTCAGCTTTCCACTGTCGCGCCTTGCTTAACTATTTAAAGCTGAGAAAAAAAAAGCTATGATGGGAATGACTTGAAAGGTACACCCGTACGCAATTCCAAAATATAGCAATATTGAATCGATTACCAGTGAAGTATGCTGCCAAGACACAAAAAAGGCATATGTCTACAATTTAATTAAGAGGGAAAAGTTCTATAGTATCCTGCTGGGGTACGGGATTCCTAAAAAGTTAGACTTATTCCAATGTGTTTAAATCTCACAAATAAAAAAGGACATGCAGGCAAAACGTTTTCGAATACATCTTAAATTCACAATGGGTTAAAACAAGGATATGCACTATGTCCTCTACTATTCAATTTTATACTAGGGCATGCACAAGTGGTGAACATGGTCCACTGTTTTACTTTAGAGTTCACTATGGACAGAAGTGCATGGGTTTCGAAATATTCACTGTAGCACGTATTTTATCAAACCAATACTAAATTTAAATATTTTAATATTTCTGGTTGCGTAAGAATTATTAATCGACCGCGGTGTACTAGTGGTTACGTTCCATGCCTCTAGACCAGAGGGTGGCGGCTTCACATCCGGCCGGGTCGATGGATTTTTAGGAAGAAACAATTCACGGGACAATTTAAAGCCTGCATCCTGAGTCTGAAGATTTTTGGGCTAGTAAAAGAACCTCGAGCTTGAATAAAAATTCCTGAGCTAAATTTAACCGATCTTCCTACATCCAAAAAAAAGTGACTTGGTTTCCTATTAGATGTCTCCTCTAGGCGATGTACTAACCACATGTCACTCACCGACATCTGTAGGAAAATAAGCGCAACTAAATTAGTCTAGCACCGACCGGAAGGAACGGAGATTAATTAAACAAATCATTAGAATATTATTCAAAATGTTTGAGAATAAATTCGGTAGGCTCAAGTAGGTAGTCTCGTAGATTACTATGGTCAGGACATGTGGCACGAACGGGGAATTAAAGAGGTGTAATGAAGCTTCTTGTAGGAAAACCAGAGGGAAGACTCCCAGTTGGTAGAGCAAGAACGAGGTGGGAGAATAACATTATCCATGATTTGAGGGAAGTATATTATGGAGGGGATCATTGGAAAACATTACCTCAGGATAGGAATGTATGGAGAGCTTATGTCCGCGCGGCCATGAACTTACGGGTTCGATAGTACCAGTGAGTTAGTTAGTTAGTTAAATCTAGCACGTTTTGTTTCATTATACATTAAATAAATACATAAATAAGTAAATAAATAAATAAATAAAGCCTGATATGTCCCTTTAGGGCAAAGGCCTCCCTGTACAGGGGTTAAGCTCTATTTGAGAGTGTCACCTGGTGAGCTACTCCGTGGTGAGAAGTTGACTTGGATGTAGCACTTGGTTTGTATACACTGTCTGTTCTGTGATTACTTTGTATAAAATATTAATTGTATTAGGAAAGAGGGAAGGTCGATTTAGGTCCCGCTCTTTAGTCCGAATGAAAGAGGTTCATGGAAGCTTATTGTAAAAAAAAACAGAAGGAAAACGCCCAGTTGGTAGACCAAGAATGATGTGGGATAATAGCATTTACCATGATTTGAGGGAAGTAGATTATAGAGGGGATGATTGGAAAACATTAGCTCAGGTTAGGGATGTATGGATAGCATATGTCCGCGCGGCCATGAACCTACGAGTTCGATAGAATCAGTGAGTTGGTTAGTTAGCTCGAGTAGAATAAGTGTTAATTCAATAATTAATGAGAATGTTTTAAAGTCTATTGAAATGTAATCTGTGTTGAAATTTGAGCTGTAAGTTTACATATGTACAAAAATGCTTCACTCGATTCTAAACGTAAGGCACCACTGCAGTAGTCAGAATATATCACTCATCTGAAATATGTTTGAAAGAAATGTAAAATATAATACAGCCACTTCTCAATTATGCTCTGTCAATACAGCTGGCTCTACTATATGTTAGTATATTTACATAACTCGAGTAAGAACAACTACTGTTTTGTGCCTGATGTAATAGTATAGCCTCCGACAACACGGTCCAATCGGTAACTCATGACTGACTGGAAATATTTTATTTCACACTATCAATTCACTCACTCACAAACTAGGTGAGAAAGGCCAGAAATGTCATTAAATACAACTTGGCATTGGACAAAAAATCACTACTGTAATTACATAATTGCGTCCTCTTTCTTATATAAAATGAAAAATCAAACAATATATTATTGCTAAATGGGATATATTAATGCAAAATACTGATAAGGGTATGAAAACTCTAGAATTATATTTTCCAACAGTCCATGACAGACTTAAATGCCCAAATATAATTTCAAATTTCACATTAACTCAAATTTTAATCTGGCATGGAACATTTCAGGCAAATTTATAACAATTTAAAATGTCATCAAATTACATTGTATAAATGTGGAGCAGAAATTCAAACAGTGACACATGTTTTATTTAATTGTCCAATGTTGTGGTTTTAACGTTACAAACTTGAATCTTATTTCAACTTCAATGAAAAAGATTATTCCAGTCCCCTTCATCGCATTCTCATCAACGGAAAAGTTGCAGGTTCAAAGATAGATGTATTCAAGTTTCGATCTGTTAATAGTATGGTAACTACTGCACTTCTTTTGTAAATAGAGTTTAACTGTAAGTTATTTTTTCTCTGTTCTACTTCGTTGTAATATTCTTGTTTCATGTTAATTTACTTCATTATATACCGTAATGTAAAAAGGGGTTTTCATGTATTGGATAAAAAAATATTAAAAACTGCATAGTATATTTCATGTGTATAGCCTAACAGAATTTTTTATGTTAAACATAATAGCAATAACAATAATAATAATAATAATATTATTATTATTATTATTAATAGTAAATAATTGCTTCGAGAAGGTGAAAACGAATGTTTGATATACATGACATGACATTTGCACAGGTGACTGCAAAGGTTAGTGAGAAAGGGTGTGTGGTATTTTAGTCATCCCGATATGGTGGTAACGGATTGATGGCGTGAAAAAGATTCAGTATAAATTGACGTACAGACCTCGAAGTCATCAGGTATGGTAATTTAACATCTGTAAGGTATAGATATCAGATCATCTGATTGAAATAAATGATTCCGTGCTCATGTATTATGATATTCGACAACTTCTCCTTCTTAATTGAATCGTTTGCTTTTTGATGACTACATATAGACGATGTACAGTACTATCGCATTAATATGTATTTTCTAGAATCCATCTTATACTAAAATATGATCAACTGCAGATCTATATCCTCTGAATCCACATTGATATTGACTTATTGCAAGGTCAACATAGGGAGTAAGTCTCGATACCAAACATAACCGTTTTCACCTTTCAAGTATAATAAAATAAACATATATAACTAGCGTGTCCGGCAGAAGTTGTCCTGCTCGAACGTTCAATTCAACCGTCATATAACAATTACATTAGAATGAAAAAAAAAAGATAAATTGATGAGAGTGAGTCACAACAGTTCTTTTTTTTCGCAGCTAGATTTCATTTCTGACCCACTGTGTACCGGTCCCATACTGACCGAAATTCCATGAGAAAAATTTCTTCCCCCGTAGAGATTCGAACCAGCGTACGTCCCGTAGTTCTGCGCCAAGACTTCTTGCCTCGGCTACGGCGCGAGACTCTTGGTATCAATGAAAGACAAAAATGGTTATTGTGAGTTATCCGTAAGAGATAAACATATGCTGTCGCGGACTTTTTTGTAGAGCTTTTTGAGATTTTCAATTCTGTGTACATTAATTGTGTGTATTTCGTATGGTTTAGGCAGCGTAAGCCATTTAAGCGTCCAAAGAGCTACTTTTTTCACGTTTTCCACTACATAAGGCGATTTTTAAGGATGTAGGGTTGAGTATCACAACTCTCGTATAGCCTATGTTCATCCCGGGAATCTCCTGAACATTTTGCAAAAAAACCCATCACAATCGGATCAACGGTATGGCCGCGCATAAAGTACGAACAAACAAACAAACAATTTTTATACATAAGATTTAAAAATTACGTATCCGAAATGGCCAAGTATAGAGCATTTGAAAGAGGAAATTGGAACGTTTTGATTCAATGTTGTTAATTTTAGAAGCGTCATGCTTAATTTTTTCTAAACTTTTTTCATGATAAACAGCCTCAGAGGTTGGATTCCTTCGTTAAAAAGTGGAGAAAAAACTTTTTAAAGGTCACTATTAACATTGTTGGATTGCAGAGAGACGAAAGGAAGCTACATAATAGTAGCGATATGATCCCACATTTTTGATGTGATACCTGACTCACACATCACACATTAAGAGGATAATCTCCTATAAAATGATCCATACAAGATGAAGAGTATCACCGTACACCACATGGCCTGCCAGATTTCCAGACCAAACACCGCCTGATTTTTTTTTTCCTGCGGAGGTTTGTTAAGGACAAGGTCTACACGATACCATTACGTGATTTGGCAGACGTACAAGAAATAATATTTATGCTGCTGTCAACGATGTAACACCATAGACGCTTCATAACATATGGTTCGAGGTTGAATACCGGTTGAATATTTACTCTGCCAGTAATGGAAGTAATGTTGAGGTTTATGGAACATAAGGTAAAAACAACTCCTAGTTTTCACTCTTCATGACAATTAATTTCCCAAAGGTTCGTATCTATTCAGAAGTTATAAATATTCCAGAAATAGTTTAGATTACCGGTACTACGACTAATGATTTTTTCAAAGATCTACAGAATCATAGTGCGCATGCGCGAACACTTTAAAAAACTTCCGCTAGATGGCGAATATATGTGAAATCGGTATGACCAACCTTCGCAATAAATTCCCCAGATGTTTATAGGAAATGGATGTACACCAACTCCCTCTTCGTTATCTAAAAATAGTATATTACGATGCGATGTTGGGAAGTGATTTTTACAGAAGCGAGGACAATGTTTAAAAACTGAGCGACAGCGAGGTTTTTAATTTTCGAGATTCTGTAAAACACTTCACAAACGTGCGTTGTACATTGTTTTTTGTGCGATGGTGTTTTTAAATAATAAATAATAGTAAAATAATAACATCTTTGTTGGAAATATTTGCGTTCATTATAAACAACTGACTAACATTAACAGTGTAGGCAATGTTTATTAGTCAAGACTACAGCAGACCATGACACCAATTAGTTATAAAATGGCGGCAAGTACGTATTTATTGTTTATATTGTTTTAAATAAAGTTCAGTTCATTTAAAATGCAGTGATTTGTTTCGTATAATGTATATTAACACTACTTTTTGGATATGTTTTTGTATATACATTGTACGTAGTATGCATAAAGGGCAGTGGTTTCACTTCCCATACGTGGTTTGTAATATGTAATATTGCAGTATAGTTATTTAGGTTGGCAACCCCCAAATGTAAGAAGTTGAACTTTCAGTCATGGTCGTCATTGCCGTAAGTACGACAAAACGCACTATCGCGCAAAAAATAAATTACATTAATGTTATTTAATGACGTGTAAACTAATCTGATGTACACTAAGGTGTCCCATCAGAACGTAATAAAATGAAGTGGGCGAACATCCATTTCTTAAAATATATTTTCGAATGTGAGTCATTCCGATTTTACAGATATTTTCGCCATCTAGCGGAAATTTCTTTAAACGTTCGCGCATGTGCACTAGGGCTAAGATTCTATAGAAATTTGATAAAATAATTAGAGATATATGCGATTATTTGCGTACTTAGATAATATTTAATAAACATAAAAAATATAATATAAGACGTATAGTTGCAAAAGGATTAATATAGTACAAAATGTTAGTAAAGATGGAAAAAGTACACAACAACTGTATTACAAGAATGTAGTATGGAAAATCATAGGTCGAATAGTCTAAACTTCAGCCAGTTTTTTTTATTACATTTATTTGTTAGAATTTTGTACGAAATTGAAACTACTGAAATTCCCTGCAGTTGTTGCTGTTTCCTTTTTTCTGGTTGATACGATAATCGATTGTTTCCATTCACTAGGAAGAGATTATTTTTCCCAAAACGTACTAAACAACTGGTGTATGTTTTCCATTAATTTTTCTCCCCTTGATATTATAGTTCCGCTAGGATCCCATCTGAAACTGATGCTTTATACATTTAATTTGCTACTGTCATTTTAAGACAGATATAATAAGAACAGTTAAGTCTCGAAGGCTGCGATGGGCAGGACATGTGGCACGTATGGGGATGAAAGAGGTGCATGGAAGCTACTGGTAGGAAAACCAGAGGGAAAACGCCCAGTTGGTAGACCAGGTATGAGACCATAATTTGAGGGAAGTTGATTATACAGGGGATGATTGGGAAAACATTATCTCAGGATTGGTATGTATGGAGAGCTATGTCGGCGCGTCCATGAACCTACGGGTTCGATAGAGCCAGTGAATTAGAGTTAGACTGTCATTTTAACCTTAATGCACTTTGCTCTTAACTAACATTTCTGCTGTCTATAAATACTTTTCTACAATAACTATTCTATATGTACAACAGACTTCGAAATCATCTGATATGGTAATTTAACAGCAATACGGTATAGAGACGGTTTCCTCCGATTTGTTACCTGAATGAAATAAACAATCCCAGGTTCATGATTTATTATGTTACCTAAACATTTTGAGGAGTGTAATAAAATATCTGTCTATATGCACAACTATGAATATATGAAATGAATAACCATCATCATCAACAACAAGGATTAAGCCCCAATGACCTGTTCCGATCTCATTATAGGTCGAATTGGTCCTTCCATCTCTTCAATGGTCTTCCCAACAATCTTCTCCCTTTTGGTTTATAATGCCCCCCCAAGGACTATCACCTCGACGTGGTGGGGGCGCCGAGTACTCAATGAAGCACACGACTAAATCGGGGAAGTTTAGCCTTGCTAACTTGCCGATTGGTTAGAGGTGAGAGGAAACTAAGAATAGTACGCAACGTGGGAGACGTCTGCCAGAAGGTTGATATCAACCAAGAAGTCTGCAACGGTCTACGAGGCGACGTGATACCAGGCGATCATCACAACGGCTCAAGGGGCGGAAGCAGCAACCCTCTCTAAAGGGGTTAATACTTAGAGGAGCATGGATAGATGCTCTGAGACAAGCAGCCCTGTCATTATCCTTACCCTGCACAGCGCTCGTAACGCGGTCAGGGACATTTATTACTACTGATTCATCTCAAAGCAAAGGCCGGATTGCAATAAAAATATAAAATAGGTCCCTGAGATCTCAGTCGTCCCCAACTTTATGAAGGCTGTAAAATATGAAGTCATAAAATAAAATAAGTTAAAATATACCTTCTTAGGTAAAATCCGTCTTCTTCAACTTATAAAATATGTAATCTTTATGCCTGTAGGCCTTTCAGAACATCCGTTCCATCTTCAGCAGATCACTCTTCGCTACACCATCCAGTATGATGGTTGATGCTGCTGGTCCTAATGTGGCTCTGTCGTGAACAGCAGCATCAACCATCATACTGGATGGTGTAGCGAAGAGTGATCTGCTGAAGATGGAACGGATGTTCTAAAAGACCTACATGCATAAAGATTACATATTTTTTAAGTTGAGGACGACGGATGTTACCTAAGAAGGTATATTTTAACTTATTTTATTTTATGACTCTCCACCACAAACGGTTTTAACAATGAATTTTATTAGTATTGAAGATATTAAGTACTTTCGGAGCATATGCTCCATCATCAGCATGTAGATTGGTACTAGTTGTTAAAGTCTCACAAAGAACTAGTACCAATCTACATGCTGATGATGGAGCATATGCTCCAAAAGTACTTCATATCTTACAGCCTTCATAAAGTTGAGGATGACTGGGATCTTAGGTATCTATTTCATATTTTAAATTTTACATAGTGATCTCAACGGTGGTTCGTCATGAATTTTAAAAGTGTTGAATAATATTTTGTCCGCCTGTCAGCTCAAGTGGTAGCATGGTTGCCTTACTGAATAGCGGGACCGGGTTCAATGACCTGGAGGGTTGAAACATTTTAATTTTAAAATTTAATTGTAAAATGTTCAATCTCGGGGTCAGGAGAGATGGTTGAGTGCAATTTTAGTCGCTAAATTGTGTTTCAGAATCCTGCATTAAATTGCATATCCCTTCGCAATCCATATGGTACTGTTTATAGCGATTCATCCGTTGGAAGGGGACGTTAGACAACCCCCATAGTCGAGTTACGACAGGGAAACAACAGCTTCTAGCGCTCGCCACTGAAGATGCCCTCCGCAGTTGAGGGAGAAACGTCTGGGAAGAAACGCCAGTTATAGACCACGGCCACATAGCCCGGAATCTTTTACTACCAAACCCCATAGGGTTTTACGATAGGAGTATGCTACATATTGGTACCGGATTTTGCCTTATTCCTTCTCTTCATCATTATCCCTCATAAAACACAGGTAATGTAGCTCACTGTTATGCAGTTTTCTCCATTCGCCCCTCTATTCATCTCTCTTTGGTTAAAACATTTTCCTAAGATATTTATTCCCAAATACTCGTAATCATTTATTTTCTACTCCCTTAAGTAAAGGGGTACCCAACTAAAATCTAGAATTCTAGTTTGTTTAAAAAAAAGTTTTATTTCTATTGACCCAATTTTAAATGTTATGTAATTTTTCTTTTTGCAAATGCCCCAGGTTGTCTTTCGACATTCCTGATATTCTATCCTAGCATGGCGAACTTGTAACCCACTTCTGAGATTGGGGCACCTGGAAGGCGGTGTTACGTTGCTCTGATGTTATGATGGGTGGTGATGATAGTGGTGCGCCAGAAGAGTCCCTAATCCTAAGCTTAATCTAAGATGAATATGAATTATGATGATTGCGATGGCCATATGATTTCGGGGACCGTTTATGGACCTTAAAGTTTTTCCTGGACATTCCAGAGGAAAAACCCCGACAAAAAACCTCACACCAGAAAAACTGCCCCGACCGTGGATCGAATCCGGGCCCGCTGCGTGCACTGCAAGCTGCCTAACCACCTCGATCCAACAGTATTGGACTTAATAGTTATCGTTAGTCTTTGCTAAACAAATTATAAGTAATAGTAGTCGGGTCGGCCGCGCTGTGGACTAGTGGTTCTGCTCCTTGCCTCTGGTCCCAAGGGTTGCGGGTTCAGACCCGGCCGGGGTCGATGGATTTTTTTTAGGACGGAAAAAGCCAAGGAGCAAGTCCTCCGGGAGGGACTTTAAGCCGTGGGTCCCGAGTCTGAAGAATTTTCAGGCTCGTAAAAAATCCTTAAGCCTGAACTAAAAGGCCTCTAAGCAAAATTTACCGAATTTTCCCGTCCTAGTAATTACCTTGGTTTCCTAGATGTCAGTAATGAGGCGGAACGCTGACCACGTACCACTCAAAATGACATCTTAACGAAAACAAGTGTAACTAAAGTAGTAAAACGAGTGATATCCCCAACAGACCCCGGAGGTCCTTTGGGGTAGTAGGATGTTAAGGCTCCCATTTTTTCTAGACAATCGCACTTACCTTACGCGAACGGGTCAGGTCGGTTGTCAGCCCTGCGTGACGGCCGCCTCTTTACCCCAGAACAAGCGTCTGGTACTCATTTTAGTTAGAGGACAGAGTCGACCCCAGGGCCATAGTGCCGCCAGAGGGTTTGGGTCAGTTTAAAAATCCTGTATGGTTCAAATTCTTCCCTGTAGGGGGAGAGCGCCTAAGTCTCTGTAAAGGAAACACAGGCTTACAATACAAATAATTATTAGAAATGTATAATTATTTATGAGGGAAGCTTTGTTTTTAAGAAATACATTCTGTTATTCAAATAGAAGTAATGTTTTAATTTATGATGTATCAAATATGAAGAGGGAATACAATGTTGCCACAACATATTTATTCACTGTATATGTTTTTATTGTCATAATATTTATTTATTTACGTTAGGATTGAAAATGAGTTTCGAAACAAATTCTTAGAATATTTTTGTCCCTGCAGCGTACATAATTTTATTTCATGTTATATCGAAGTTCTATATTTTAATGTAGGCTATAAATATCAATATGCACCTATACATAACCTGATAAGAAACGACATCGTATAGAATGTTGGTGTTATCGGAACTATTTCAAGAATAAATAGAAATGAGGATAGTATACAGAAAGGAAATATTGATCATTGCATAAAAATTTAGTTTATCATAGTGTAGTCAGTCAATTGTATTACTTTTAACAATGAAACAAATTCCTTCCAAAAAGTATTAAACTAACTCCTTGGCACTATCGAACCCGTAGGTTCATGGCCGCACGGACATAAGCTCTCCATACATCCCTATTTTGAGCTAATGCTCTCCAATCATTCCCTGTATAATCTACTTCCCTCAAATCTTAGTTAATGTTATTCTCCCACCTCATATTTGGTCCACCAACTGGGCGTTTTCCCTCCGGTTTTCCTATAAGAAGCTTCCATGCACGTCTTTCATTCCCCATTCGTCCCACATGTCCTGCCATCACAGTCTACGAGACTCGACTGTTTTTATTATATCTGGCTTCCTATAAAGACCATGTAGTTCACTGTTATGTGGTCTTCTCCATTCACTTGTCTGTTCATCTCTCTCTGGTCCAAAAAAGTTTCCTAAGAACTTTATTCTCAAATACTCGCAATCTCCTTTCCTCCCTTAAAGTAAGAGTCCATGTTTCGCATCCTTATGATATAACTGGTAGAATTATATTTTTATATATTTTCAGTTTAACGTTTTTTGAAAGGAGTTGGGACGTCAAGACTCCCTGTAAAGCATAATAGCACGCATTTCAAGAATTGAGCCTATGTTTAATTTATTTGTGCGTCTCATTCCAATTTGTGATTATTGTTCCTAGGAATTTGAATTCAACT
Organism: Diploptera punctata; assembly: GCA_030220185.1. Lineage (NCBI taxonomy): Eukaryota > Metazoa > Arthropoda > Insecta > Blattodea > Blaberidae > Diploptera > Diploptera punctata. The sequence continues at coordinate 299,806 of JASPKZ010005705.1, forward strand.
ACTTCCTTAAAATTGTCCTCACTTGTCATTAGCCGTCGATTTCCATTACATAATGTACTTCAATCTGTGACCTTATGTTCAGTTTTATTAATATTTACTTCCACTCGCAATTCCTTAGTGTTACTCAATAGTGTGTGCGTATTGGCCCTTATTATCTCTTCGCTATCTCCCAATAGTTCTACATCATCAGCATAAACCAACAGCCTATTGATACCATTGAGGTATAGGCCTTCTTCATCCTCTAAAGATTTGATGGGATGTTCTAGAACAAAATTTAGTAGAGGAGATAGTGCATCTCCTTGCTTCATCCCATTGTGGACTTAAAAAATATCCGAAAACTGTTTGCCTACACGCACCCTACTCTTGGTGTCATTTAGACACATTCGTATTTCCAATCAGTACTGCCAATTGAAAATGATGGACGAATTGTATAAAAAAAAGTACTTGCTTACAGTTGTTACGGTCTGGCTAACACCGATTTACTTTCCTATTCCAGATCCAAACTCTTTCAGCATGACTATAGTAAACAAAAAATTCCATGAACCAAATATAGACTGTAAATGTATGCTATGCGAAAAAAACATGTGACCGATATCACATTGAGCTATGCACAAAAAGAACAAAGACAATTTGTGAATATGCAAAAATGTAAATTTAAAATGTATCTTACTTTAATCCTGGTCATTTGGCTGCAATAAAATAATTATTATAGTAAACACTAATGAAGTTCATGTTAAAATTCCATTGAGGTATTAGTTTATGTATTTGTTTATTTATTTATTTATTTATAAACAGGTTTACAATTATAATAAAACATCTTCCAGTGCCCAAAGCTTTTTAAATTTGTATCTTCTCTCATTATTCTTCTCTATCTTCACATTCCAATTCTTTTAGACCTATCTTCCTCATACCTCTTCTTACGTCATCCATCCATTTAAATCCAGGTCGACCTCTCTTTCCTTTCCCATGTGGACTCCATTCCAAAGCTTGTCTGAGTAATATTTTCTCTGGCATTTTACATATATAACCATACCATTCTAGTTGTCCTTATCTCACAAAATCTAAAATTTATTTTTGGACTTTCATTTGTTGTCTGATAATTATATTCTTTATCTATTTATTTATTTATTTTTCCAATTTATAATGTCTGGTTGAGCGTCAAAAACAATCCATTTCAGTAGACATATGTTTAAAACTACAATTTTTATTTAACTGCCGCGTTTCTGCACCGTATGTTAGCGTGCTTCGAATATGGATCTATAAATTTGCAATTTGGTATCTATTCATATGTTCTTATCCCACAAAACCCCGTTTAGCATTGATGGGATATTAGTCACAATATAAAAATATATTATGTAAAATAAAAAAATACATGTATCTGGTATGCAAGTCTCCAGTATCTGGACAGTAGCAAACAACCTTCTGCTGATGATGGTACTGGTCCCGAATGGCCTACAATGTTTTAATTATTCTAATAGTCGATAAGACTGCATACAAGGTACATGGTATTATAATCTTATATTGTAATTTTATAGGTAGGACGAAGAAATGTTGGAAAACCCAGTGAAGATGAAAGATGGATAGATCAATTCTTATATGAGATCGGAACAGACCAGCAGGTCTAATCCTTGATGCTGATGATGATAGGTAGTAATTGCTAAATCAGAATATATGTTACAAAAATCCTTATTTACTCTACATAACATCACAAAATACTATGGTATGACAATTTCAACTGACAAAACCAAAGTAATGGCATTCCGAGATATCGATCCAATACGTAACAAAATAGTGTTTGAGAATACGATTTTATAACGAGTTAACAACTTCTCCTACCAAGGATATAACAACTTCTTTCAAGGCGAAAACGATCTTAATATAAAACTCACAACATTTTTACAAATATTAGACTTAATAAATAATATTTTAAAACCATATATTCTTCAAAACATTTTTTTTATTTAGGAATATTCCACAATACAGTGTTTCTCCTTCAACGCAAAGTGATTTGTCGCCAGAGATTCCTGTCTAAAGCATCTTCTTCCCTCAAATCTCTAGCTTCCAACTTTCCTTCACTCCATCCATCTATCGTTCTCTAGGCATGCCTTTTCCACTTCTTCCATTAGCTTTCCAATTAAGGATCTTCTTTGGTATTGTCTCTTCTTCCATTCTTATGACATTTGTCTGACATGTGAGGGAAAACCCCGAAAAAATACCTCACCCAGGAAACTTGTACCGACCGAGGGATCGAACTCGGCAGAATGCTTCCTCGAGACCACAACGGAGGACATCAGCGATTATGTAGCCTATATTCAGTCTTTATGTATGATAATTAAAAAAGTCACTGGCACTATCCAACTTCTAGGTTCATACCCGCGCGGACAATAAGTTCTTCACATATCCCTATCTTGAGCTAATGTTTTACAATCATCTCCTGTATAATCTAATAATAAAAACATCAAATTCGGTAGATATATACCTAATGAATAGATATTATTCATAATGACTGGAATTATTACTTAGGCTGTAAGATGTTCATATAAATACGTCTGTCCGTAGAATATGTAAAGGTATTCGAATTAAACCATCTACGCAGGAGGCGGGCTAAAATGCATGGCCAATGAGGCAGCGGAATGAAGTGCAGGAGGGAGAACAGATCACATAACACTACTTAATTCGCTCTTGAGCTTCCAGCTGAATTATGACGATTTTCTCTACACATTTCACGGATAGACTATATACACATGTACACCCATAATATATATAAAAAATTAGTTTATTTTATTTATTTTTATTTTAAATGTGAACAAATAGCAGGAGGACAGCAAGTTAATGAGACTTGATGAGGTATCGGGATAAGAGGGTGCATATAAAACGATAATTATACAGTATACACTCTAAGCACAGTATTGACTTGTGTTTAAATTTTGTGAACAGTGGTGACGAAGAAGTGAATCATACAGTTCCTCCTGTTTCATATAATGTATTCAACTACCGAAAAGATCATCCTATCAAATTGTTACTTAAACTGAAAGCACAGTATTGCGCTCTATAAATTGTTCATGCCTTTACTATAGTCTGACAATACGGCATATAATATACGCTTTATATATATATATATATATATATATATATATATATAGATAGATAGATACGATAAGAAAAATAAATGCCTGGATGGGATTTGAACCCGGACCTCTGGGTTGGTACCCCAGCGTGTTATCCATTACACCACCAAGCAAATCCAATACAAACATTTATCTTTCATATATATATATGTGTGTGTGTTTGTGTGTGTGTGTGGAAAGCAACGGGAAGCTACCACACCTACAATTCCCTAGTAAAGCTGCAAGCATAGCATGAAAATGCTATGTTTGCAGTGAAGGACCTGCCTTCGGGCGGAATTACTATGGATGGATAGATGGATATATATATACATACATATATATATATATACATACATACATATTCTCCATTATTACTAGATGGAGAATACGGTATAATATATATACAAGAAAGAAAAATGTTTGTATTGGATTTGTCTAGTGGTGTAATGGATATCATACTGGGGTACCAACCCAGAGGTCCGAGTTCAAATCCCGTCCAGGTGTTTATTTTTCTTATCATGTCATATTAAGCTTGCATTGCTCAATGTCAAACATTTAATTATAACACACACACACACACACACACACACACACATATATATATATATATATATATATATATATATATAATGCATGCTTGTTCGTATTTTATGTGCTGCCATACCGTTAATTTGACTGAGATTTTTTTACAAAATGTTAAGGAGTTTCCAGGGATGGTACGAAAGTTGTGATACTCAACTCCTACATCCTTAAAAATAACCCTTTGTAAAAGTAGCTTTTTTGGGCGCTTTAAATGGATTACGCTGCCTAAACCATAACAAATACATAAATGTAAGGTACATAGAGTTGAATATCTAAAAAAAACACTAAAAAATTTTATTAGTTACTATTATGTTCTAAAATCATTAAGTGTACGAATTAACCTGAAACGAATATTTAAAAACATCGCACTAGCAATCGCAGTTTTCGTTGTTTTACAAGAGAACTAGGAATATCGTATTAAAATAAATAAACCGAGGTATGTATTATCCAAATCTCTCTCTCTTTCTCTCCCTCTCTCTCTTTAATTTGCTTACTTGTTATAGGAACTACTAGATGGAGTTCCCGCTACTTCTCGTAGAGAAAAAAAATATATATAAGAAAAATAAATGTTTATAATAGATTTGCTTGGTAGCGTAATTGCCAGCGCACAGGAATAACAATCTCTAGGTCCGGGTTCAAATCTCGTCCAAGCATTTATTTTTTCTTATGTCACATTAAGCTTGCATTGCTCAACGAAAGAAAAAAAAACTTATAACATTGAAATAAAGAAGCGTCACTGCTATAAAGTAAAAATATTCTCTTTAATTTGCTTACTTGTTATAGGAGCTACTAGATGACGGTAGAGAACCGAGTTCCGGCTTCCTCTCGTAATAATAGAGTATATATACATATATATATATATATATATATATATATATATATATATGATGTGCAAGAAAAATAAATGTTTGTACTAGATTTGCTTGGTAGCGCTCTGGAGTATCAATCCAGAGGTCCGGGTTCAAATACCGTCCAAGCATTTATTCATTTATTTTTCCTATCGTGTCATATATATATATATATATATATATATACACATACACTCACTGGTGCTACAGATCTAGAGGGTACTTGGCCTACCACCGGCTGCTTGCTTGACCACTTGTATCATTTAGAGAGGCGGGCGATCATACAGAGAGTTAGTTACATGTGATCAGTATTATGAGTATCCTAGCCTTTATAGCTGGTTTTCTCAACCTGGAGCCGCTACTCAAGCACTGGGTTATGGCGCGGATATATAAGTATATATATATATATATATAAATTAATATTTGCTTGCTTGTTTGTTTGCTAGTTTGTTTGTTTGTTCGTATATTTGTTTGCTTCTTCGTACTTTATGCGCGGCCATACCGTTGATCCGATTGTGATGTTTTTTTTTGTAAAATATTCAGGAGATTCCCGGAATGAACATAGGCTATAAGAGAGTTGTGATACTCAACTCCTACACTCTTACAAATCACCCTTTGTAGTAGAAAACGTGAAAAAAAATTAGCTCTTTGGACGCTTAAATGGTTTACGCTGCCTAAAACATAAGAAATACACAAAATTAATGTACACAGAATTGAATATCTCAAAAAGCTCAACAAAAAAGTCCACGACAGCATATGTTTATCTCTTAAGGATAACTCACAAAAACCATTTTTGTCTTTCATTGATACCAAGAGTCCCTTATCTCTTACGGATAACTCACAACAACCATTTTTGTCTTTCATTGATATCAAGAGTCTCGCGTCGTAGCTGAGTGGTTAAGGCAAGAAGTCTTGGCAATTAAAATAATATTTAAAAACACAAGAATGGAAACAAAACTAACATTTTATAAAATAGTGGCAGTCCCCTTACTATTGTATGGTAGTGAATTTTGGGTTTTAACTAAAAGAAAAGAGAAGATCATAGAAGCAGCTGAAATGAGATTTCTGAGAAGTGTGGCTGGCTGCAAACTTCTAGATAAAACAAGAAGTGTAGATATTTTCAATTGAGCTAAATATTTTTAAACTTTTAGATAAAATAAAAGAACCTAGAAAAACTGGAAAGAACATTTTCAAAGAATGAAAGATGATCAGATTCCAAAAATTATACATAATTACAAACAAAGAGGAGGCAGGAATATTGGCAGACCGAAAAAGAGATGGATTTAACTTTTTGAATGAGAATCTATGAGACAGGAACAAGCCATATGGGCGTAATCCGTGATTGTTGTTGTTGATGATGAGGATGATGAAAAAATAGTTTATCATCTGAAAAATTAGTATTTTTATATAAAAGTGTTTCATACAGCCTAGAAACTTTACTTTTTTGAGGTAGTGTAAATTAAAGGACTTTTTTTAAAACAATATAGAGGTAAAAATTAACCTTCCTAATGTTTGAGGATTTATCCATAATTAACTAACTTGCTGGTACTATCGAACCCGTAAGTTCATGGCCGCGCGGAAATAAGCTCTCCATACATCCCTATCCTGAGCTGTGTTTTCAAATCGTACCCTGTATAATCTACTTCTCCCAAGTCATTGTTAATGTTATTCTCCCATCTCATTCTTGGTCTACGAACTAGGCGTTTTCCTTCCGTTTTTCCTACAAGAAGCTTCCATGCACATCTTTCATTCCCCATTCGTGCCACATGTCCTGCCCTTCGCAGTCTAGGAAACTTAACTGTTCTATTATAACTGGCTTCCTATAAAAACCATGTAGTTTACTGTTATTCAGTCTTCTCCACTCACCCGTCTGTTCAACTCTTTTTGGTCTAAAATATTTCCTAAGAACTGTATTCTCAAATACTCGTAATCTCCTTTCCTCCCTTAAAGTAAATGGCCATGTTTCGCATCCATATAACTGCAAGAATAGCAGTTTTATATATTTTCAGAGTTGAGTCGAAAAGAGTCCCTGTAATGCATAATAGCATGCATTTCCAGAATTGAGTTAATGTTTAATTTCAATGCGCGTCTTTTAAAATAATATAGGGGTGAAAATTCGCCTACCCTGTTGTTTAAGGGTTAATATACAGAACCTCCAAATTACTTATCGGTTAGACATGAAACATTCTTATGTATATGATAATGTAACAAAATTTATATCTGGATCGGTATTATATTTCTCTATGATTGAGGACACCCTATTTGTTTTTACAGTAATAGTAGGCCTATATTACACAAGTGGTTTTTTATTTTCCTAGATTCTGTGATACACTTCACAAACGTGTGTTGTACATTATTTCTCGCACGATGGTGATTACAAAATAATAAATAGGGGCCTAATAGTAAAATAATAGCAGCTTTGTTGGAAGTATTTACGTTCATTATAGACAACTGACTGACGTTAGCAGTTTGGCCAATGTGGGGCCTATTTATGCTAAATGTCGAAAATAATTTAGTTGAGACTACAGCAGGCCGTGACACCAATCAGGTATAAAATGGCGACATGTACGAAAATATTGTTTTATATTGTACCAAATAGAGCTCAGTTAATTTAAAACACAATGATTTGTTTCGTATGATGTATATTAACACTATGGTTTGGATATATTTTTGTATGCACATTGTACGATGTATACTTAAAGGGCAGTGGTTTTACTTCCCGTCCTAGATAGGTAATTTATAATATTACAGTATAGGCCTATATATTTAGTTATTTATAGGTTGAAAATTAATATAAAATTATGGAATATTCACCTGAAAGGTCCGTCTCCTCAACTTATTTAATCATTTAACTGTAGCGCTTTCGGGACTTGTCCCATCATCGGCAGGATTCAAAACCCTGCCGATGATGGGACAAGTCCCGAAAGCGCTACAGTTAAATGATTAATTAAGTTGAGGAGACGGATCTTTCAGGTGAATATTCCATAATTTTATATTAATTTTGAATAATACCTCAACGGAACACATCATGAATCTTATAAAAGTTGATTTATAGGTTGACAACCCCGAAATTTAGAAAATGAACTTTCAATCATGGTCGTCATTCCTGTAAGTACGACAGAACGCACTGTCGTGCAAAACTATTTTTGTTTCTCGATTCATATTTGTTATAAGATTCTGTAACTTAAAACACTCATTCCCTGAGCTCTTTAAGCTATCGGCAACCGACTGAAACAAACCGGACTAATCGTTACAAAACCTATTGTAAACCAGCCGTGAGCACCGTATCACGACACAAAGAATACTAATGCTACACAATATTTCACTATAAGCAAAACAGTTCTAAGTCAAAATCTTAACTGTATTAAAAATTAGCTTTGAAGGTCCACTGGTACGATATTTAGGGTCACGATTCCAACAATGGTCGTTGGAATATTTCAGGGTAATTTCGTAGAAAGTAATCGTTCCTCTTTACTATTTCACCCTTTCAGCTCATTTTAATGAACTTTTATTTAAATCTCATTTAACTAACTCACTGGCACTATAGAACCCGTAGGTTCATGGCCGCGCGGACATAACCTCTCCATACATCCCTATCCTGATCCAATTGTTTTCTGCCCGATCATTCCCCTGTATAAGACGTACTACTTCCCTGAAATCATAGTTGATCTTATTCGTCCGCCTCATCTCCTTCTTGGTCTACCAAATGGAGCGTTTTCCCCTATGGTATTTAAAGCTTTATTCAATATGTTGTATTGTTTTAAAAAATAGCAGAGATTTTTTCTATGCCACCATGCTTATCCACAAACATCAATTCAAATAAAAATATAAACGAAACAACACAATTTATTGTTGCTGTATGTGAATATATACCTGGAGAGAAACATATCTTGTGATTTAAAAAAAAATGTGAAAAAAAATGTGCTCTTAAAATATAGTGATAAGTCAAGCTCAGAGTAACCTAAAATCGGGCATATTTGCAACGTTAAAAGTGAAGTAATCCATTGATCAGATAGAGCCAGCCAATTTATCACAAAACCCGCTAACAAACCAGTCCTACTAACTCGCCATTTTCTCATACTAACTTTGAACTTGCCAAAACTAATACTAAACTTGCCCATTTTTCTAACTTTAACATTGCCTTCCATCACTGTAGGTGGGCTCCCTGGGATAGAATCCCCGTAAATATTCAGCAAAAAATTTTTTTTTGTTTGCAAATTGGCTCTACCTTGGGAACAAGTGTTATCCAACAATTGGCATACACGACACCACTGAAGGCATCTTTGTTCACCGAGCGAATAAGCACTTGGTGGAACGGTTTGACATACAAATAACCATTAGTTGCTACATTCACGAAAATTTTTCTACGTAATTAATAATTACGGGTTGAGATTGGAGTTTGTAGCTCAATTCTATGAATGAATTTCCAATTTTGATGGTAGAGTACCCAATTGGGACTGGAAGTAAATATCAATAAAACTAAATATTTGGTCACACGCAGAAATACATTACATCATGGAAAACGACAGCTAATAAGAAATGAGGGAAATTTTGAGAAAGTGGCTGAATTCAAATACCTAGTAACAATAATCACAAATAAGAATGAGATGCACAAAGAAACTAAACAGAGACTCTTGACGTCCCAACTCCTTTAAAAAAAACGTTAAACTGAAAATATATTAAACTATTATTCTACCAGTTATATCATATGGACGCGAAACATGGACTCTTAGTTTAAGAGAGGAAAGGAGATTACGAGTATTTGAGAATAAAGTTCTCAGGAAAATTTTTGGACCAAAGACAGATGAACAGACAGGTGAATGGAGAACACTACATAACAGTGAACTACATAGTCTTTATAGGAAACCATATGTAATAAGAACTGTTAAGTCTCATAGACTGCGATGGGCAGGACATGTGGCACGAATTGGGAATGAAAGACATGCATGGAAAGGTCGTGTATGAAAACCGGAGGGAAAACACCCAGTTGGTAGACCAAGAATGAAGTGGGAGAATAACATCCATGATTTGAGGGAAGTAGATTATAAAGGGAATGATTGGAAAACATCTCATGATAGGGATGTATTGATAACTTATGTCCGCGCGGCCATGAACATACGGGTTCGATAGTGCCAGTGAATTGGTTAGTCAATTTTCTGAGTACACAAAAGACCAGAGATGTTTAAGTCTAGTTTTTTGCAGTACAGTTTGTAGAAAAGCATAATAGAATACTATATTATTTATAGAAATTGTCTGTAGAAGAAAATGTTTATTTTTATAAAGAATGCGGTATTGACACTGCAAACTGTATTGCAAATAGGTAGAGTTAAAGTTCTCTGTTCTAATGTATTCTCTGTTATAAACATTCAAGTATACATCGTATCAATACTGAACAAATACTCCATTATCTTAGCCCTAGTAATAAACTATGTTACACAAGAAAAGGGACGAGTCATTTTTCTTAGAATTTAATTTTATATGTTAAGTAAAACAAGGAAAAATTGGAAAATTGCATTCAGATCCATCAGCTGAATCAATCCTTTTTATTAGTGTGACTATATAACTCATGCGACAAATGCTAGTCAATGACCAATCACGTTTCAATGAATTTTGTTTTACAACTAATGACAGTCGTGTTTCACCTCGCTCTTTATCGATATCTCTTTATCAGCTCCAGCTTTTGTGATAAAGAGAGCTCCTCCTTTTTAATGTTCTGAAAGGGTCAAAGCATTATTTTTCTCCAACAAATACATTTAATATAGAAAATAATGAAACGATTCCTTGATTTTACCGAGTTGTTTCCTAAAAAAATAAATGAATAACCCGTAATGTTGATTATGATATATAGTTTGATGTGTTTCATAATTTCTCCACTTGGGTGCACTCTTACAATATTGCGATCTTATTTGGCAATAAATAACATGATCAAGGTGCAGTGAATGAACATAACCTCACATTTCTGATTTGTTTTCAAACATCGCCGTTTACATTAAATATATAAATATTTTAAAATAACTATAGTTAAACAATAATTTGTGAGTAAACAGCTTAATATTATTCGTTAAATAGTCCTAACAAATGCCACTCTTGATTTCCAAATTCTCTAGATAAATTTACCCCTCACTTCGTGAGTAGTGAATTTATCGATAATTTGGAAATCAATCGTGGCATTACTTATGGTAATTTTGTATTTCAATGAACGATTTCTTTATAGGTTTTTATTTTAAATAAGCGTAATGATGTTCATGATCGCTATCTTCACACCAGTCTTTAACGAAGAAAGTAAGAAAAATAACTAAAATTAATATTATTTGATTTAAAATATATTAGTTAACTTTCTGTCACATTTTAAGATTCTTAGTCAAAATTAAAAGCAAACATCAATTACTAACGTTTAACAGGAATTGTTCACTATATTGTCCATTTGATTGAACTGGTAAACAAAGAACTGTTAAATTAACAAAATCTTTTTGCAGAATTACCGTGTGGTGTAACAATCTTTCTATGAACTCAATAAAAAAAAAGTGAACTAGTAAAATGAACGATTCAGTTAGCTACTGGGAAACTCCTTTTCGGATGAGAAAGATTCAATAATTTCGCTTTCTTCGAAAAAGAAGTCAAAAGTCAGCGTTCCTGTTCATATAAACTCTAATATATATATATATATATATTCATCCATAGTAATTCTGCCCGAAGGCAGGTGGTGAAGAACGATGATAATGATAAGGATGATGATGATGGCCATATGTTTTCGGGGACCGTTTGGGCCTTAAAGTTTTCCCGACATTTGACTTACAGGTGAGGGAAAACCCCGATAAAAACCTCACCCAGAAAAACTGCCCCGACCGGGATCGAACCAGGGCCCGCTGCGTGACAAGGCAGCACGCTACCTCGAGACCACAGCGGTGGACTATATATATCCATCGATATTAATTCTGCCCGAGGGCAGGTTTTTCACTGCAATCATAGCATTTTCATGCTGTGCTTTGCAGTTTTACTAAGGAATTATATGTGTGGTAGCTTCCCGTTGCTTTCCACACCGGTGAAGGATGGTGATGATAATGAAAATGATGACGATGGTGATGGCCGGATGATTTTCGGGGATCTTTGGGCCCTAAACTTCCTGGCATTTGTCTTACATGTGAGGAAAAACCCCGGAAAAACATCGGCCAGGAGCCTCTCCCGACCGGGAATCGAACCCTGGCCCGCTGCGTGACAAGGCAGTACGCTACATCGACACCACAGCGGTTGACATATATATAGGCCCTATATATATACATGTGTAAAATATGTAAATAATATTATATAGATATTATATTATAAAAATATTATAATAATTCATCCCCGTGTTTCAGCAGAATTAAGCTAAAGTTAAACCGTACAATGAAAACTATATTATCATAAGTAATGCCACGAGTGATTTCCAAATTATCGATAAATTCACGACTCACGAAGTGAGTCGTGAATTTATCTAGAGAATTTGGAAATCAAGAATGACATTTGTTAGGAATAACGAATAAAATTAAGCAGTTTACTCACAAATCATTATTTAACTATAGTTATTTTAAAATATTTATATATTTAATGTAAACGGCGATGTTTGTAAACAAATGAGAAACGATTGGTACGCTTCATTTACTTATTTTGTTCATCACTGTAACCAGATCATATTATATATTGCCAAAGGAACGCAATATTTTAAGAATGCACTTTAGTGGAGAAAAAATGAAACGTCAAACTGTATTTCATTTCTGATTTCATATGATGTAAATATGACAATTATATTTTTCTGGAATGTTATTACATTTAAGAAAGTGCAAACAGTGGTTTCTTTTTTTGGTGGTATAATCAATTGCTACAAATGTTTTTACATTAACTCCCGCATGCGCTATGTATTGACATTCATGCACTATATATACAATCTGGTAGCCGTATTTCTTAGAGTGTCAGTCACTGCAAAATAATGCTATGACCTATTCAGAATGTTAAAAAGGAGGTGCTGTCTTTATTGTGATAAACTTTAGTTGGTAAATTCTAGGCGAAACACGACTGTGATTGGTTGTAAAAAATCATTGAAATGTGATTGGCCATTGACTCCCATTTGGGGCATGAGATAAATAGTCCCAGAAAATGTTTAGATCATTTAATCGCTTTTTTTTTACTAGTTCAGTCGATTGAACGAAGTGGCGAACGATTTTGACGTAGACTTTCACGGCCGGAGTTGCTATGATGATCTTGAAGATTTTCGGGCTGTAGGCCGTGTTCGTGAGGCTTGTAGTTCCCCGACGTTTCGCCAGAGACTGCGTCTGACATCCTCGGCACCCTTGAGGATGTCAGACGCAGTCTCTGGCGAAACATCGGGGAACTAGCCTCACGACCACGGCCTACAGGCCGAAAATCTTGAAGTTCATCATGGCGAACGATTTATCAATATTAATTAAATAAAAATAAAACTTAGTTTTGTTTGATTTTCATATTTATTAAGATATAATTCAGTGACAGCTGTTTCGGTACACTATACCTTCTTCAGACATGTTAACAAATTCGGTACATTGTACCGAAACAGCTGTCACTGAATTATATCTTAATAAATATGAAAATCAAATAAAACTAAGTTTTATTTTTATTTAATTAATAGATTGGATTTTCATCAAGTAAACACCAACTCAAATGATGATTTATTTATAATTTCGTCATATTTTTAGCTTTTTTAAGTTTAACACTAAACTATCTAAAAATTTAATTAAAACGTAACCTACGGTAAAAAAATGAAGAAATAAGATTATTATATGACTTTTTTTTCACCCTTCATACTTCTATAGACGGCTCAACATCTGATGTAATGTCGCGTCTCCAATCGTTGATTGTATGTGTGAACATATATTTAGTTTTATTGATGTTTACTTCCAGTACCATCATCTGAGAAGAATGGCAAGAAATAGACTTCCAAAATTGGCATTCCAATATACCCCAACTGGACATAGGGACCAAGGAAGACCAAAACATCGGTGGAAAGATCAAGACCATCTTCGCTAGGTTTACCGTACAGGCCACATGGCCTAAAACGAATTTGTTCATGATGATGATGATGACCAATTGATTAGTATTACTCAACAGAGTGTGCGTGTTGCCTCTTAATATCTCCTCGCTTTCACCTAATAATATATAATCAGCATAAACTAACAGCTTATTAATAGCTTTGAGTCGTAGGCCTTCTTCATCCTCTTAAGAATTTTACGGCGTGCTCTAATACAAAATTAAATAGTAGAGATAGTACATCTTCTTGCTTTAACATTATTATTATTATTATTATTATTATTATCATTACTATTATTATTGTTATTATTAATATTGTTAATATTGTTATTATTAATATTGTTATTATTAATATTGTAGTGGTGATATTAGTTTATTTGATAATCGTAAGTATGTCAAGAATGATTTCCAAATCATCGATAAATTTCGCGACTCGTGAATTTAACTAGAGGATTTGGAAATCAAGAGTGACATTTGTTAGGACTATTTAACGAATAAAATTAAGCTGTTTACACACAAATCACTATTTACATATACGTAGTTATTTTAAAATATTCTTATATTTAATATAAACGGCGATGTTTGAAAAATTATAAATGTGTGGTTATGTGTAATTTGTTCATTGATTGTAACTTGGTTATATTATTATTATAATTGCCAAATAGGATCGCAATATTGTAAGAATTCACCATAATGGAGAAAAAATCAAACACTTCAAATCTATATTGTAACCAACATTATATGTTATTCACTTTTTTTTTAGTAAACAACTTTGGACACAACATCTAACATGTATGATACTTGGAGCCGGAGCGAACCAATAAGGTTTAATCCCTCTTAGAAGAAAAAGAGGTAAGCAACTCAGTAAAATCATTATTTAAAAACACAATTATTGAACACACAATTATCAAATGTGTAGTTCGAAGGAACTTGTTCATTATTTGCTATATTCAATTTATTTGTTGGAGAGTCAGTCACAGGGAAATAATGCTCTGACCTGTTCAGAATATTGAAAAGGAGGAACTTTCTTTATCACAAAAGCAGGAAGTGGTAAAGGGAATTCGATAAAGATCGAGGTGAAACACGACTGTAATTGGTTGTAAAATAAAATTCATTGAAACGTGATTGGTCATTGACTCCCATTTTGGGCATGAGTTAAATAGTCATATTTAATAACCCAGCTTATTGATGTATTTTAGAGCTGGGATTGGAAGAGCCGGAAAATTTTGATCACATGTCTGTGATTTCAAGTTTTAACTGAACAGTATATGGTCTGAAGTGACCAAGATGTATTTATTTTTAATCATTTTACTATGTAAAAGTATACATGATAAAATACAATTGTGAATGAAGTAAATAAGCAAACGTTTTTCGTTGGGTACAGTTCCGTTCTTTAAACAGCATTCAAATCAATCCAGTTTATTTTCTAACTTCCTCACGTGGCCGACCGGGTGGCATCATGTCATCGTAGAGCTACGGATAGCACGTTGGTTCAAATCTCCATAGGGAGAAAAATAAAATTTCGGTCGATCAGTGCCTCTCTCTAGTATAAAAAAAGATTTTATGTAGGTAGGTACGATAAATATGCAGATGATGTAGAATTATTAGGCGATTGCGAGGAGATACTAAGGACCAACACACATACAGTACCGATTAACACAAAGAAATTGGGACATGAAATAAACATCAATATTAAGACTAAATATATATTCTCACACAGAAATACATTATATAATGGAAATGGACAGTTAATGACAAATGAGGAAAATTTGAAGAAGTGGTTGAATTCACATACCTAAGAACAATAAATATATATTCTCACACAGAAATACATTATATAATGGAAATTGACAGTTAATGACAAATGAGGAAAATTTTGAAGAAGTGTTGAATTCACATACCTAAGAACAATAATTACAAATAGGAATGAGACGCACAAAGAAATTAAATATAGGCTCAATTCTGGAAATGCATGCTATTATGCATTACGGGAACTCTTGTCGTTCCAACTTCTCACAAAAAAACGTTGAACTGAAAATATATAAAACTGTTATTCTCCCAGTAATATAGATGCAAAACATGGACGCTTACTTTAAGGGAGGAGAAAATATAACGAGTATTTGATAATAAAGTTCGAAGGACTTTTTTTCTTGGACTAAAAAAGAGATGAACAGACAGACAAATGTAAAAGACCGCATAACAGTGAGCTACATGATCTTTATAGGAAATCAGATATAATAACATTTAAGTCTCGTAGACTGCGATGGGGAGGACATGTGGCACGAACAGGAAATGAAAGAGGGACATGGAAGCTTCTTGTAGGAAAACCAGAGGGAAAACGTACAGGTAGACCGCGAATGAGGTGGAAGGATAACATTAAATATGATTTGAGGAGAGCAGATTATACAGGAATGTTGGAAAACATTAGCGCAGGATAGAGATGTGTGGAGACCTTATGTCCATGCGGCCATGAACCTGCGGGTTCGATATTGCCAGTCAGTTAGGTATGATAAATATCGACTACAGACTGAGAAATGTAGCTATAAGACTATGGGACACTACATGCTGAACACTTGTCACCCTTATACTTACGGGATTATCATTAAAATCTGAGAATGTGTTAATAATTTCGAGGTTAGCAGCCGATTGGTGGACCAAATTAATTCTAAGTCTATCACTGAAGGGTAGAAAAAGTATTGTAACAAGAGTAAATTTTCAATTGTAAAATACACAATATTTGAAAGAATGGAGAAGGGAGTAAACAATGCTAAATTTATCGAAACAATATTAATATCATAATATAAAATTATAAAATTATGTTCTTTGAAGGTCCGTCTCCCCAACTTCTTATACATTTAAAAATTGTAGGTCTTTCGGGATTAGTACCATCATTAGCAGAAGGAAGCAGGTATCGTTAAAGTATTGGCTTGCTTGTAGTAATTGTATAACTATCAGCTTTCTTCTGCTGATGATGGGACTAGTCCCGAAAGGCCTACAGTTTTTAATAATCTAAGAAGATGAGGAGACAGACCTTTAAGATACATAATTTTTATTATAATTTTAATATTGTGACTAACACCTCAACGGAGTTTTACTGTGAATTTTATTGACGACGTAAATATCGAACGAGTTGGCTCAGACAATAGAGTTATTTTTTAGATCCCAGATTCAAATCCCGGTCCCTACCAATCTGAGGTTTTCCTGGTTTCCCTCAAGAAAAATGCTGAAATGGAATTTCATCACCAGAACCCATTTCATCATATTCACCTTTCTCACGATTTAATTAAATCAAAAATCAAAGAATACCAGAAAAAAAACATGAAAGACACAATTATATAAAAACGCATCTTACTGAAAATACAATATGCAAATTAATACGAATAAGATTAAATGCTTAACAGTATCAAAAGAACCAGTTAGATGTAAATTAGAAGTGGAACGAAAAATTATAGAACAAATATCGGAATTTAATTATTTGGGAGTATTATTCGTAATAACAAACACTAAACATTTAATAAAAGAAGTAGAGAAACAAGCCCATTAAGCAGCACAAATATCAAGATATATGAAATATTTAATTTAGCGCAACAAACATATGAATAAAAAGCAAAACCCTCATATACAAAACGATAGTTCGACCAGTTATCGTATATGGTACAGAAACTAGGGTTAATACAACAAAACCTAAATAATAAACACATGTGAAATTAAGATCATAAAAAATATCCAGGGAAAAACATTATTTGATAAGATACACAATACCGAAATTAGGGACAAATGTCATATTCAAGACAACCAAATTTATTTTAGATAGACGAAAATATTGAAAAGGTCATATAGAAAGAATGGAAGACAACCGATTTGCAAAAAGAGCTAAAAGAAGATAGACCAATGGACGGGAGAAGAACAAGAGGAAGACCAGCCAAGAGATGGATAATAGTGAATGCACATCACCATACGTCTTCCTCCGAGGGAGAAATTTTGGAAATAAACAGGATGAAAATCCTACCGATTATGAGTAAGAAGAAGATCTTACTGAATATATCTAAAGATCCTCGACGACATACGAGTCTTTGGGACTATGTTCATTAGGTCACATTTCGAGAGTACAGAATCTTCTTCTAAATATTAATTTAAATAATATATTATTAATAGCAATACAAAGAACACATAGCTTATTTGTTTTAATAGACATTGGGCAACTCTCTAAAAATATATTTATAAACATAAATATACTCTTGAACTAACAGATGTGCTCACTTGTAAATGAAACAAAAGTGGACATGGCCCATTTTAATACTCAAGAGCTCATATAATCTAGATGTCAAATTCGTATATAAATAAGAATGAGTTCAAAGAAATAAGTGAACAGGAATTTTATATTATTTTAAGAGGTTAATAAACAAGAAAAAAACAAATGTATGCCAACAATCAAAGTACCATTTAATGTTTTACTTACTGTAGGCATTCGTCGTCATATTCTTCCTCGTCCCTCCTCAGAGTCCCTGAGGGTGGACAACCGATGTAGATGTATATATTGTATTGGCGGATCCATGATCTTCCTCTTTTATCTCCAAAATAATTACCCTCTTCATTTCACACAACTGGCCAACACATAATTTTTTCGCATGTTTTTACACCCATTTTACAGATTAACATCTTCTTCACAACACGTGATGAAAAATACACACTGTTCCCATATCCATCAACTGTAACATTTATCTGCGCTTATGATTCAAAATTGTATTCTTAATCATTCAAAATATACTTAGTACGAAATATTAAGTTATAAAACACATTTAGAACACATTACTTGCTTTGATGATAATAAATAGATCACTGCCGAAAACAGGATGTATTTTTGATATATATATGTTGTAAAGGTATATAAACTTATTCTCGTAATAGGACACTTTTGGCTTAGTAAATCGTCGATATAAGTACTGATGCGGCGGTATTCAACAACTCGACAGCGCAGTTCAATGTCAAGCTATTAACTGAGTTTACTCACTATTTACACGCCTGGCTTGCACCAACTAAGGTTCTCCAACAGGTGCCTCTAGTGTCGTTAGCATTGTTGTATCCAAAATAACTCATAACCTTTAAATAAACATTCAATTAAATTCTAATATCATTTTTGACTTCAACATTACGCTTTGGTTCGTAAATAGTTGTTCAGTTATGTCCAGGCTCGTTTCTAGATTAGGTTTTTTATTTATAATCTATTAGTTCTTATCGTAGTTCGTCTATTGTTTTAAAAATTATGCTAAGAAATTAAAATGTTCTGAAACTGAATTTGTAACTAATTTTGCATTCATTGTGTGTTTTTTTTCTATTTTTTATTGAGATTTAATTGTTGGATAGGATATATAATGCAGGCTTAGTATTTTGTTAATTCAATATTCGCTCATTGTTAAAAATGTATTATTCATGTGAAATCATAGGCACTTTTATCCCAAGCTATGTGAACCCGTGTTATTATATTGTCAAAATAATAAACTCATATTTTCTTAGTTCTTAAAATGTTCTCGCTTAAAAACAAAAGGCTTATGTTAGTTCTATTGTTTTGAAATTATTGTTCACTTTTTTTTACTTTTTATCAGTAATTTATTCAATTTTCCTATAAATATTAATATGTTATTTTTCTTACAATTTTCTCAACTATTCATTCAATTTATATTTAAAAAAATACATTTTTTATGGCTAGGAAATAGTTTACATATTTACAAAATACAGATTTTAATCAACTCTACACTTATTGCAAGCTTTATATATATTATTATAATTACAACTACAATTTAAAAGTTTTCTCATTTATTATTTGATTTAACGATATGCGTCGCGTCGCTGACACGAAAAGGACCGATAATTTTTTCCCCCTCAGAGATTCCTTATTTGAGGCTTGAAGTTCGCAATTAAAACAAAGTAAACAAATATTAGCATTATATACATAATTTGTATCAAATAATTATGTTTATTATAAATTTTAAAAATCATTAGTTATCCAGAACAAGGTTGTAACCATCATTATTTCGTCAAAGTTCAGTTTTACATGGGTAAAGGTAATTAATGACACGTGCGGCCTTTTCTCATGTAAAACACTACTTTGGCAAAATAAATGGAGCTTCAATATTGTTCTGGGCGACTATTCAATTAAAGAGATAAATTTTTAAAATATATTTAAGCAAATATTCCAATCGATTCCATGAACGCAGTTTAACCTTTCACCTTATAGGCACTCCACTCGAGCCTTACAGTGACACGACCTGTCGGGAGAGGGATTTGACTATGGATCACACACATACATACTTTTCGACCACATAAGGTAATGGAGGGTCTCCCCGAATGAATGATCACCTCAATGTCAGGACGTCCTCCAAGACAAGACAACACAACAATAAGATGAAACACGCCATTCACACACACACACACACACACACGTACATATTAAACATGGCGAATAAGATAATGGTGATTATGATGGACAGATGATGTTCGGGGACCATTTAGACCTTAAAGTTTCCTAACATTTGTCTTACAGGTGAGGAAAACTGAAAAGAAAAAAAAACACCCAGGAAACTTGTCCCGACCCGGGATCGAACGCGAGCCCGCTGTGTACGAGGCAACAAAATTCCGAGACCACAGCGGTGGACTTTTAAATAAGAATTACTGGCAAGAATTGTCTATAATAAATTAGTAATGTAAATTCTTGTAATTATAATTTATAAATTAACTGAGGATATAAATCAAAATTTAAGTTCCTCAAAACGATTATTTTAGCTTGTGCCCAGAGCAATGGACAGTCGAATAATAAATCAAAATCCAGAAGTCAAATTGCAGCTCTTAATCATGCTATCTATGAAATAAACTATAACAATTTATCTTTACCTCTATAACATTACAGAGGGATATTTTAAGTCACTGGATGTAACTAGATATTATTTATAACCCGAAATGACATCACCACAATAAAACAATCAGTTGTATGAGTTAAGAAAACTAATTTCACTCGCATTACACTGGATACGAACTTGCACCGGCGTAAAACGTACTTAATGTATGCAAACAAAATGAATCGTAAGGACAGCTATAATTCATCCGTTATGTTTCGCAAGTAAACCTTTTTTTCTTGCAACACTTCCGACAGTTATTGTACAAACACTGAACATAGAGTTTAGTTTGAAGATAGATTCGGTCACTAACAACTCTTCAGTATCTCCTCCCCCCTCCCTAGCTACCTACCAATAGCGAAAGTGGCGCCGGTGTAAGAATAAATCTGCTAACTACATCAACAAGTTAATCTTTTTTATATTTATTATATTTTATTACAACAACAATTGCTATTAAAATGTAAATTAATCGTAAATAGACGATAGATTAAATTGTTATTTTCCAATAATCGATTCTGTTAAGAGCATTTGTTACCTGTCATTTCACCTGGCGGAGTGAATATTAAACAATTGTATATGGCAGTTTCGTTTATTTTTTACACCCCTAATGAGGTATTCGATTTATCAGTAATTAAAAAAAAAAGGTATTTTTCCTGAACACAATACAGGCTGCTTAAAATGAAGAGTTCTCAAATATTATTAATAAATTATGGATGGATAATTGATAGGTGGATTGATATTTAGCAGACGAATGGATGAATAAATGCATAAATAGACAAATATATACTGTATAGGAAAGGAGGGTACGTAGGTAGATACATACACCCTTATATATTCTACGTAGATAACTTATTTAGATACTGTACTTATATGAGCAGATGGATTTATGTATGGGTACATAGATAGAAGCAAATATATGGACTATTTAACTCATGCACCAAATGGGAGTCAATGACCAATCACGTTTCAATGAATTTTGTTTTACAACCAATCACAGTTGTGCTTCAACTCGATTATTATCGAATTTTAATTACTAAAATAAAGAAAGCGCCTCCTTATTTCATTTTTTCTCCAGTAGCTTGCATTCTTACAATACAGCGAACCTATTTGGCAATGAATAGTATGATCAAGTTGCGGTGATGAACAAATGAAACGCAGTCAACATTAATAAAATTCACGATAAAATTCCGTTGAGGTATAAACCATAAAATTAAAAATTATAATGTAAAATTATAAAATAGTTACCCATAGATAAACGTACTTGAGGAAATAGAAATTTTGAAGGAAATTAGAAACGACCATTTGTTAAATGAAAACACATCCACTACGTATAATCCCCTGTACCAGATTTTCAGTGCAACCGCAGTATTGATTCAGAGGTCAACTGATAAGAACCGACTTCCTGTTACTTTTGCTGATGGTGGGACTTGTCCCGAAAGCGCTACAGACAATCAATAATTTATAAGTTGAGGAGACGGACCTTTGGGTAACTATTTTATAATTCTACATTATAATTTTTAATTAAATGAAACGTAACCTAACATTTCTCATTTGTTTTCAAACATCGCCGTTTACATTAAATATATAAATATTTTAAATTAATAGTATTTAAATAATGATTTGTGAGCAAACAGCTTAATTTTATTCGTTACATAGTCCTAACAAATGCCACTCTTGATTTCCAAATCCTCTAGATACATTGGAAATCATTCATGGCATTACTAATGATAAATACAACAGATAAATCATCAGACAACAAACGAAAGTCCAAAATTCAATATTATATTGTCCACCGCTGTAGCCTCGAGGTAGTGTGCTGCCTTGTCACGCAGCGGGCCCGGGTTCGATCCCTGGTCGGGTCAACGTTCTTGAGTGAGGTTTTTTCGGGGCTTTTCCTCACCTGTAAGATAAATGTCACGAAACGTTAAGGCCCAAACGGTCCCAGAACGCCATCATTATCATCAATATCATATTTGTCTAATTAAATTAAGTTTAGTTTAAGGCCTCTCCTGCCGCATCATTACCATCTTCATCAACTCTCATATCATCGGGCCAGCGCAGCGTAACACCGCTTTCCAGGCGCTCAAACCTCAGAAGTGGGTTACAAGTACGCCATGTCAGGAGAGAACACCAGAAATGTCGAAATGACAACCTGGGGCATTTGTAAAAAAATAAAAGTGAGATACAGACATCTAGAATGGTATGGTCATATACGTAGGATCCCAGAGAAAAGATTACCCGGACAAGCTTTGGAATGAATTCCACCTGGGAAAGGAAAGAGAGGTCGACCTATGATGTAAGATGACGTATGAGCGAGCTAGGTCTGGAAGAATTGTAATGAGAAGATAGAGAAGAATGGAGAAAGAAGATTTAAAAATTTAAAAATGTAATAAGCTTTGGGTACAGGAAGATGTTTTATTAAATTGTGAACCTCTTTATAAATAAATAAATACATAGATATATAGATAGACTATTGATTGATTAATAGATAAGTAGATATCTGTATATATATATATATATATATACATACATACATACATGTGTGTTATATTGTAGATTTCCTCTGATGTAAGTATGATTAATAAATGTTTTTTGAGTCTTCCGAGTCATGGATCGAAGGTTGGCCTCTGGCCACTGATTCTGACGTTTCGTCATGATCCCACATGCCATTATCAAGGAATGATAGATTCGAGTTACTGGTATATGTATTCTATTCCATCAATAATGCGTAATTATTTAACACGCTATTAGAGAGTGGCTAGTAATCCATGTATTGTTAATAATTATTGTTAAACGTTAGTCCCATTGCGTTTTCATAACGGTCCGTTTGGAAAGCTGTAGGGCCTACACCCATCCAAGGGTTGACCACATTCATGTCGAAACGTCGGAATCGTGGCCAGAATCTAACCTTGAATCAATGACGTGAAAAACCCAAGAAACCTTTTTTAATCACAATCACTCACCTACCCACACACACACACACACACAAACACACACACATATATATATATATATTCTATTCTATAGTTTTCTGCCCTAAGGCAGGTCCTTCACTGCAATCATAGCATTTTCATGCTAAGCTTTGCAGTTTTACTATGGAGTTATAGGAGTGGTAGGTTCCCGTTGCTCTCCACACCATGAGATGATGATGATGATGATGATGGCCAAATGATGTTTGGGGACCGTTTAGGCCTCAAAGCTTCCTGACATTTGTCTTAGAGGTGAGGAAAACCCCGTAAAAAACCACACACAGAAATTTTGTCCCGACCGAGAATCGAATCCGGGCCCGCTTGCGTGACAAGGCAGCACGCTACCTCGAGACCACAGCGGTGGAGATATATATATATATAAATAAAGGTAAAGTGATCCAACTACGGGCCCCAGGAGGCCCTTGGGTTGTAGGAGGTTAAGGCTCCCACTTTTCTGGACAATCGGCACTTCATGTCAGCCGGGTTGTCAGCCCTGCGTGACGGCCGCCTTTACCCCCAGAACAAACTTCTTGTACTCATTTCCGTTAAAGGCTGAGTCGAACCCTCGACCTTCCGGTTTGTAGCGCAGTGCCTTAACCACCACGCTACGGCGTGCCTCCATATATACAAAAAATTGATACTAAAGAATGAAAATAAGTTACACAGGTTGCTAACTAAGCACAGGTGTTTTTCGACACCAATGTTTTTCTGATATTAGATTACTTGTAGCTCTGCGAATGGATACAGCCAATGATATTGGTCGTCATGGTAACAAGAGAAACTGAACTCAAATGCTGACAAATCTTTTAAATCAGACTTCATGATATCAGCAAGTCTAAGATCACTGACGCAGTGAAATTAGATTTACAGTCGAACAAGACAGGAAACCAGATATTCTGAAACAATATTATCTCCTCTCATCACAAATTATCTTGAAACGAATTGCAAGAGAAAAGTGCGATGTGCTTATTTTTAGATTTATCTATACCTTTTTTTTTCAATAATTACAGGTTTAGGTATATGTGAATGAGATATATAAACTAAAATTAAAATGGCAAAAAATGCAACTAACACATTGCATGGAATAATTTGGAATAAAAATATTACAAAGGAAACTAAAATGAACATTTATAAGAGCATAATACAGACTATTTTGACATATGGAAGTGAAACTTGGTCTTTGACGGAATTACAAAAGAATAAAATTAGAATAATTGAATTTGATTATCATAGAAGAAGCCTTTAAAAAAAGGCAGGATAAAATAAGAAATTAATGGAGAGAAATGAATGTCACCACATCTGATATTAAGATGATTGAAAATCAAATTCTTAAATGATATGGCCCTGTACAAAGAATGGAAAATGAAAGATGGCCAAAAAATAAATACCAATGATTTAGATTTAGAATTAGATTTATTTATTTAGCCTGGTGGAGTTAAGGCCATGTGGCCTTCTCTTCCACTCACCAGGGCAAACATATATTACATCAGAATATAACAATCACAATGAACTCTAATATTAAACACTAAATAAAAATTTGATCAAAAAGATAATATCTATTATATTACGATCTATAATGCAACTAGTTAATGTTAGTTAAAATTAAGACTATAATAAAATGTATACAAGCAAGACATATTAAATTGTCCCTATCTAATATATATATATATATATATATATATATATATATATATATATATATAAAGCAAAGAAATATAATGAGATATAGAAAACTAATTTTACGTTTGTACAATAGGGCCTATTTAAAACAAAACAAAAGAAAGTATTTGTTAATCTTAAACGTAACAGACCAAATGGAAATGGAAAACGTATGTCACAACTATAATAGCCGATAGGAATTTGGAAGAAGAAGATTGTGGAATGATAGAAATAAATGACAATTCAAAACGGCAAACCTATAAGTGGGGGGAAGCTGAAGAAGAAGAAGAATCTATACTTGTTTAGTTTAATCTCTCTATCTCTCTATCTCTCTCTCTCTCTCTCTCTCTGTATACGTAATTTTACGTGCCTCACACAATCGGGGCCTTATAGGGACACGACTTGTCGAAGATAATTCTTAAGTCTGGATCACATTAACACTTTTTATATCACACAAGGACATGGAGGCCTGCCAGGATAAATGATCAAGCCAATGCTGGGCCATCTTCAAAACAGCATGAAACGTTAAGGAAATACGGCCCATTCACGCATGCATTAATAATAAATAAGATGAATATGATATTGAATATTTTTTTTGGTTAGCTGGTGTTCTGAAAATATTTGGATCTTAAATTTCATGACGTGTATCTTAGAGTCAACACTTTTAAAATCCACATAGGCAAAACAACAAGAAATTTCAAGACAAAATATTCTGAACACTTTAAAAACTTTATTAATAATGAAGAAAAATCAAGTTTTGCCAAACACATACTAGAAACAGGTCATCAGTTCAATAAAATCGACAACTCTATGTCAGTACTACACAGAGAGTGTAATCACAACATAATCAGCATCCTAGAAGACATAGAGAATCTAAAGGAAGCAAAGAATACAGACCTACTCAATGAAAACATACCCGCTAACATAAATCCGTTGTACAACCTGTACAATAACATCAGTACAATCAGTACCAATTAAAATGCAGAAGACGAAACAGTGTTTTTGAAAGGTCTCCATATTGGAACTATTTAATAATTTAGTTGGGACGACTGATTTACCAGGTACCAATTTTATATTTAACATCGAGTATCTTAGAGATTAGGAAATAAATCATAAAGAAAGCTTAGGCAGAAAACTTGTCTCGACTGGGTTTCAAACCAGGGCCCGCTGCGTTACAACTAAATCACAGCGCTGGATTATTAAATCTTAAATTTGAAAAAAAAAAAAAAAAATATATATATATATATATCATGTCAGGTATTTAAATGTGTAGAGCCACAGTAAAACAAAATAAAATGTAATAATAAGTTATTTAATTACTGTATATTGTGTAGTTAAATTCAAATTTAGGTAATCTCTACTCATTTGCTTTTACACTGCCCCACTAAAATAATAACTAATTACAACAATGTATCTTACATGATACGTTGCCAATTAAAGGGTTGATAATTGTTTATTTAATGTCACCACTTTGTAATTTTTGACATTCTGGTATTCTCATAAAATAAAATAAGTTAAAATGTACCTTCTTAGGTCAGAACCGTCGTCCTCAACTTATATGTATGCTCTTTTTGTCTGAAGGCCTTTCAGAATCTCTCCTCAATCTTCAGCATGTCTTTTTTCGCTACATTACTTGATGTTCCCGGTGCTGGTCCTAATGTAGTGTTGTGACTCATTAGGACCAGCACCGAGAACATCAAGTAATGTAGCGAAGAAAGACCTGCTGAAGATGGAATATAGATTCTGAAAGGCTTTCAGAAAAAAAAAAAAAAAGCATACATATTGTATAAGTTGAAGACCACGGCTCTGACCTAAGAAGGTACATTTTAACTTATTTTATTTTATGACTATCCATCTCAACGGTTTTAACAACGAATTTTATTAGTATTGATTCTGGTATTCTCTCCTGGAATGACATTAATAATAATAATAATAATAATAATAATAATAATAATAGCTTTATTTTACCTGGCAGAGTTAAGGCCTAACCCACTTCTGAGGTTGGAGCGCCTGGAAGGCGAAGATACGCTGCCCCGATGATATATGATAGGTGATGATGATGGTAATGATGCACCAGGAGAGGCCTTAATCCTAAACTTAATGAATATGTTAAAGATGATAATGATGGCCAGGTGATGCTCGGGAACCTTTTGGGCCTTAAAGTTTCCTGACATTTGTCTTACAGGTGAGGAAAAACTCCGAAAAAAAGTCACCCAGGAAATTTATCCCCACCGGGGATGAAACCTGGGTCCGCTGCGTGGCAAGGCAGCACGCTACCTCGAGACTACAGCGGTGAACAGGGTTGATACCGAAGATTATAATTTTACCTTCATTCATTTTTTTAAACTGTAATGTTTTTTAGTTAACAAAAAACTTAATAATATAAAAAATATATTTAGATTAGATTTTATTTAGCCTGGTGGAGTTAAGGCCATGTGGCCTTCTCTTCAGTGATATCGATATGATTAAAAATTTACTTATTGCATATATAGGCCTAAATATATTTTACTCAAATCCATTATTTGAAGAAATACATCTAAAAGAAACGTCACAGCGACTTGGCTGGTTAAGTTTGTAATTCCGTTTTCTTCTATTTTCGGGTTATTACTAGGCAGTAGCCAATAACACGTGTCAATTCTTAATTGTTTTAAATTTATTAATTTATTCATCCACTATATTCTAGAGATACCGTAACATTGTTTTCTCATACATATATTGCCCTGCGGCGATTTCCGGTCGAGGTAAGTTTCCAGAGAGATTTTTTTTTTCATCACTTGTAAAGAAAATGCTAGGAACCATTAAGACAAATATAGTTCCGGAATACAATTTATCAAAAATCACTCATATTAAATTTCCTTGATTAATAGAACAAATGTATGAATGAAAAGAATGTCTTATCTTAAGTGTTCATGTTGCCTCTGATTATGAGATGGCACCTGTATTTGGCTGAATACTTACGGATAGGATAAAGTAACTGTATCAAGATAGGCTCCGAGTACAGCTAGGAGCTCACAAGAAGGCGAGCGGAGCATGGAGAGGGGGAGGCTGTTATCACTGTGAATCCCCGGTGCACACGATTTTACGCATTGGACTGTATCGATCATTCACAAACCTTGTGCTTTTTTCCTGCACAGTCATGTCATTCGTCCATGTGTTGCGGTTACTATAACTGTTTCATTTTCATTACAGTGTTTATAAATATTGTGACTTATTCGTCCAGAAACACGAATAATATTTTCAGGACACGTAGTACTAACATACATGCGATATAAATCTTCTGACTCTAGTATTACGCCACGCATACCTTACGCTTGCCATGTCATCAGTACTTAGCTGTAGGCCTATCTACGTTTTCTTTATAAACTGTAACTGGTTGTCGCGTGCCTCTCGGCCCACAGTAGTGACCACATACATACAGAGTCTATGAAATCAGCTTTCGGAATACAAATTATGAGTGAAAAAAATGTATTGTGTTAAATGTAGATCCTGTCAGAAGTAAAATTGTACTTGACAATAAAATTTTGGAGCAGGTGAATAATTTTACATATCTAGGATGCAGTATCTCATATTAAGAAAAACAGGATGTAAATGCAAAAATATATAATTTTTTAAGAATTTTAGGATTAATAAATTCTATCTTCAAGCCACAGTTATCCAAAAACATTCAAGACTAAAGGGTATAAAACATTGGCTCTTCCAACTCTTTTGTATGGTAGCGAAGTATGACGTTGAAACAGAAGGGTATACAGAGACTTAGATCATCTGCTGAAATGAGATACCTTCGGAGGACTGCAGGATACACACTACTAGATCACAACAATAAATGAAGACATCTTAGAAGAATTACACATGGAACCTTTAGAAAACAGAATTTCTGATTATAAGTCAAGATGGATGCAACATGTTCATCGAATGGAAAATCACAGGATATCTAAACAAATTTTAAGATATCAACCTGCAGGAAGTAGAAGACCAGGACGTCCACTCAAAAGACTTCTGGTGTTTCTCTTGAGGCCGAAACAGGTCAACAAATGACCTAATTTCGTGAATGTACTATGATGATGATGTTAAATGTTCGAATTGACTTCGAGGTGGCTTCGGTATTTATCTGATGAACTCGATTAGTATGAAGTAGCTATATTATTATAGGCTCCATGGTCCATACATTGTCTTGTGCTCCTCCGCCCATAGCAATGACGAAGAATATCCAGTGCCTATAAAAGTATAGATTAATTATTAAGGTCTTTACATACATGCTGCCAAAATCCTAGAAATGTATCTCATACGAATCGTAGTATGATCACTACGTATCATATTGTTCAATTTGCGATAGGCCTAGACGTCTTGTACGTCACCAAGTCAGTATATACAAATAGACGAAGTAAAACATTGGTGTGTATATAGGTGTATATATATATAGCATGATAAGAAAAATAAATTCCTGGACGGGATTATATATATACTAGCTAATACCCGGTGCGTGTTGGTAGTCTAAATAAACTAAATATTAAAGGTTAATTAAATTTCATGGTACAGGCCTACGCTGAGACGAACCAAGCATGGTGGTTTTTAATTTCGGATTTCGCTCATCTTTGGATAATACCTACCTTGGTTTATTTTAATAGGATATTCTGAGTATCGTTGTGAAACATCGAAAATTGTGACTGCTAGAGCTATTTTTAATTTTTCACTTCAGGTGAACTCCTACGCCTAACTGTTTCAGAGGGTCTAATTGTGGATTTAAACCATCCAGTGACCCACTCAAACACACACAAAAAATCGGTCCAGTCGTTTAGCAAGAGTTCAGTGACATGCACACACACAGAAGAATTATATAGCCTATATATATAATCCACCGCTGTGGTCTCGAGGTAGCGTGCTGCCTTGTAACGCAGCGGGCCCGGGTTCGATTCCCGGTCGGGACAGGCTCCTAGGTGAGGTTTCTTTCGGGGTTTTTCCTCACCTGTAAGACAAATGTCAGGAAGCGTATGGCTCAACAGTCCCCGAAAATCGTCCGGCCATCATCATCATCCTTATCATTATCATCAGCATCCTTCACCAATGTGGAAAGCAACGGGAAGCTACGACACCTAGAACTCCCTAGAAAAGCTGCAAAGCATATCATGCAAATTGCAGTGAAAGACCTGCCTTCGGGCAGAATTACTATGGATGGATATATATATATATATATATACATATATATATACACAAGCATACATTGCAGGTAAAAATGTAACACCCTCAAGGAGACAATTTCATGTTATTGAAAACTGAAGCGACGGGTAGATTGCAATTTTAGGAATATATGATAAATTAAATCCAAAGAAACAAACGTATCACAGTAAGAAGTTCCCCAACTGTACCTACCGACCATAAGTATTTGGAATATATTTGAAATAGTTGTGAAGGCATCCATTCTATCCTATGAAACTACAGCTACATGTGAGAAAAAAAAAGAAAAAAAAAAGAGATATCACTTGGTTCAAAATTCACGTGAAGCTGAATTTCGTAACATGTTTGCTTTAACAAGTGTTTATGCACGGTATAAATGTTAAGCTTCCATAGTTTACTGAGGCGGATGTAAAAACAGATTTAACATAGACGATTATCAAGGTTATATAAATCAACAGCCACATACCATTAGCTATAATATATTAAAAAGTAGTACTACAATTTGATTCTAAATACTTTAGGTTTTTAATGAAATGTTGTACGTGGATGTGAGGCCAGCAGCAGGTAGGTAGATCTCTTGCGTCAAGGAGTTTGTATTTTATCAACAGACCACAAACTCACAGTCAATACTTCTAAAATTCATTTGTAATGAACCGTTGAGGTTGTGTATGCGTAATAAAATGTTGAAATATTAAAAATAGGTACCTGCTATACCGTGTGACCCAAACGTCGGTGACAAATGGGAGAAGTTTGGCTGATGTTAAAATGTTAAAACTAACCACACTGACTGAATTGTCATGTTCATGGGTTTTATTTCAGAGCTAACGCAGATGTTCGAAGTGACGTCCATCCACCCGGAGACAATGTCTCACTCGATCACGAAATTTAGCACTCAAATTTGAAAGTGTATCTGGTAAAATATGCCGAATGACATTACTGATTCGGTCTTTCAAGTCTTCCAGTGATGCGGGCTGAGTCTGGAACACATGTTCTTGTACGTGTCCCCAAAGAAATAAGTCTAGGGGCGTCAAATCAAATGACCGTGCAGGCCAAGGCTTGTGCCACCCCGTCCAATCCACTGATATCGAAATTTCCTATTCAAATTGTTTCGAACAATTACAGCATAGTGAGCAGTAGCTCCATCTTATTGAACCCACAATTGTTTCCGTCTGTTCAATGGCAGGTCATTTCGAAAGTCAAGTAGTGGAGAGTCTAGCAGTTTATTGTAAGACAATTGGTTCATATTGCTTTCAAATAAAAGTGGGCCCACAACCATATCATCAACAAGACCACGCCATTACTCTGAGGGAACCTGGGTCATTCATCTCACGTATCCACACTGGATTTTGCCTAAACCAATACCGAGCATTTTGAGTATGGGCATGATCGTCCAAATAAAAACACACATCACTGAAAATAACTCATGTAATGAAATCATTGTCATTGTTCATTGTCCATTGATTCAATTGCAGAAATGACGTCTGTCTACAGGATCATTGTCATACATTGTGTGAACATGTATCATCGTATTCGGACGAAAATGTGATGCTTTTAAAATTTGCCTGATTCCTTGCTCACTCCACTCTGCTTTGACACATAATGAATTGATCTTTTAGGGCTTGAAATAACCTTTGCAAGTACGTTAATTATGTTTCCTTCATCAGTAGTCGTCTTTGGTCTGCCACTTTGCTATATATCCAGGTCCTCTTAAATTTATTTAAAAGTTTACTCACAGTTTGAAATGTTGGTTTTGGTATTTCAGGATGTCGCATGTGAAACTCATCTGCAGCCTCTCTCAAAGTTTGATGGTTATCACCACAAAGCAATACTAAATCAACTCTTTGTTCTGGAGTAAGCATGATTGACTTCAATGTTTTATTTAATGTTGTAAACTGTCTTCCTTTGAGAGTTGTTTTCTGATACAGTACATCTGTCACAAACACAAACACAAATCCGTTATCATTATTTATTGTTGTAATAATAATAATAATTTCCTTTTTATTTTATTGTTTCATTGTTACCATTGTTTCCAGAATAAAAAAAACACCTAAAATATCACATTCTTCTTATTGAGAAAACTTCCATTTGTCAACCGACTTTTGGGCCACATTTGCAGTCGTCCTCAACTAAATTAAATCTCTGTTTAAGAAACTTCGTCAAGTAGTTAAAACTATGAAGGCCTTTAAGAATCATGTTCCATCTTCTGCATTCCTTACGGTACTATTTATTTATTTAGCCTGGTGCAGTTAAGGCCAAGTGGCCATCTCTTCCACTCACCAGGACAAACATAACATCAGAATATAACAATCATAATTGACTCTAATATTAAATACTAAATGAAGATTTCATCAATAAGATAATATCTATTACATGACGATCTATAATACAACCAATTAATTATAGGTAAGATTAAGACTAAAGTAATAAAATATATTCAAGTAAGATATATTAAATTGTTGGTAGACCGTCCCTGTCTAATGTGTACAAAAACAAAGACAAATAATGAGATATAGAAAATTAATTTTACGGTTATACAGTATTTAAACAAATATTTAATAATTTTATTATTTTTTTCATAATTACTTACTCACTGGCACACTCGAATCCGTAGGTTCATGGCCGCGCGGACACAAGCTCTCCATACATCCCTATTCTGAGCTAATGCTTTCCAATCATTCCCTGTACAATCCACTTCCCTCAAATAATAGTTAATGTTGTTCTCCCACCTTATTCTTGGTCTACCAACTGGGTGTTTTCCGTCTGGTTTTCTTACAAGAAGCTTCCATGCACGTCTTTCATTACCCATACGTGTCATATGTCCTGCCCATCGCAGTCTATGAGACTTAACTGTTCTTATTATATCTGGCTTCCTATAAATACTATGTAATTCATTGTTATGTAGTTTTATCCATTCACCTGTCTGTTCATCTCTCTTTGGTCCAAACATTTTCCTAAGTACTTTATTCTCAAATACTCGTAATCTCCTTTTCTCCCTTAAATTAAGGTCCATGTTTCGCATCCACATAACATAACTGGTAGAATAATAGCTTTTTATATTTTCAGTTTAACGTTTTTGGGACGTCAAGAGTCCCTGTAATGCATAATAGTACGCATTTACAGAATTGAGCCTATGTTTAATTTCTTTGTGCATCTCACTCCTATTTGTGATTATTGCTCCTAGGTACTTGAATTCAGCCACTTCCTCAAAATTTCCCTTATTTTTCATTCGCTGTCCATTTCCATTATATAATGTATTTATACGTGTGATCATATATTTAGTGCATTATTGATATTTACTTCAGTCCTAATTTCTTAGTGTTACTCAATAGTGTGTGCGTGTTGGCCTTTAGTATCTCCTCGCTATCGGCCAGTAGTACTACATCATCAGCATAAACTAACAGCTTATTAATACCATTGAGTTGTATATAGGCCTTCTTCATCCTCTAAAGAATTGATGGCATGCTTTAGTACAAAATTAATTGAATGATGTTATAGTTTGACAGTCTCTGAGATAGGGCGGAAGGGAATTCCATGTTTTGGCAAGTGAAACTGTAAAAGATAATGAAGAATACACAGTGTGATGAGAAGGACAATGTGCTGATGGGATAGAGTGTCAAATACTATTGTAATAGGCTGTATGGAAGGCAGAAGATGACGACTGATATATGAGATATCTATTTTAATAGTTTAACATTTTATAAACTCACGGATTGAATAAACAAAATTGAAAGGACAAAAATCTGTACTAATTGAAATTTAAAGCAATTTCTTAACAGTTCTAGAAGTCATAATTTTAGCCTGCACTGGGACATGCCTTTCATAACCACATTCCATTCGAAAACGTAGCTGTAACGAACAAATTAACTAAGAAACTAATTCAATGTCACTGCAAGAAGACAAAAGTGCACCATTAAAAATTCAAAAACATTGAGTCTTATCACAAACTGAACATTGATGTAAAATTATACTTCAGTTTATTAATAAGAATAATAATAATAATCCATCCATAGTAATTCTGCCCGAGGGCTGGTCATTCATTGCAATATAGCATTTCCATGCTATGCTTTGCAGCTTTACTAGGGAAGTATATGTGTGGTAGCTTCCCGTTGCATTCCACACCAGTGAAGGATGATGATGGTTATGATAAGGATGATGATGATGGCCGGATGATTTCGGGGACCGTTGGGCCCTAAGCTTCTTGACATTTGTCTTACAGGTGAGGAAAAAACCCCGATAAAACCTCGCCCAGGAACCTGTCCCGACCGGGAATCGAACCCGGGCCCACTGCGTGACAAGGCAGCACGCTACCTCGAGACCACAGCAGTGAACATAATAATAATAATATAATAATAATAATAATATAATAATAATAATAATATAATAATAATAAAATTAGTTCATTCTTCAAAGTTACGTAATTATCACGAATAAATTATCATAAGGAATACCACGAGTGAATGGAAATCAAGAGTGGCATTTGTTAGGACTATTTAACGAATAAAATTAAGTTATTTACTCACAAATCATTATTTAAATAGTTATTCTAAATATTTATATATTTAATGTAAATGGCGATGTTTGAAAACAAATGAGAAAAGTTATGTTTCATTTGTTCATCACTGCAACCAGATCATATTTATTGCCAAATAGAATCGCAATATTGTAAGAATGCAACCTAGTGGAGAAAAAATTAAACACATCACTACAGGTTATTAATTAATTTCTGATGTCCTATGATGTAAATATGTGAATTATATTTTTCTGGAACGTTATTACCTGGGAAAGAACCTGGTTAAGTGGATTCTTTTTTTTTGTGGTATATCAATTGTTACAAATGTTTTTATATTATATCCCGCAAGCACTGTATGCTGATAATCGTGCACTATATATACAATCTGGGAGCCATTTGATTACGGAATGCGATAAAATGAGAGATAAAATCGAAGTGAAAACTACTATGTTTGGTTGTAAATAAAAATTGATTGAAATGTGATTGGTCAATGACTGTCATTTGGGGCATGAGTTAAACAGTCTCTGAAAATATGTATTTTCAACTCAGAACAATCAACAAATTAACATGTCCGATTTAAGCCTTAAATTGGCTAATACTAATTTCTCGTGCCACTTATAGCATGCACCACACCCCAGTGAAAAAAAAAAAATCAAATAGACTTGCATATTATTAATGTATATTGTATAATTCAACACAAATTTAAATAACCCCTATTTATTCGTTTTCCCCCTGTTTTATTAACAATAAGTAATTAATTATATTACAGAATGCGTTGCCAATTTAAGGCTTAACAGAATTCAGCTCCAATGCTGTGAAGTTCTTAGAATACTTTAACTTACAGAGTTTGATGGGAATATGGACAAAGAGAGGTTAACTATTCTGCTACGCCTCTTCCCATCCCTAAGTTATCACGTGACTGCCCTTTATAACCTGGTGCATGCATTAAAACACACAATTTCATTAAAGAGATGGTAGATCATCCACACCACCTGCCATTATCTTCATTGGAGCAGAAATTAATGTTACTTGTTATGACCTTGGCTGCTGCGCTTCATTAAACTCCTGACCTTGAAATCTGCCATGTAAATAATTGTGCATAAATACTTAACCACGGTTAATAAAAATCTTTATAATTATTTTCGATCCGCATTTCTCCTGTTTTCCCTTGCGACAAATTTCATTCCACCGTTTCTCCATACTCATCTCATCCATTTCCTTCATCCCTCCCTGTGACGGTGCGTAAGCCGTGGTTGGCTGACACACTCGTCGTTCAGATATCTCTATAAATATAGGGGCTACATCTCATCCCTCACCCGAACCTGAGTTGGTCAAGATTTGAAGATATTATTAATGTTAAATGTATCATGAAACATATAAAAATGTATTTTATAATAATTATGTTCATCGATTGGCAATCTTTTTTTCATTTCTCCTGATGGAGTTAAGACCGTAAAGTGTCTCTTCCACTTCAACATGGTTAAATTATACATATAATAACAATTATAGATTATCTACAACTTGATTAATAATACTTAATAGAATAGATTACATAATATACAGATGACAAGGAAAGAACAAAAATAAATAATAATAATAAATAATATAATAATAATAATAATAATAATAAAATGATAATAATAATAATAATAATAATAACAATGATCTATAATTTGATTAAGTAATTGGCTTGGTAAAGGAAATGTAAAATATAAAATAATAATTAGGTATACCTAGAACACGGTTATGTACAGAGTGATTCAGATATATGGCTATGCGTTTGATCGCATTTTGTGATGAGAATATTATTATTAAAGGAAATATGATGTTATCCTTGGAAAGGGAATCCTTCAAATTACAACAAGAGAACAAAACAAAACTTATCACTGCTCACGTGCAGCTTGGCGGGTTGATTTTTGTGGGCTAGCGTCGAACGCCTCCACAATTCTCATCGTGGTTTCTGCATTCGTGCTAATCTGAGGCCTTCCAGGAGGTTTGATTTTCTACATCCTTCCTGTTTCCAGCAGTCATTTTCTCCACTTCCCCACAGTCGACGGCTGCAATGCTACGTTAAACTCACGTCTTGCCCGTCTTGCGGTCTCATGATCATTACCATACGTTATTGCCCATGCGGCAATTGTAATTTGCTGTTGCATATTCAACGCCATTTTGACTAATGACGTAAGTTCTACACTGTTTTGTTTCATTCCATTGTTTTAATTTAAATAATTGCCTTTCCAGCGGTAATTTCATATTTCCTGTATTGGTAATATTTTCATCACACAACGCGATCAAATGTATAGCCATATTTATGATTCACCCCGTATTATAATGTCTAAGGAAAATAAAATATTTGACTTTTAGTAAAAATGTTTAACTGTGTGATTACTTTTTACTCCTACTATATGTCATCCAAAGTTTAAAATCATATATTGACAGGTCATGTCCCTGTATCCAGAGAGCCGTAGGGTCTTACAAGTAGCTACATACAAAAGGAGAGTTGAAGCAAAGGCTACTCAAATACCGGCCTTCTAAGCCTTTTCAAATGGACAGCGGAGTCCTCGCTTTTTGTAATGTGATTTAATGCTATTTTTGCATTAACATATTTAAAAAATGATTTTAAGACCTGACATTCCTCTTATGGTGCATGTTTTAATCCTAGCCTAAATATTATGTAAAAATATATTACATGGTAATGAACGCTTCCAGACGAGACGTATGCAGGCAATGATTAACACAACTAGAGAGAAAATATGCACCTGAGCCGGGATTTGGACCCAAGATTTCCCGAAAATAACCATCATCCAAAAAACTTGAAATTTGTCCCGACTGGGAATCGAACCCAGGCCCATTGCGTACGAGGAAGGAACTCAACCCACAGACTAGAGAGTGAGACAAGAAAATATTCATGAAAGTTTAGAGCCCAAGCAGTCCCTAAATATCATCCATAATATATTCGTTTTGTTCAGTTATGAATGGGTGAGTAAATTATGCCTCTTGCCTTAAAATGTATGTATCAGAGGTGTTCTGGCTTTCAGCTGATCTCTCATCCTGAGAGCACTTCCATGTCCTTGTGTGATTAAAAACGTATATGTGTAATCCAGAGTCTCAAATCCTCTTCCGAAAAGTTTGTAATATGTATGGCCCTAGTAATATGGGACATGTAAAAGTACCTATAAAAAACTCCATGGCGCGACGTCTAGAAGCTCTTACCATCCTACTGCTGGCCTCACATCCACATGGTTAATCACAGAGATAAACGATCATCCTGCCAGCATAGGGGTGACATGTGATCAGCATATCGGATTCCCCAGTCATTATAGCTGGATTTGTCAAACTGGAGCCGCTACGTATTGTAGGTACCCAAATAGGGACGATGCTGGGTGGTCACCGGTCCCATACTGGCAGCAATTCCATGAGAAAATTTCTTCCTCCATGGAGACTCGAACCAGCGCAAGTTTCTTAGCTATGCGCCAAGGCGACTTGCCTTAACCACTTGACTACGGCGAAAAGTAGCTATAAAGGGGGAAATTAA
Source organism: Diploptera punctata (assembly GCA_030220185.1). Lineage (NCBI taxonomy): Eukaryota > Metazoa > Arthropoda > Insecta > Blattodea > Blaberidae > Diploptera > Diploptera punctata. The sequence continues at coordinate 338,114 of JASPKZ010005705.1, forward strand.
ACTAAGGCGGCAGTTCCCAACCTTTTTGGACTCGCGAACCCCTTCCACAACTATCTGAGTTCACGAACCCCTTCCACAACTATCTGAGTTCGCGAACCCCTTCCACAACGATCTCAATTGGGTGAAGCACTGACTTTTAAATATACATACAGTAGACATGCATAACATTTAAATCCAAGCAAAAGCCTTAATAACCGTAAATTAACCCTTAACGGTTAAACTAACTCTGGTTACGGCTTAAAAGTTACACAACGTGTAGGCCTAGTTGTAGCGAAATCAAATGCATCCCTAACGTTGTTACATACGTGCAAATCAGACAATCGCGTTAAATATTAATTTATTGTGGAGATAATATGATAAATTCCTGATATTACACATATGTAAAAAGGGGCATTATAGGTTTAATTTAATTTTAAAATAATAATAATAATAATTACTATATTATATTTTTTACTACAATATAATAATAATAATAATAATAATAATAATAATAATAATAATATTATTATTATTATTATTATTATTATTATTATTATTATTATTGATATTACAATGCTGCAGAAATGATGGAAACAATACTAGACCTAACCTCGAAACCCGCCATTACGGAAAAGTTTTGGCGAACCCCTTGAAATATGTTGCGAATCCCCTGAGGGTTCGCGAACCACAGTTGGAAAACGAACTAAGGTAAAGAGAGAAGATAAAAACGTTACGATATCAAAATAATTAATTAAAAAATAATTCCATCATAATAATACCAATTTTAATTGGAGGATTTCTAGATTGATTAGTGAGTTTAACATTGTATTTATTGGGCATATTATGATATAAACCTATTGGCATTATCACGATCAAAGCGATTTGTTTCATAGAGTTATTGCACAATGTAACTGTGAACAATGAAAGTGAAATGAACGGTCGATTGGAATTTCAATAAATGTATAAAAATCTTCTATTGATGTCATGGTAAATGTTTATTAATAAAACGTGTTTGTATTCGCTGTTTTCATATAAATTCCTGTCGATACAAATCTGGATTTGATTTCGTGGCCATCGAAGCGGAAAACAATAAAAACACCCTTCATTAACAAGAAAATTAATGATTATCAAATATTATTACAAATGCTATTATACAGAGTGAGTGAATATTGGTATTATATACAGGGTGCCCATAAGTAACTATTCATTTTGCGGAACGTATATGTGGATTATTTTTTGTTGCAGGTACAGTGAAGATAAGTCATATCGTTTACAATAAACTTAAGAATAGCAATTGTTTAATATCTTTTAAATGGCAACCCCGTGATGAAGGCCAGAGGCTGTTTCACAAGGACCCCCCCCCTACGAGGATTGTGAACAGGTTCTGTAGCTGATGAGGGCCGCTCTGGACGACCACCGGTCAGCCCATAATCTGTACAGAATGTGAGGGAAGCTATGGAACGAAGTCGAAGATCATCCACAAGATAGAGGATGAAGACTGTGCGGCACGAGCAGACTGTCATGATCTATTGGATGGTGTAGACGAGGAGAACTTCAAGAATCATGTCCTCTTCAGTGACGAAGCGACATTTCATGTCTCTAGCGTCGTCAACAGACACAATTGCCGGATCTGGGCACTCCTTGTGAAACCGCCTATGGACTTCATCATATGGTTTGCCATTTAAACAATATTGAACAAGTGCGATTCTTTCGTTTATTGTAAACATTATGACGTATCTTCACTTTGCCTGTAACAAAAATAATCCACATGTACGTTTTCCGCAAAATTGATAGTTATTTTATGAGCACCGGTATTTCTGAGAATAACAGAAGAAACTTGGCCTATTGGATACGTTTTGATGAAGACTCCAATCCGAAAATACATTTCTGCGTATAATGATGACAAGAACGAAGATTTAATGTTTTCAACCATTGCATAGACACGAAAGTTGGCGAAAAAGCTTTGGAAAGTTAAATCCGCCACTTTTCAACGTGGTATTTATAGTCTGTCCGTGGAATGTGTGGAGAAATTCCCCAGCTTTCCGGTTAGACAATTTTCTCGCTTGAAGCTCAAGAGCGAAATGAGTAATGTTACGTAATCTGTTCTCCCTCCTGCACTTCCTTCGCAGCCTCATTGGCCGTGCATTTTTGCTCGCCTCCTGCGTAGATGATTTATCCTCGTACAGCTCCTTTACAGATTCTTCTAAGGACAGAGTACATGGAGAAAATTCATTGAAATATAACTGAGTTATGTTTTAGAAAATGAAATTGTATAGCGGTTTCATCGTAGATAATCCACAAATATATTACGAAAGTTTGCGAGAAACTTTGGGAAAATTAAATTCTGCCTCTTTTAAACGGGATAATACGCAAACTAATCATTGAAATATAACGTAGTTTTGTTTTGGAAAAATATACGGTTTATAATTTTTAGGTGAAAAAATGCTGTAAATGTGACAATTAGTTAAAATGTGGACATTAGTTTCCCGATCTGTCCAGCATTAATCAACTGATATCATAAACATCTTATGAATATTTGAAAGATAATTGTTTTTTGTCTTAAATGTTAATAAATGTCTTACAAGGGGAACTGTTCACCCATTGCATGTCCAAACATACTTGAAATTTCATCCAGGACAATCTTTGGGTATAACAACGGCCGTGGCAGAAAAAAACTATCTGCCGTTTTTAACTGCAAGACACTAAATTCAGGCGCCAAATCTCTCATTAACTAATATAGAAGAAATGATACAAACTCCTGAATTGGCAGACTGGAAAGCCCTCACTATCCACCTTCCATACCGGTGTCCCACTTCACTCCACTCTGTACTTAACTCATGCAGGGTTGTACATCTACTCCGTACAACGGGGGCTGCCCATTGCTGTATTTTGGGCTTCGATTTCTAAGGATTTCTTCGCACTTTAAAAGCGGCAGATAGTAAGTTTTGGATACGCCCTTGGTACAGGCACATACCGGCATATCTCTGTGAGAAATTTCAAGGTAGGTTTCGGCATTCAATGGTTGACAGTGTTCTTGTTAGAAATGGTTCCATTAAATCCGTCCGGCTGAACACTGTGAGAGAGATGAATTTGAATATTTTTATGTGGTCGGGTTACCAGCCCAGACGCACAACCACATTCCCTAGTGGATCGGGGATTTTTTTCGGAGAGAACAAAACCTCTACAGACGCATGTTGCTTTTATTCATTTTGAGAAGGCGTTTGATCGTGTTGAAAGAGATAAGTTAAGGAAAATTATGGAAATACATGGCTACCTCGCAAAATGAATTTATGTGATAAAAAGTTTGTATGTAAAATTTCAAATTATAATAAATAAGACAAGGTTTATCACCTACTCTTTTTAATCTATCTATTAATGACATCATCCAAAATTGGAAAAGTGTTGTTAATATAGGTATAAGAATTGACCGTTTTAAAAATAATATTAAACGTTTTAATGTATGCCAACGATGTGGTTATTATTCAAGAAAATGAAAATAATTTACAGTACTCTTTACATCAATTAAATCAGTTACGCCAAGAATATAATTTAAAATATCAAAAGAAAAAAAAAACATAAATAATGGCATTTTGGGGAAATGAACATATAATATCAAAAAATCGTAACTTGCAACAAACCTCTGGAACAAATAAAAATTTTAATTATTTAGGTTGTAATTTTATTACAAACACAAAAACTGAAAGAGACATAAATATGAAACTGTCGACATTTCAAATTATATGCACAACTATTCATACAAGAATAAAACAAGAAGAGATACTAGATTGAAGTTTTATAAAACATTGGCAGTTCCTGCATTACTTTATGGGAGCGAAACTTGAGTAATGATCAAAAAATTACAAAGTAGAATACAAAGCGCAGAAATGAACTTCCTTAGAAAAAACAAAAGGCTGCACAAGATTGGATCGGATAAAGAATGAAGATATAGGAACAGAGTTATATATATATATATATATATATATATATATATATATATATATCCATTGAATGAGAAAATCAGAGAATATAGAGAGAAATGGTTTACACATGTGGAAAGAATGAATGTAACAAGATTACCAAGAGCAGCATTCAACTACAAGCCGAGAGGTTCAAGGAATATAGGAATGCCAGTGAAAAGATGGACCGATCAACTGTGAGGCAGAACAGGCATTTTTTTGCCCAGCCCGTGAAGTGAAGAAGAAGAAGAAGAAGAAGAAGAAATGGTTCCTGTAACTAACTTCTCAGTCACCATCCATATCGTTGTATGGACAAGAAAATGCGGAAGTGAACCAGAGTTGAAACTATTCTCCCTACAGATTATATTCTTGTATTACTCAAGAGGAGTATAACATAAAGGGAGAGGTTAAATTTATCCAATGGAAAAAAAATAGAGCATTTTATCATACAACAAACAACACATTCAATGCATACATATCTTAATTTGATGATACAATTATCTCTCCTAGAGAAAATTATAATATTCTTGATCCAAGGTTCTTGGATTCGATCACAGTATAGAATGGTAGGATTTTTATTGATGAGAGAAACTTACAAGGTAACTGTCAACCATTGGCATGCCGAAGTAAAGTAAAGTGATCCCACAACAGGTCCGGAGGCCTTTCGGGTAGTAGGAGGTTAAGGCTCCCACTTTTTTCTTAGACAATCGGCACTTTATATCAGCCGGGTTATCAGCCCGGCGTGACGGCCGCCTTTACCCCCAGAACAAGCGTCAGGTACTCATTTCCGTTAGAGGCTGAGTCGACCCCAGGACCATAGTGCCGCCAGAGGGTTTGGGTCAGTTTAAAAATCCTGACCCCAACGGGACTTGAACCCTCGACCCTCCGACTTGTAGCTCAGTGCCTTAACCACTACGCTACGGCGATTGCATGCCGAAACCTACCACGAAATTTCTTCCAGAGCGTTGTGATATTCCAGGGCCGTTAAAAAAGTCTGCGTTATTTAACTACAAGGCACAGAAATCGAAGCCAGAATCCAGAAATGACAACTCATTGTTCGGAGCAGATGGACTCCCTGCTTGAATAAGAGCGGAGTGAAGTGAGGAGGGACGAGGTGCGGGCGGCAGGTATTGAGGATTATCTAATGTACCAATTCGGTAGTTGTATTACTTCCCTATAGTTTAAATGAGAGACTTGACGCTGGATCTCATTGTATTGCAGTTAAAAATGGCAGATAATATTTTGGACACGGACTAGGTACATCAAAACACTCCTCTGGAAGAAATTTCAAGGTAGGTTTTGACATACAATGGTTGACAGTTGTCTTTTGAGGCAAACAAGAAAGAGAGTTATCATTCACAAACATCACATTCAATGCAAATATACCTTAATTTGATTATAAAGTGTTATGTCCTACAAAATAGGATAATATGTTTAAGGTTCGTGGGATCGATCACAGTACAGAATGGTAGGAATTTTATTCATGAGAGAAACTTGGCTTCATTCTTTTATTAAAGCAACATTTTAATACTGCATTCACTAAGACCGTCAATTAACTCCTATCAGTCAACTTCATTCATGGAAGAGTAAAAAGAAAAGTGGGTTATAAAAACTGAGATGCTTAAAAACGTATCTGATAATAATTTATTTTTAAATCAATCCCCATGATGATATGAAAGGCGACGATGATGGTAATGATGCGCCAGGAGAGGCCTTAATCTAAACTTATTCTAATGATGGCCACGTGAATTTCAGGGATCATTTGAATCTTAAAATTTCTTGACATTTTTCTCATAGGTGAGGAAAAATCACGCAAAAATCCTCACTTAAAAACTTGCATTACAAGACAGCACGCTACCTCGAAACCACAGCGGTAGACATAATGAAAACAATGCATGTTAAAGTTTCCATGTAAAATTGCTCAGTCTTTATGTAATTATTCTCATAGGAGAAAGAAGGATTTGGCTCCATGAAGATACAAGGTTATATAGAATCTTATACAAAGATTAGTTTCCAGCTTAAGACCTTAAGGGATTACATTCAGGTGCTGAATCAGTTGCAAAATACGTTTGGCGCGTTCTCTGTAACTTGTAAGGTTTCTTTTTTCAATATTTGTGACGTAATTATTATTTTAAGGCTCTTCACGGGTAGTATGCTCGGTCGCCATTTTGTGTCTATCGATATAATTGCAGGACATCTCTTAATAACTCTTTTATGTAAAAGTGGTCTCTCACTTTCATGGAGAGAGACACAGAGATTACACTTTGGATTCTTCTTAATCCACCTTATGTAAGTATGCTCTTGTTTTGAATATGTATTATAAAAATTGAACATAATACAGAGTGGTTCAAATTTTATCGACAAATTTACGAGAAAGTTAATTGCGAAAATCTGAACCATGAGTTGGATTTATTTAGACTATTTAATGAATACAATTATGTAATCAAATAATGATCAGATAACACTGGTCAACACGATTTTTGTCTAATGAGTACTAATAGTTGTATTTAATGCAGTTTTTTTTCAAATATATATTTTTCCATCACCCACAGTTTTTTTATTTCAATTTCAATTAATGGATTTAAATATTTTTTTAATAAACGTTTTTTCGTCCATTTGTCCATTGTAAAATAAAACCAAATGAGCTAACTCGGGAGATTCCACCTATGAAAAAGAGATATCAAGGCAAATGGAATCCTAATATGCTGGCCGATTATTGTTGTACCATCAAGAGGGATGCTCCACAGGCGAAATATAGCAGAAAATCGCTATTTCTTACTTTCTAGGTGAGTCCGAATGTTCGAATATTGTATAGTTACGAATGTAGAAAATATTAAAGTGTTTGACATTATAAATTCTTGTCTCTTGTTAACCTTGCATGATGGAGAAAAACTGATCTCATATTTGAATTCAGGAGAAAAATACTATCAGAATCACATTTTTTTTTTCTGAGATAAAAAAAGTTTTTTCTTTGTTGCTTGGTGTAATATATAAACATACTTACATAATCTTATATTTAGGATTTAAATATCTTGGACACAGATTTTATTTCCATTAATAATTCAACAGATGAAATTCGAAATTAAACTGTTTTTGATCAAATAAGTTGTTTAATTTCTTAACTAAATATTTTGTAATAAATTGCAGACAGCTGTCAACAATATTTATACCAAAGAGTCTGATTGTTATCTCATAATATGGAGCAGAAGGATACCCTGCATAAGCAAGAGTGAAGCGGGACGCGGCGCGGACAGATAGTGAGGGTTATCCAATCTACCAATTCAGGTGTTACATTACTTCCGCATAGTTTAAAAGAAAAATTCGGTGCTGGATTTTAGTGCCTTACAGTTAAAGCGGGATATATATATATATATATTTTTTTTTTGGATATGGCCTTTGTACATCACAACGCTTCTCTGGAAGAAATTTCAAGGTTTTTTTCAGCATGTAATGGTTGACAGTTCCCTTGTGAGATTAACAAATGTGGACATGAGATCAACAACCAACTTGTGGAACAAGTACTTCTAGATATATCGCTGTTAAAGTATTGTTAAATAAAATTGTAGCATAGAAATTATGCAAGGTTTGCTTGAAAGAAGTAATCGATTAGCAGTTATTTATTTCAACTATTCTTGAAATAATTGGCTCAATCAAACGAACTACATTCAAGAAAGTGAGAAAATAAAGTAGGCTATATTAAAACTATACAGATAGTTAGTATTGCCTACATTTTTATATGGTTCAGAAAACTGGGTCTTAACTACATCCCAAAGGAGGAGAACTGAAGCAGCAGAGATGAAATTACACCGTTTGCCGGACACTCTCTCTTTGACCATAAACAAACGAATATATTCGTCAAGAACTAAATATCAGCAATATATTAGATATCATTGACGAATACCTGTCAAACTGGCTTTTCCATTTGCAACGCATGCAACCATCAAGAATTCGGCTTAAGCTTAGAATGACTTACCCATGATTTTTCAGTTTTTATTGTGAATTATAACTCTTCTTCTGTATTTAGTAACTTTTTAAGTATTTTTAAAATATTTAAAACAATTTTTGTAACTTTATTTTAGAATTTTTAAGTATTTATTCAAATACGCATATTGTGATGGTGACTTGCTATTTTCTCCAGAGAGTATATTACATAGTTGGAACCAGTGGGTTATCGATGGTTGCGATTATTAAGGAAAGAAAAAAGGGCGTTTCATGAAATCCACCCTAGGTTAGAGTAATTGAATTAGGTTAAGTGTGAGCTACTTAGCTTATAGGTTCGTTACATTTTAAATGTGTCTAAATACGTAAAAAAAATTACCTGTAACCAGAGATGATAATCGATATGTGGTTCAATGGTGGGATATCACTGGCTCTATAAACTCTGGCGCATGCGCACTGTTGTTCTATAGGACTTTGAAAATATATCAGGTAAGTTAAAGTGGACAATCCCCAAGAATTTTATTAGTCATATAGATACAGACCACAGTGTAAACGAAGAATTTGAAGACCGACGAAGCGATGAAGAGAACAGCTATAAATTCTGGAGGCGGAATGGAGCAAGTGTTCCAATCCTTGAAGCTCGTGATGATAACGAACTATTCTTGAAATTTGTTTAAGTATTTTAAGTGAATAAATGTATGGGAGGAAGACAATAGATCTGTGTAAGAAAATCTTGATACCGATGTATCACTCTGTATAATGTGAATATTATTGTGTGTAGTAAAGGTAATATGTATGCCTTGGATTAAGGTTGGGTTGTTTACTATTGGCCGCCTTGATGTTTGCTGAACTCTAGAACAGACTGATTGTTATTGAAAACAGAATCAATCAAAAACATCATTATCTGCGGTAACCACACTCACGGATTGAGGCCAAGTAGCTGCCTATAGAAAATAGAAGCATCACTCTATCACAAAATGTAAACACTTAGAAATTTTAAGGACTGTATCACTGCTATGAAAAGTAAAAAGCGAAAAATATCATAACATATACCTCTTCCGAGCTAAATTTCCAGTTGTAATGTAAACAAACCACATGTATGGACTGCATTTCTTTGGTGGAATAACTGTTTTACCTTTAAGCGTGTAAAAAAATGTAGTTTGCTTTCTAACACTCTAAATCTTATAGCTATATAAAAATGAATGTTTGTTTGTTTGTTTATTCGTTCTTTATGAGCGGCCATACCGTTGATGCGATTATGATGGGGGGTTTTGCAAAATGTTCGGGATATTCCCGGAATTAACATAGGCTATAGGAGAGTTGTGATACTCAACTCCTACACCCTTAAAAATCGCCCTTTGTAGTCGAAAACGCGAAAAAAGTAGCTCTTTGGACGCTTAAATGCCTTACGCTGCCTAAACAATAACAAATACACTAAATTAATGTACATATAATTGAATACCTCAAACCGCTATACAAAAAAGTCCGTGACAGCATATGTTTATCTCTTACTGACAACTCACAATAATCATTTTTGTCTTTCATTGATCAAGACAAGTACATAGATTCCTGTGCAAGCATACCAGCACATGGCGGGTATTCTTTTTAAGGATAACTCACAATAAAGAATTTTGTCTTTTAGCTCATTATACCAAGAACATCGAGATAAGTAGATTCCCGGGCAACACCGGGTAATCAGCTTGGGGAATCTTAAAATAATTACGATATACGTTTTTAATTATTTTTCATTTTACTTTTCAACTGATCAAAAGAAGTACATTAATGTTTGTCTTTCAGGTCATTTATGCCAAGAAGATCGGGATGAGTAGATTCCCGGACAACGCCGGGAATACAGCACGGGGTATCTAAAAATAATTGCGATATAAATTTTTCCTTCTACTTACTAACTAAACACAAAACGCATTAATTTTCGTATTTCAGCTCATTTATGTAAAGAAGATCGGGATAAGTAGATTCCCGGGCAACGCGGGTAATCAGCACGGGGTATCAAAAAATATAAATTAATTATTAATTATTTAACCTTCTACTTATTCAAGTAAACATAAAAGTACATTAATGTTCATTTATTTAGCCGTAGCAGCACATGCCGGGTATTAGCTAGTAATTTATAAATAATAACATTTATAAATGATGGGTAAATAAATTAATACATACTACGATCTTAGTTTATTCGCAACACATGAACGTTGAAGGCAATCCTACCGTTTATAGTGTTCGTTATCTTCTCTACATACGGTACGTGTACAGTTTGTAGTGTTGTGTCTCGTTCATATATGTATTATTATTATTATTACCGGTATTATTAGTATTGTTTCTTATTATATATTACAAGGACTCTTGTCCCAACTTCTCACAAAAAAGTTAAACTGGAAATATGTAAAACTGTTATTTTCTCTTGTTATATTATATGGATGCTAAACTTGGGCTCTTACTTTAAGGGAGGAAAAAAATAGGAGTAATTCAGAATAAAGTTCTTAGGAAAAACTATGGACCAAATGAGAGATAACAGACTGGCGAATGGAGAAGGCTACTAACAATGAGCTACATCAGCGGTTTCCAACCTTTTACGACTCGCGAACCCCTCCCACAGCGATCTGAGTTGGAATAACCACTGACTTTTAAATATACATACAGTAGACATGCATAACATTTAAATCCAAGCGAAAGTTTTAATAACCTTAAATTAACTTAACCCCTAACGGTTAAAACCTAAAGTTACTCTAGTTTCGGCTTAAAAGTTGCACAACCTGGAGGCCAAGTTGTAGCGAAACCAAATGCATTCCTAACATTGTCACATGACTGTAAATCAGGCATTCCAGGTAAATATTATTTTCCACATTGTGGAAATAATATGACAAATTCCCGATGTTACATATATGTAACAAAGAGCGGATAATAATAATAATAATAATAATAAAATAATAATAATAATAATAATAATAATAATAATAATAATAATAATAATAATTATAGTTACTTAGAAACAAACCTATGTCAAATGTGCAAATAATTTTCCAGAATCGGATTCTAGTTGTTAAGGCAACTTCCTATTACTTTCTTATTATTCCTTCGTAACAATAGAAAGTTAATAAAGAAGTCAAAACCTAGAAACGGTTTATTATAAATTTGCTTCTTTAAAACGACAAATTATTTCATGAGGATTAAAGAAGTCGGACGCACAAAACGCACGTAATTTTTTAGTTGAGATAGCAACATTTAGTTTCCCGTGAACGCCTGACTGCAAAGAGTCTTGAGAACCGGCAGGAGCGGGATGGTAGGCGGAATTGTCCGTGGTAGTCTCGTTTTATGGAGTGGAGTAAACTTTCTTCCACAGAGGGGAGATAAACTCGTCACTGAAGTTATTTTACGTTCGTGGCGTGGGTTAGGCGACTAGCGCATGTTAGGTGTTAGTTCGAGTATCTGGCAGACTGCCACATGGTCAGTGAGTCCCCAGGACACAGTCAGTGATCTTGTGGTTATCTCAGCGCGTCAGCGAGCGCTGACTCAGCGCAGCCCAACTTATTGAGAGGCTCGTGAAAAACAGTGACAGACGGGCACTGCTGGGCCACGGATAATTTCCCGGATCCCCACAGGTGGAGGAGTTTACCTATATGGCCGGTTGAGCTATAGCCAAGTAGGGCGGGAGGGATGGTGGCTTGGCTCCCGGATTGAGATAGGGGTTCATGTTGTTATCTTAACAGTTTATTTATATTTTCAAATAATTTCGGCTTAATTTAAAAGTGGTAACGTTGTTTGTGATTACCATTGTTTTCAAAATCTCACGCTGATATCGCTGAAGATAAGAAAAACCAGCGAAAATGACCAACCGGCGGGTTGGGACACCCCTCCAATGTGCAAGAGCAACGGAGTAATATGGTTTATTTCTTGATTCTTCAAATGTCCAGTAATAAACCGGGGGACTGGGCGCACTCTTATCTTCACAAAAATACGGATTTCCAAACCATCAAAAGTCCGTCACACAGAAATGACGTAAACAAAGTGAATTCCTCAGCATGTCGAATTCATGGTTCCATTTTGTTGGTTTACGGAATACAGCTCTCTCTTTTGTTAATTAAATCGTTGCGAACAAAGCAAACACTACGGCCGCTAGAGCGATTTTTAGATAAACCTCCCACTCGTTATGATCGGATTTAAGTAATTTATTGAGAACATGTCTTCTTCTTCTTCTCTTCCTTCCAAGTATTAGGCCAAGGCCTGTTACAATCCTATAGAAAATTTCCCTCCCCGGGAAATTCTCGTATAAGACTTGAAAGCATAATGATAGTCCCTTCGATTGGTTGCTGGCCAAAGGAAGGCAAGACCAGTGATGGTGCTGCCATCTTATAGCCTCTGGTCAGGCTTTTCTGGAGAAGAAAAGAAATAAAGGAAAGGAGAAATGGAAGAAAGGAAGGACTCCCTAGCCCTCGGATGCCCTAATAGCGTCGAGGTCGAAAAAACAAGAGTTAACCAAGCGAGGTTAGATAGAAAAGTTAAAAGAGCGCAAAACACAAGTAAATGGAATAAATGTTTTGCACAGCTTTGGCACCTTGTGGTCGCCATCCACATATCCCCTAGATGAGGACCCCTGAGGGTTGAGAACATGTTATTCCTGTTATTTATATGATATATACCAAGTTACGTTGCGAAAAATCGAAATACGGTACCAATAGATCTATTTTTAAGTTTTCACTTCAGATGAACCCCCCACTCATAATATCGAACCCGATATTATATTTCTTAATAAAATGTTACAAGCCAGTTCGTTTGTGAGAAAATAAACATGGCGACCGCTAAAGTTTAACAGTAATTAGAATAAATGGGCAGTTAACGACAGAAAGAAGACTTTTTAAAAACGGAAAACTGCCTGAGTCCCGCGCCGTAGCCGAGCGGTCAAGGTAGGAAGCTTTGGCGCAGAGCTACGGGACTTGCGCTGGTTCGAGTCTCCATGGGACCGGTGCCCACCCAGCATCGTGAGGCAATTGGGTAGCTACAATAAGTAGCGGCTCCAGGTTGAGGAACCAGCTATAACGGCTGGGGGACTCGACATGCTAACCACATGTCACCCCTACACTGGCTGTTGATCATCTACCTCTGTGATTGACACATGTGGATGTGAAGGGCCAGCAGCCGGCTGGTAAAAGGGCAACCGCTGAAAAGTGGAAAGACCTTCAATCGGAAAACTAACTGAAATCAAATACTCAGGAACAATAATCACAAACAGGAATAATATGTACAAAGAAATTAATCATAGACTGAATTATCGATATGCATGTCATTATATACGTATACAGGGACCATAGCAGTGGAATTATTATTATTATTATTATTATTATTATTATTATTATTATTATTATTATTATTATTCCTTTCCAGGATTAGGTCATTGCGACCTGTTCCGGTCTCAAGACCATAGTTTCCTTGGCCGTCCCGAAGATCTTTTTCCATGCGGTTTGTAGGTGTCGATCTTTTTTGGGGAATCTTGTACTTTCTATTCTGTCTAAATATTTTTTACACCGGTATTTGTGCTCTTCTATTGCTATTATTATTGTTATTATTATTATTATTATTATTATTATTATTATTATTATTATTTTTTTTTGCTAACGGAAGACTGTTCACAGTATTATAAAGAGTATGTTAATAGCGGTACCATATGATATCATGAACTATGCACGTGTAATGTATGTTTTACTCGGATAAGCGCACGTAATAACTATTATGGTTATCCCTATAAGTGCAGCCATCAATTCATTTCCTAACATGATTAATTAAAACAAATAGTAAACTATGGAGAGACCAGGGTTGATGGTAATAAAATCGGAACAAATGAATTAGATTAAGTTAGCAAAGATGTGTTCGGGTTTTAAGACCTAATATAGTAACCACATTTTTTGTTCAATTTATTACCGATCTCTGCTTTATGGAATGTCGGCCACGGTGTCTAGTGGATGTTCCTTTTCTCTAGTACAGAGGGTCGCGCGGGATTCAAACCCGGACGGGTCGATGGATTTTTAGGATCGAAAAATCCAAGATACAGGTGCTCTAGAAGGAACTTGAAGTCGTGGGTCCCGAATCAGAGGATTTTCAGGTTCGTAAAAAACCGCAAGCCGCTTTTCCTTGCCTGCTTAGCTACGTAACCTTGCGAGGGAGTTGGGAAACTCTTCAGTCCTGCTATAGATGTGTTCCTTCTCGTTTTTGTGTAATATAGTTGTTTTGTATTGCCTTGTAAACTGTGATGTGTTACATACACTATTTTCTCTGTATTTCAGTTCAATACGTTATGTCTTTAAAGCGTGCATGCAAAACCCTTACACTGCGTGAGAAAATTCAAGCTTGTAATTTGGGAACCCTTTATACGAAGGAAAACTGCCACGACGGAAATGCATTTAAGGAACCGTCATGTTCCTTCAAGACAGGTTTTACTGTAGGCTATAGCCTATGCATACTGAGGCGCGATACCGAGGTTTCGTTTTTACCATGGTTTCTCGTAATAATACAACAGATGTTCACGAAAACTTTCACAATAACTTTATTTAATTCTATAATCCTTCATAAGTAATGCCACGAGTGATTTCCAGTAAATCTATTAGATTTGGAAATCAAGAGTGGCATTTGTTAGGAGAATTTAACGAATATAATTAAGCTGTTTACTCACAAATCATTATTTAAATATAGTTATTTTAAAATATTTACATATTTAATGTAAACGGCGATGTTTGAAATCAAATGGGAAATGGTAGGTTATGTTTAATTTGTTCATCACTGCAACTTGATCATACTATTTATTGCTAACTAGGATCGCAATAATGTAAGATGCACCCTAGTGAGGAAAAAATGAAACACATTACACTGTATATTATAATCCAACATTATAGCCTACTAATTTGTTTTGGAAACAACTCAGTAAAATCATTATTTAAAAATACAATTATTGAAGACACAATTATCAAATGTGTAGGTCGAAGGAATCTGTTTACTATTTGCTATATTCATCGTATTTGTTAGAGAGTCAGTCACTGCAAGATAATGCTCTGACCTGTTCAGAATATTAAAAAGATAGAGCTTTATTTATTTTGGTAATCAAAATTCGATAATTATCGAGGAGAAACACGACTGTGATTGGTTGTAAAATAAAATTCATTTAAACGTAATTTGTCATTGACTCCCATTTGGAGCATGAGTTAAATAACCAGTGACATTTAACAAATTGAAGCAGTCATTAATTTTGTTTTAAAGTTTATCTACCACACAATTATTACCAGTCTCTAATGATTTCATTTGTCACAGTTTATTCAGATCGCATTCCTGTCGCTTTACAACTCACTCGCTCCGGACCCTGGCAACAGTTTACATAGACCGGGAAGGAAATTTCTCGGCGTTTAGTCGAGAATCTTCTAGTATAGACGTTTCAGAATTGGAACCTCTGGAAAGGAGGGGTAGATGTGTACTGAATTTTCCGGAATGGAAGTCCAGACACATCCATCATCCATGCGGGTCCTTCAATTCGCGAGTCAACGACTCACGAATCTATTTCCACCAATGGGAGACAACTACCCTCGCCGTCACCCCCTAAATTCAAACGCTGCTATCACAATGCGTCATAGTATTATAGCGGCCTCGGTTATCTGCTGACGTGTTGTGGTCGGTTGAGTCCCTATCCTACCAACATTCCAGGTTTGATTTCTGGTAAAAAGTATACATTTTAAATATAATCTTGAGCCTACACATATGTGTGTTTGTGCGCTTGTGCGCGTGCGTGTGCCTGTGTGTGTGTGTAGTTCACCGCTGTGGTCTCGAGGTAGTGTGCTGCCTTGTCACGCAGCGGGCCCAGGTTCGATCCCCGGTCGGGACAGTTTTTCTGGGTGAGGTTTTTATCGGGCTTTTTCCTCACCTGTAAGACAAATGTCAGGAAAACTTTAAGGCCCAAACGGTCCCTAAAATCATATGGCCATTATCATCATCATCATCCTTATCATTATCATCATCATCATCCTTATCATTATCATCATCATCCTTCACCGGTGTGGAAAGCAACGGGAAGCTACAATTCCCTAGTAAAGCTGCAAGCATAGCATGAAAATGCATTGAAGGACCTGCCTTCGGGCAGAATTACTATGGATGGATGGATGGATATATATATATATATATATATATGTGTGTGTGTGTGTGTGTATGTGTGTGTGTGTGTTCTGTACTAGTGTTTGTGCGTGAGAAGGAAAAAATATAAAAAGGAATGAAAAATAAAATGAAGAAAACATATAAAAAAAAACCAAGGGACAAGAAACGCAATAATAAATGCAAGTTAAAATTGTCTAACTTCTAATGTTTTATGAATTGAGAATAATTAATAATAATAATAGTGCCAATAAATTATTATTAGTTAGGATTACAAATAAATATGAATATTTTCATAAGTAATGCCACGAGTGATTTACAATTTATCAAGAGGATTTGGAAATCAAGAGTGGCATTTGTTAGCACTATTTAACGAATACAATTAAGCTGTTTACTCAAAATTAATTATTTAAATATAGTTACTGGTGTTTTAAAATATTTATATTTTTTTTAAAGTAAACGGTAATGTTTGAAAACAAATCAGAAATGTGAGGTTATGTATATTCACTGTAACTTGATCATATTATTTATTGCCAAATAGGATGGCAATATTGTAAGAATGCACCCTAATGGAGAAATAATGTAGGCCTAACACATCAAAGTGTATATTTTAATCAACATTATAGGTTATTAATTTATTTTAGTAAACAAGTCGGTAAAATTAAGGAATCTGTTCATTATTTGCTATATTCAATGTATTTGATGGAGAAAAATAATGCTCTGAGCTGTTCAGAATATTAAAAAGGAGGTTTCTTTATCACAAAATCAGGGGCTGATAAAGATAAATCGACAAAGAGCGAGGTGAAACGCGACTGTCATTGGTTGTAAAACAAAATTCATTAAAACATGATTGATCATTGACTACCATTTGGGGCATGAGTTAAATAGTCATTAATATGTATTGTCATTTTCAAATTGTCGAATAAAAGGATCCATCCATAATAATTCTGCCCGAAGGCAGGTCTTTCACTGCAATCAGCGCATTTCATTTTCATGCTATGCTTTGCAGCTTTACTAGGGAATTGCAGGTGTGGTAGCTTCCCGTTGCTTTCCACACCAGTGAAGGATGGTAATGATTTTCGGGGACAGTTGGGCCCTAAGCTTCCTGACATTTGTCTTACAGGTGAGGAAAAACCCCGAAAAAAACCTCACCCAGGAGCCTGTCCCGACCGGGAATCGAACCCGGGCTCGCTGCGTGACAAAGCAGCACGCTACCTCGAGACCACAGCGGTGGACAATAAAAGGATAGTAGAGGAACAAAGTGTAGTAGCTTATTAAGTTCAAATTATGGAAGCTTCTTGTAGGAAAACCAGAGGGAAAACATCCAGTTGATAGACTAAGAATGAGGTGGGAGAATAACATTAACCATGTTTTGAGGGAAGTAGATTATACAGGGGATGATTGCAAAACATTAGCTCAAGATAGGTACGTGTGTAGAGCTTTATGTCCGCGCGACCATGAATCAATGGGTTTGAGAGTGCTAGTGAGTTGGCTGGTTATTAAGTTCAAATTGTAATAACTGTATAATTCCGCTTACCAGTCTCCTTTTTAAAGATGGCAACGAGAGAATTCTTACCTGTAAAAAGAAATGAAATAAGCTATAAGCTTAGATATAGTTACCACGGTACCTAAAAACAGAAACATTGCAAAAGTGATTTTGAGCTACAATAATGAAAAAGAATGGTAAAACTAAACATAGCCTATATGCTAAAGCAGGATATTTAAAAGGTATAAATCATAATATAAAAAGAAAATTATATTGTATTCTAAAAATATTTTATGCATAAATTTAACTTTAAATGTAATCTAATGTGGAGAGCTTATCTCCGCGCCGTCATGAACCTACTGATTCGATAGTTCCAGTGTGTTGGTTAGATATATAATCTAATATTTCTTATTAGTTATTGTTAAATAAAAACCACTTCTTAATAATTAAGATATTCCTAACAAATAAAAATCTTAATTAATATTAAAGGTTATTTTAAATCAATGTTAAGTAAATTTATAAATATTCTCATTAAACTTTAATTACTTACTTACTTACTCACTGGCACTATCGAACCCGTAGGTTCATGGCAGCGCGGACATAAGCTTTCCATACATCCCTATCCTGAGCTAATACTTTCCAATTATTCCCTGTATAATTTACTTCCCTCAAATCATAGTTAATGTTGTTCTCCCACCTCATTCTTGGTCTACCAACTAGGTGTTTGCCCTCTGGCTTTCCTACAAGAAGCTTCTTAATTATTTTTATAAAATCTAAAATAACACTGGACAACATGATTTCTATTTCATGAGTACCAATAGTTGTACTTAATGCAGTTTTTTATCTTGTTTTCAAATATGTATTCGGAATTTTTCCATCACCGACAGTTTTTTTATTTCAATTTCAATTAATTGATTTACATAATTATTTTTTAATAAACGTTTTTTCGTCCATTTATCCATTGAGCGATGAGCACGGGGAACACTTTCATCAGGAGATTTCAGCTATGGTAAGGAGATATCAAGGCAAAAGGAATCCTAATATGCTGGCCGATTATTGTTGCACCATCAAGAAGGATGCTCCACAGGCGAAATATAGCAGAAAATCGCCATTTCTTACTTTCTACGTGAGTCCGAATGTTCGAATATTGTGTAGTTACGAATGTAGAAAATATTAAAGTGTTTGAAATTATAAAAATCTGTCTCTCGGAAACCTTGCGTGATGGATAAAAACCGATTTCATATTTGAATTCAGGAGAAAAAATATTATCAGAATCACATATTTTTCTTTCTGAGACAAAAAAAAAAGTTTCTTTATTATTGCTCAGTGTAATTTCTATTTGCATAAATAAAAGTAAATTGAATTAAGATCGAGAGTTTGAGTCCTGATAAGGTTAGGACTTTTTAAACGTCCTAAAATTTCTGGCGGCACCGTCGCCCGACGTCAAATCATCCTCTAATGAAAATGAGTACCAGACGTATGTTTGATGGTAAAGCTGGCGGTCACTTAGGGTTAATTTCTAGCTGATATGTCGTGCTGATTGTTTGGAAAGATGGGAGCATAACTTTCTACTGCATAAGAATCTCTTAAGGCCTGTAATGGAGCAATGCTTCGTTACTATGTACCGTAATACAGTAACACTTGCTTAATCCGGAACGTGAATAATGCGGAAATCTGTCCAATGTGATATAATTTTTTGGTCCCGGCGAAATAATAGTAATTTTACGTGTATTTATTTTGCATAAAACGGAATATGTCCAACGCGGAAACGGAAGGCTATTTCTACACAGTTCATATAGAAAAAGTTTATAAAGCGGAAAGACAGATAAATAAATTAGTTTTCATTTCATTAAATTTCCGTTATGCCAAAGAACAATAAGGAATGATTCCTGCCGCCGAGTGAAGTATAGATTCTACATGTACCCGAAATTTTATTTCAGCCTTACTGCACACCCGTTATGCGAAATACAGATACCTGTCTTTCAAATAACCATTGCACTGTAAAATATCTGAGGCCGATCTTTCACAGGTAGTGTTCCAAATTTACGAAATAAATATGGCTAAAACGTATGTATCGTTGTCATTAAACGCAGACTGAGTGATTAAAGATAAATCTCCAAATTTCCGGACCAATGCTCCAAATCCAAGCTCTAACTGTTGTTAAATCCCTAGGAAATAACGATTTCAAGGCATCTTCAAATTGGCTGGACAATTTTAAAAGACGACACAATGTAGTGTGGAATGAAATTTGCGGAGAATCAAAGGATGTGTACGAAAGTGTAGTTAGTGAGCGGAAACCGAAACTGCATACTATTATTTCAGGATACGCGCCTAAGAGACATTTTTAACGCTGACGAAAAGGGACTGATTTTTCGCGCGTTCCGCCGAAGACGCTCATATATACTATACGTCACTTTTCAAAGGCAGCGGAACTACAATTAATCCAAGGTACATAAAAAGACATACACGGTACTCTATAATCTAAGATTTTTAATAAATTTTAATTTTTTTATAATGCGGACTTTTGTCTAATGTAGAAAAAAATTGGTCCCATGAGATTCCGCTCTGAGCAAGTTTTACTGTATTATGTTCCATCGTAAAGTTTTATATGTCGGTCGTCGGGGTCTAGTGATTATGTTCCTTGCCTCTAGTCCCGAGGATCGCGAGTTCAAACCCGGTGGAGTCGATAAGTTTTAGGATGGACAAATCCAAGGGACAAGTTCTCAGGGAGCGACTTTAACCCTTGGGCCCCGAGACTGAATATTTTCAGGCTCGTATAAAATATCCCTAAGTCCCGCACAGTAAACGACTAGTTAAGGCAAAATGCCTTGGCACAGAGCTACGTGAATTGCGCTGGTTCGAGTCCCCATTGGGGAAGAAATTTTCTCATAGAATTTCAGCCGTATGGGTCGTGCCCACCCAGCATCGTGAGGCATTTGGGTAGCTACAATAAGTAGCGACTCCAGGTTGAGATGACCAGCTATAACGGCTGGGGGACCCGACGTACTGACCACATGTCACCCCTACACTGGCTCGATTATCGTCTACTTGTGTAATTAACACATGTAGATGTGAAGCCAGTAGTCGGATGATAGGCCAGGGCCTTCTAGGCTTGTCACGCTTGGAGTGAAAAAAAGATCCTTAAGTCTGAATAAAGAGATATCTAAGCAAACTTTACCCATCTTCTTCATACTAGTAATACCTTAGTTGCCTCTACTAAATGTAACATTAGGTCGGTATGTTGACCTAATGAAGGAGAGGCTAAGGCCCAACATTACGCCATTGTAGGAAGAATATTCTGTATGTCTCGAGGATCGCGTGTTCAAACTCGGCCGGGTTCGATGAATTTTTAGGATGGAGTAATCCAAGGGACAAGTCCACCGAGAGCGACTTTAAGCCATGACTGAATATTTTCAAGCTGTAAAAGAACCTCAAGCCTAAAAAGAGGCCAAAATATAATCGGATTTCTTCCATCCATGTAATGCCGTATTTTCCTACTAGATGCCATTTAAGGCGATATGCTGATCATTTATGACATCACAAGAGTATTACATTCAGGGTCAATAGATAGACCTATCTCCTGCTCCTTCTGCTGATGATGGGTCTAATCTCGAAAGGCCTATAGAGAATTAATATTCTACAAAGTTGAGGAGACAAGTTCTTTGTGTGAGGTTCTTTTTTCGGGGTTTTTCCTCACTTGTAAGACAAATGTCAGTAAATGTGGAAACTTCAAAGCCCAAAAGATCCCCGAACATCATTTGGCATCATAATCATCATCATTCATATTCGCCTTAGATTAAGCTTAGGATCAAGGAATCTCCTGGCGCACCATTATCATCATCATCATCACCAATCATATCATCGGGGCAGCCGTAACCCGCCTTCCACGCGCCCCGTTCTCAGAAGCGGGTTACAAATACGCCAATGCCAGAAGAGAACATCAGAAATATCGAAATGACAACCTGGGACATTGAAATAAATAGCTGAGAAGACGAACCTATAAAGTAACAATTTTATATTATAATTTTAATTTTGTCGCGTCATCTGTATAGATATCCATCCATCAACAGTAATTCTGCCCGAAGGCAGGTCCTTCACTGAAATCATAGCATTTTCATGATATGCTTGTAGCTTTGCTAGGGAATTATAGGTGTGGTAGCTTGCCGTTGCTTTCCACACCGGTGAAGGATGATGATGAGATGATAATGATAAGGATGCTGATGATAATGATGGCCATATGATTTCGCCTTAAAGTTTTCCTGACATTTGTCTTACAGGTGAGGAAAAACCCCGATAAAAATCTCACTCAGAAAAACTGCCCCGACCGGGGATCGAACCCGGGCCCGCTGCGTGACGAGGTAGCGGTGGTCTGTATAGATATAAGAGTAACTAAATCAGATTGGTCAAGAAATTCGAGGGCCCGACTTGGGGTGTAAGAGACATAGGAAAGATCTATATGTCGGTCAAGTATTAAAATGTCATTTTCAAAAAATAAATAAACTTTAATTTTTATAAGATCATGAAGTATTGAAATGAGACATAATACGTAAAAAATGTTTTGCGTGTAATATTAGTGTATTGAGAATAGTAAAGTTTGTCTGAACTGGGTAGTCATACAAAAAAATACTAGGACAAGTGACACCCTAAAGGAACAATACGTCGTTATCCCAGCAACAGGAAGTCGCGTAGGCGCCATTAAACAGCCGTAAGCGGCGCTCATTAACACCTGAAAATGTTCTACCGGATTCTCAAACAATGGTTCATGTACTATCTTTAGTTTTCAAATTTCGCTCTCACACTTTCTCTAGTTTTCGACATTTATAACGCCATATACGCCATAACGCTATATACTTAACTGTGGTTTCATGAAATTTAAGTCAGTGGTACCAATGTCTCGAAAAAAATATAAATACATGGAAAATTTAAAAGTATAAACTATATATAAACAGGTTTACAATGTAAATAACACATCTGCCTGTGACTAATATTCTACACTCTTTTCCTTTTCCCCCAAATATCTTCCCAGTCCCGGGCTTGTAATCCTTTTTCATTTATCGCTTTCTTTATGTCAATGGATGGAAGATGAGCAAGAGGAAGACCAGCCAAGAGATGGATAGACAGTGAATGCACATCCAATATGCTTCCTCCGATGAGCGATTTTCGAAATAAAAAGGATGAAAATCCTACAAATTATGATGAATAAAAATAATAAGAAGAAGCTTTCTTTATGTCCTGCAGTGAAGTGTTTTTTTTTTGGTTTAACTTTTCTTGCACACTAAATGCATTAGTAAATATACTTTTTCCGCCATATTATTATTATTATTATTATTATTATTATTATTATTATTATTATTATTATTATTATTATTATTGGGTCCTGAGTCTGAAAATTTTCAGGCTCGTAAAAGAACTGAAAGCCTCAATAAAGAGCCTTCTGTCCAAATTTGTCGACCGTTACCAATCCAGGTAATGCCTTAGTTACCCACTAAGTGTCTCACAGAAGCAATATGCCGACCCCATATCACTCGTTTACATCTTTGGGTAAATAAGCGTAACTAAAATAGGTTGGTTAAAACACTCCTACAAGGGAATATCCTAATCCTCGCACGGGTACGGTGTATATATATTATTAACATTATTATTATTATTATTATTATTATTATTATTATTATTATTATTATTATTTTATTATTATTATATCGGCCTCGATGATCTAGGGAATATGTTCCTTGTCTCTAATACGTGGCAGGATTATTATATTATTATTATTATTATTATTATTATTATTATTATTATAAGAATTATTAGAAATACAGAAATTAGTAAATGGATGAGTCCAGAAAGAAATATAATGGATGAGATTGAACACAGAAGGCTAAAATGGTATCGACACGTAAGAAGAATGCAGGATGGAAGACTACCAATGGCTGTCAATCCATGGGAAATTGAAAGAAGGAGCAGAAAAGGAAGACCAAGAACAACATAGTAGAATAACATTCAGAAATCAATGACGAAATTTGGTGTAACGGATGAAGGCACAGAGGACAGAGAACGATGGAGAACTTTAATTAAGGGTAATTTGTGAATGTTTGTTAGAAACTGATAATCTATAAGTCCGTAGTCATGTATGTTTTTTTTTAAATTCGTGTTAATTATTCGATTGTTTGGAGAAACCCCTTAATGATGAAGAAAATGGTCAAAAAGATTTATTATTATTATTATTATTATTATTATTATTATTATTATTATTATTATTATTATTATTATTATTATTATTATTATCATTATCCTCATCATCGTCATCAGTTTTTTCGGGTTTTTTCTTCACCTATAAGAAAAATGCCTGGAAACTCTAAGACCCAAATAGTACCCGAACACCATTTGGCCATCGTAATAATCCTATAATATTCACATTGTTTCGTGTGAATGTGTGAGCGAATAGTATGTCTTGTCTTATATGATTGTGTTATCTTGGAACGGCTATGAGCTGACACCTCATCCGGCGAGGGCCTCCATCTCCTATTGTGATCAAAACAGTTTTATGTTATCAAGAATTTAAACGTCCTCTCCCGACAGGTCGTGTCACTGTAAGGCCCGGTGACATGGGACACTTAAAAGTACAAAAGAGGGAACTAAGACTAAGCATTTTTTTTCAAATACCCCAGGTTTGTTTTTCGACATTCCTGGTTTCTCTCCTAGCATGGCGTACTTGTAACCCACTTCTGAGGTTGGGGCTCCTGGAAGGCAGGGTTACGTTGCCCCGATGATATGATGGGTGATGATGATAATGGTGCGCCAGGAGAGTCCCTAAACCTAAGCTTAACTTAAGATGAATATGAATGATGATAATTGCGATGGCCATATGATTTCGGGGACCGTTTGGGCCTTAAAGTTTTCCTGACATTTGTCTTATAGGTGAGGAAAAACCCCGATAAAAACCTCACCCAGAAAAACTGTCCCGACCGGGGATCGAACCCGGGCTCCCTGCGTGACAAGGCAGCACGCTACCCCGAGACCACAGCGGTGGGCAGACTAAGAAAATTAAATAATATAAATAATCATAATAATTTTTATAAATATTATTTATTTTATAAATAAAAATAGCCTCAACTCGTGTCCAATCAAGGTCGGGTCAAGGAATGAGATGAGATGAATCCCCTATATTTACAGACGTCTGTGAACTACAAGTCTGCCGGTCGACCACTCATGACGCACGGGGGTGGATTAAGGAAATGTAACGAAATGGATGAGATGAGTACGGAGAAATAGTGGAATTAAATTTGTGGCTGCGGAAAACGGCAGAAACCCCGAGAAAAACCTGCCCAAGCTCCGTTTTGTCCAGCACGAAACCCACATGGAGTGATCGAGACTCGATCTCGGGACCCCAGCGGTGAGAGGCGAGTGTCTAACCGCTTGCGCCACGGAGCCGCCGATTTATTTTACATTGTCTTAGAAATATTAAATTAAGCCAATACACCTTACATAATAGTTCGCCGCGCTAAATGAGCGGTAGAATGCCCGCTTCCTGACTAGCGGATCTTGGTTCGATACCACGCGGGGTTGGAATTTTTAATCATCAAATTCTGAATCTCGGGCCAGGTGATGGTGTAAAACCTTTAATCGCTAGATTGTGCACCAGATGTTTGGATTAAACTCCAACTTCCTCCAAAGTACATACGTAGACAAGGAATTTGGTAGGCCTACTGTTAGTCTTAATATCGATTCGTCCGTCGGATACTGACGTTAAGACTGGCAGTCCCTTGGTACTTTTAGAAACTATTTAACTCATGCCCCAAATGGTAGTCAATGACCATCACGTTACAATGATTTCTGATTTACAACCAATCACAGTCGTGTTTCACCTAGAATTTACCAACTAAAGTTTATCATAATAAAGAAAGCACCTCCTTTTTAACATTCTGATTAGGTCATAAGCATTATTTTGCAGTGACTGACCCACAAAGAAATACGGCTACCAGATTGTATATATAGTGCATGAATGTCAACACATACCGCATGCGGGAGTTAATATAAAAACATTTGTAACAATTGATTATACCACCAAAAAAAGAAACCACTGTTTGCACTTTTTTAAATGTATTTTTTCCCAGGAAAATATAATTGTCATATTTACATCATAGTGCATCAGAAATGAATTAATATACAGTTTGATGTGTTTCATTTTTTCTCCACTAGAGTGCATTCTTACAATATTGCGTTCCTTTGGTAATAAATAATATGATCTGGTTGCAGTGACGAACAAAATAAGCAAATGAAGCGTACCAATCATTTCTCATTTGTTTTCAAACATCGCCGTTTACATTAAATAAATAAATATTTTAAAATAACAATATTAAATAATGATTTATGAGTAAACAGCTTAATTTTATTCGTTATATAGTCCTAACAAATGCCACTCTTGATTTCCAAATTCTCTAGAAAAATTCACTCGTAGCATTACTTATGATAAATAGGTTACGTACTGGCACCGGGTTTCACTTTCAACCTTTCTTTCATCATCATCTCTTACACAAAAGAGTTGCAACAGTGTAAATACTAAAACATTTAAACATACACTCATCAGTCATCAACCACAGCATACACCGCTCACTACAACTACCGGTATCATTGATGCCACAGCTCACTGGAAGTGGAAGGAATTTGGGCTAGGGACCGTTGAGTGTTGTCATTTCGACATTTCTGGTGTTTTCTCCTGGCACTGGCGAAATTGTAATCCACTTCTGAGGTTGGGGCGCCCCTGCCCCGATGGTATGATGGGTGATGATGATAGTAGTGCGCCAGGAGAGTCCTTAATGCTACACTTAACCTAAATTCCAGACCATAGGCAACCACAGGAATAATTCCCTTCAAGGACAAATGCCTATGGTTTGACCGGGAATCGAACCCGGGACCTCATGAATAGTAGTCAGTGACGCTGACTACTAGTCCATGAGGCTGGTCAGCATAGTTTCAAAAACATCGACTGGAAATACTTTATAACATGTAACGCGAAACATTGTTCTAAGTTCCATTCATACACCATGCGCATGCGCCAACAGACAGCAGTTTACACTATGTAATCACGGGATGCAGCCAACATATACATGATATTAGAACTCGTATTGTCAACGAACCTAAAAACTAATCTAACGTAATTTAAGTACTCTAACATGCGAAAGACCAACCTGAAAGCTAACCTAATACCATTTAAGTACTCTAACCTGTGAAAGAATGCACGCCTATTTATTTAGGGTAAGTTAATTAGTACAGACTCTATTTTGGCGGCACTGGAACACTGAATATTCGTTAAAATAAGTAAAATGTAGTTCAATATCGTGAAAAATATAATCAAATAATCGTTAGAAAAATGTCAAATCATTGTAAATGGTGGGAAATAATTTGAAAATGAAACCCTAAGAATAAAATTTGACAGGAGTTTATGAAGAAATTAAAAAAGTCGCGTCACAGGTTGTAAATTTAGTCATAGACTCACTTGTAATTTAAAATTTATTAAAATATTTACAATTAAAACTTGAATAAAACTAAAATTAGATGTGTAAAACGTATCGATAAGATATGTATTCCATAAATTGTACACTTAGAGATTAAATTTTAAAATATAACTGCACAACCACAATATTGAATTTTGATGAAAACTAAGAGAAACGCTTTTCAAACGAGCATAGAGTGGTGCGAACAAACGAGTGCATTCACCCTAAAAGCACCGCTACACTTACCGCCACTAAAATCCACCCCAAAATGTATTTAAGTTTCGCGTCTAATGAGCTGTGGCACCACCAGTACACATCATCTACGCAAAGTGGTCTTCCGAAGTGGTGTGTACAATCTGAATCTTTCAGTCTCTCAGAGGACTTACTAGATATAAGTCTGATGCACAATCATCAGTAGAATACGCCTGAAATAAATCACACTGATTCGTGACATATGACTGTTACTTAATTTGTGGGCGTGTTTGACTGGATTTTCCCTCTCGTATCTCGTCCCGCATTTTCATTCACTTCATCTGCAAACTGTACATTGATAATATTTATGCCATATACGTGAGTAGAGCAAACCCCGAAGGAAGGTAAGTGCTATAGGTAGTAATGGAACACCACGCATACATTAAAGAATATATTGTCAATCCGACTGCTATGTAAATAGGATAATAAAAATAAATAACCGTATTTTAGTGTCCGAAATCTTGATACCAGAAGTAAGAATGTTAACCCTAAATAACTATCTGGAAGGTCTTACAGAAATAGAAGTGAAAAGTATAATAAATATGAAATATAACTGTCAGTTTGGCATTTACTGACATCTCGCGGAGAAATAAATTATCACATAAAAATATGGAACTATATTCGCTTCCCATTTTAATAGCTTATAAAACATAGGGTAACACAGATTGTGCAAGACACGAAGACTATTGACTGCATGTTTTCTTTAAAATATCCAAGATTTATAATCCATAATGCATGTACATCGTATATATAAGGCATCTGATGCATTGTCTAAAAATTACAAAACTATTAGAGATAACAAATTGTGGTTTTCTGCTTTGGAATTGTTTGAAGTGTCATGATCATTTGGCTCCTATTATATTATTATTAATAATAAAACATATAATAATATAATTATTATTATTATTAATAATAATAGCAACTATGATAAAAACAATAACAACAATAATAAAATGATAACAACAACAGCAACAATAACAATATTATTTATACATTTATTTATTTTACTTGATTAGTTAACGACCGTAAAATATTATCTTCCTTTTCAATAGCATTAAATTATACGGACTATTTAACTCATGCCCCAAATGGAAGTCAATGACCAATCACGTTTCAATGAATTTTGTTTTAAAACCAATCTCTCCTGTTTCACCCCGATATGTATCACTTAAGTTTATCATATTAAAGAAAACTCTTCCTTCTTAATATTCTGAACAGGTCATAGTATTATTTTGCAGTGACTGACTATCTAAGAAATACATTGAATATTGAAATTTGTATGTTAAGGTATAAGAATCCAAAAATGCATGTGGCACGAATATATAGTATATATAGTGCACGAATGTAATCAGCTACCGTTTGCGAGATATAATAGAAAACAATTGTAGCAATTGATTATACCACAATAAAAAGAAACCTTGTTTGCACTTTTTTAAACGTATTATTTCTCATGTATTTACGTTCCAGAAAAATATAATTGACATATTTACATCGGACATCAGAAATTAATTAATAACCTATAATGTTGGTTATAAACAGTTTGATGTGTTTCAATTTTTCTCCACTAGGGTGCATTCTTATAATATTGCGATCCTCCATGGCAATAAATAATATGATGAACAAATGAAATATTAAAAAACCTCTCTCATTTGTTTTCAAACATCGCCGTTTACATTATATATATATATATATACATTTAAATAACTATATTTAAATAATGGTCTTGAGTAAACAGCTTAATTTTATTCGTTTAATAGTCCTAACAAATGCCACTCTTGATTTCCAAATTCTCTGGATAAATTCGAAATCACTCATGACATTACTTATGATATTACGTAACTCTATATGTGATCGGGGAAAGTGGCGGATGAGATACAACCGTAAACTCTACCAGTTATTCAAGTGATGCTGACCAAGACTGCGATTGATGGGTGGAGTTGAGGAAGACCCAAGTAAATTGGGAATTAAAGGATGGTAGCTGGTTACCTGGGCCTGGAAGATGGATCTAAGAGAAATCGATTTTCGAAGTGGACTGATTTGTTGTTGAAGGTATTATTAATAATTTATAAATAATAACATTTATAAATGATGGTTAAATAAATGAATACATAGTACGATCTTAGTTTATTCGCAACACATGAACGTTGAAGGCAATCCTATCGTTTATAGTGTTCGTTATCTTCTCTACACACAGTACGTGTACAGTTCGTAGTGTTATGTTGTTTTCATATATTTATTATTATTATTATTATTATTATCATTACTCAGTTTTTTTACGGAAGACTGTTCACAGTATTATAAAGGAGTATGTTAATAGCGGTACCATATGATATCATGATCTATGTACGTGAATCTATATTTGTACGTCGGATTATCGCACGTAATAATAAATATGGTTATCCCTATAAGTGCAGCCATCAATTCAATTCCTAACATAAATAATTAAAACTAAAAGTAAACTATGGAGAGACCAGGGTTGATGGTAATAAAATCGGAACAAATAAATTAGATTAAATTAGTAGAGATGTGTTCGGGTTTTAATTACCTAATATAGTAACCACATTTTTGGTTCATTTTGTTACCGATATTTACATTTATGGAATGACGGCCACCGTGGTCTACTGGTTATGTTCCTTTTCCCTAGTACCGAGTGTCGTGCGGGACTCAAACCCGGACGGGTCGATGGATTTTTAGCATCGAAAAATCCAAGATACAGGTGCTCTAGAAGGAACTTGAAGTCGTGGATCCCGAATCTGAGGATTTTCAGGTTCGTAAAAAACCGCAAGCCTTAATGATAAGGCATCTGTGCAATACTAAACCGACTTTCATCCAACCAAGTAATGTCTTAGTTGAATACTAGAAATCTCATTGAGGTGATGTGCTAACCCATCGTTTCCCAACCTGTGGTTCATATTTCAAGGGGTTCGCCAAAACTTTTCCGTAATGGCGGGTTTCGAGATTGGATCTATTTTATTGTTTCCATCATTTCTGCAGCTTTTTAATAATAATAATAATAATAATAATAATAATAATAATAATAATAATAATAATAATAATAATAATAATATTATTATTATTATTATTTTTAAATTAAATTAACCCTATAATGCCCGTTGTTCCATATGTGTAACATCAGTTATTTATAACATTATCTCCACAATAAATTAATATTTACCTTGAATGTCTGATTTACAGTTCTATAACACCGTTAGGAATGCATTTGACTTCACTACGAATAGGCCTGCACGTTGCGTAACTTTTAAGCCGTAACTAGAGTAACTTCAGGTTTTAACTTTTAAGTGTTAAGTTAATTTAAAGTTATTAAGGCTTTTGCTTGGAATTAAATTTTATGCATGTCTACTGTATCTATATTTAAGTCATGGTTCACCCAACTCAGATCTTTGTGGAAGGGGTTCACGAGTCCAAAAAGGTTGGGAACCGCTATGCTAACCGCATGCCACTCTTTGTAATCTGTAGATAAGACGCGTAACTAAATATTAGCGTGGTTAAGAAACTCTCGCATGTCCCCACGCGGTGATGTGTAATACTCTGTTATGGTATTCTTGATTCGACGCACATCAAGCAATGACACACATGACTCATACAGTAATGTATTTGGGCTAGTCCCAAGGACTCGAGGAGGGGGTACAACCCTATTTTTGTCAATATTCTCCCCTAAGTTAACATACAGTCTCGGAGCCATGGGGAATTAAGATACATCATTACGCCCCATTAGATCACCACAATAAGATATTTTGAACACCTGCGGTTTGCTATACCAGATTATATTTTACCTAAATAGAGAATGACATGCCGAAGATGAAATATTTTGAAAGGCCTACATGATTTTAAGTAATTATTGAAGTTTTTTTAAAACAAAAATCCATTATAATTGAGGAAGACTGATTAAAAGTTACTTATATTAATATTTTAAATATAATATTAGTATTTAATATATACTATTATATTATTATTATTATTATTATTATTATGTAGTAGTAGTAGTAGTAGTAGTAGTAGTAGTAGTAGTAGTAGTACTAGTAGTAGTAGTAGTTTATTAACTAAAACATTATACTAAAAATTTGAAGTTCCAAAAAAATTTATATTCCTACAAAATAAAATTGTAACATACTTAAATTACTAACCAATTTTAAATCCACAACACTTTATAGTATAAATTATTTCATTTTTTTAAATAGGCTTATCCCTATTCATATTAAACTCAACTTAAAATTAATAGATAATAACAAAATTAAAGAAAAGTTTTAAATTAAAATCATGTCCCATAACACTGGATATCCTTCTTGCCGTTTACCATTTCACTACCAATTAACTATTCCTAATATTTTTAAAACAATAAATACGTTAATTCACTAACTCCGAAAATTAGAAATCATTTTATCAAAAAATATTAATTAACCCTGATTCACAAAGTACGTAATTAAAACAAACTTTTAAAATAATTAAATAAATATATATACAAATAAAATAATTATATTTAAAATCTATTCTATCTATCTAATGACGTAACAGCCCAATGTTGAGCCATAACCTCTCCCTTGTCAGGAGCCACTAGACCAAGTATATTTAGTAACCTTATATATCATTCGATGTCATGAATGACATGCGGTCAACACGCGGACTCATTGAAACATCTAGCAAGGGATAGCAAGCAACCAAGGTATTCCTAGGACGTTGAGGTCAGTAAATTTTCGTAGGGGCCTCTTTATTCAGACTTAAGGATCTTTTACGAGCCTGAAAATATTCAGACTTGGGACTGTTTAAAGCCCCTCCGCAGGACTTGCTTCTTGGATTTTTCCGTCCTAAAAATCCATAGACACGGCCTGATTTGAACCCGCGACTCTCGGGGCCAGAGGCAAGGAGCATAACCACTAGTCCACCGCGGCTGATATATGCTAATAAATTAAAAATATTTATAAAACGAAATTTAATTAAATTAAGTCATATTTAATCGCACAATCGCTCTTGAATTTGTTGCATAAAGTTTATGTGAACCTATTTTAGAATTATAAACAATCGGATAAATTCAAAACCGCGTATTTCAAGAATAAATAAGCTACTGTGACCCCGTGATCTATCGCAAGAGGATTATGGCAGGTTCGGAACTAACATAAATGTGTCGTTACAAATGAAAAATGTGACGGACACGTGACACTAGAATTCACCTCACGTCCATCAGCTTACTGTGGGAAGCCAGTAAATCGCATTACCACAAAACTATAATAAAACACATACATAAAAGAGGTGAAAGGTAAGTGAATAAATTTTAATATAGAAAAGTGTAGTGATATAAAAGCTAAAGCTATCATAAAACATCTATTTCATTTCTAACTAGATATGGGTCCATATCTTCTATGGTTGTTCTAGGTAGCTGTCTATGTCTGAACGGCCGAGTTTTATCACGGTGAGTGGAGATTTTACTTAGCTCTTTCGTAACCATGCTAATCTCAGACCCACTCTACCTCCTAAAAATGAGTAACAGGAATACTTTTTGTATCTATTTACTGCAATGGTGTAATTGCCCAATGTTAGGCCTTCCCTAGCCTCTCATTTGTTATTGATTTTGATATTGTTATTGTAGGATTAAAAAAAACACAAATTAAAAAATGTACAGTATTAGACACAAAATTATAATGATCTCCCAGGATACATTTTTCTGTGTTGCGATCATGCTATCGCCTAAAACGCACGATTACAGGAGAATAGTCCGAAAAAATTGTATGGGATGGATACACCCCATGCCAAATCTGTAATTGTGTGTATATAGCTCCATAAAGCTAGAGCAAAGAGCGACTTAACTTTTGGCACTCATTCAAATTTCTTGTGTAACTATGTATTTCATACTATGTTTATATTCAGTACTTTACGTTCTTATGACATGACATTAATATTCGGAAGTACCTTTCAACAACATATAAATAAGCAAACTTATACATGTACCGTATATATAAACTTTAAATTTGTGTTCACCGTTGTGGTCTCATTGTAGTATATAGGCCTATATATACCTATACTGTATATGACATGAAAAGAAAGATAAATGCCTGAACCGGGATTAGAACCCAGACCTCTGAATTGATACTTCACTGCGCTACCGATTACCCTATCCAGACAATACTAGCACAAACATTTATTCTTCTTTTTATATATATTCTCTATCATGAGAGGTAGTGAGAAGTCAGTCTCACTGCCCTCTAGTGGCTACTATAAAAAGTAAGCAAATTAAAGAGAAGTTTTTCTCTATAGCAGTGACGCTTCTTTATTTAGATGTTATAATTACTTTTTTTGCATTGAGCAATACAGGCCTAATATGACATAAAAAGAAAAATAAATGCCTGATCCGGGATTTGAACCCAGACCTCTGAATTGATACTTCACTGCGCTACCGATTACCCTATCCAGACAATACTAGCACAAACATTTATTCTTCTTTTTATATATATTCTCTATCATGAGAGGTAGTGAGAAGTCAGTCTCACTGCCCTCTAGTGGCTACTATAAAAAGTAAGCAAATTAAAGAGAAGTTTTTCTCTATAGCAGTGACGCTTCTTTATTTAGATGTTATAATTACTTTTTTTGCATTGAGCAATACAGGCCTAATATGACATAAAAAGAAAAATAAATGCCTGATCCGGGATTTGAACCCAGTCCTCTGAATTGATACTTCACTGCGCTACCGATTACCCTATCCAGACAATACTAGCACAAACATTTATTCTTCTTTTTATATATATTCTCTATCATGAGAG
Source organism: Diploptera punctata (assembly GCA_030220185.1). Lineage (NCBI taxonomy): Eukaryota > Metazoa > Arthropoda > Insecta > Blattodea > Blaberidae > Diploptera > Diploptera punctata. The sequence goes on from JASPKZ010005705.1 coordinate 372,123, forward strand.
GTAGTGAGAAGTCAGTCTCACTGCCCTCTAGTGGCTACTATAACAAGTAAGCAAATTAAAGAGAAGTTTTTCTCTATAGCAGTGACGCTTCTTTATTTAGATGTTATAATTACTTTTTTTGCATTGAGCAATACAGGCCTAATATGACATAAAAAGAAAAATAAATGCCTGATCCGGGATTTGAACCCAGACCTCTGAATTGATACTTCACTGCGCTACCGATTACCCTATCCAGACAATACTAGCACAAACATTTATTCTTCTTTTTATATATATTCTCTATCATGAGAGGTAGTGAGAAGTCAGTCTCACTGCCCTCTAGTGGCTACTATAACAAGTAAGCAAATTAAAGAGAATTTTTACTCTATAGCACTGGCGCTTCTTTATTTAGATATTATAATAAAAATGTTGACACTGAGCAATGCAGGCCTAATATGACATGAAAGCAAAATAAATTCCTGAAAAGGGATTTGAACCTAGACCACTGAATTGATACTTCAGTGCGCTACAGATTACGCTATTCAGACAATCTTAACACAAACATATATTCTTCTTTATATGTATTCTATATTATGAAAGGTAGCGAGAACTCAATCTCAGTGCCCTCTAGTGGCTATCATAACAAGTAAGCACACACACACATATGTGTGTGTGTGTGTTATAATTAAATTTTTGACATTGAGCAATGCAAGCTTAATATGGCATGATAAGAAAAATAAATGCCTGGACGGGATTTGAACCCGGACCTCTCGATTTGTACTCGAAGATGCTATCCATTACACTACCAGGCAAATCCAACACAAACACTTATTTTTCTTATATATCCATCTATCCATAGTAATTCTGCCCGAGGGCAAGTCCTTCACACCAATCATAACATTTTCATGCTGTGCTTTGCAGCTTTACTAGGGAATTGTAGGTGTGGTAGCTTCCCGTTGCTTTCCACACCGGTGAAGGATGATGGTGATGATAATGATAAGGATGGTGATGGCCATATGATTTCGGGGACCGTTTGGGCCTTAAAGTTTTCCTGACATTTGTCTTACAGGTGAGGAAAAAACCCGATAAAAACCTCACCCAGAAAAACTGTCCCGACCGGGGTTCGAACCCGGGCCCGCTGCGTGACAAGGCAGCACGCTACCTCGAGACCACAGCGGTGGTTCTTATATATATATATATATATTCTCCATTATTACAAAATGTAGCGAGAAGATCTTGTAATAATGGAGATTATAGCCTGTATAGGCCTATAAGAAAACTAAGTGTAGGCTATGTATTGCATTTGCCTAGTGGTGTAATGGATAGCATCCTCGAATACAAATCGAGAGATCCGGGTTCAAATCCCGTCCAGGCATCTATTTTTCTTATCATGTCATATATATAGGCCTATATAATTTATTTTTATGTTCACCGTTGTGGTCTCGGGGTAGCTTCGCCATATTTTGTATGAATGTGTGTGTGTGTGTGAATGGTGTTCCGTCTCAGTGTTGTGTTGTCTTGGAGGAGGCTCTGGCATTGAGCTGATCAATCATTGTGGGAGGCCCTCCATGTCCTTGTGTGGTTAAAAAAGTAGCCTATGTGTGTGATCCATACTTAAAAATCCCTCTCCCGACAGACCGTTTCACTGTGGCACGTAAAAGTAGCTATAAGGCGAGAAGTTAAACTGTATTAATGGAAAATTTTATTTTATATTTTAATATTCGCATGCAACTTTCAACAACGTATGATTAAGTAAACTTATATTGACATATAACTTATCTAATATATAAAAACGAATGTTTATTTGTTCGTATTTTACGCGCTGCCATACCGTTCATCCGATTGCGATATTGCTTTTTGCAAAATGTTCAGGAGATTCCCCGGATGAACATAGGCTGTAAGAGAGTTGAGATACTCAACTCGTACACCCTTAAAATCACCCTTTGTAGTGAAAAACGTGAAAAGGCCCCTTTTTTACTGTTAAATGGCTTACGCTTTCTTAACCATCACAAATACACAAAATTAATGTACACAGAATTGAAATTCTAAAAAAAAAAAACTACAAAAAAGTCCGCGACAGCATATGACAACTCACTATAGCGATTTTTGTCTTTCATTGATGCCAAGAAGATCGGGATAAGTAGATTCCCGGACAAGCATATCAGCATACAGAGGGTATTCTTTTACGGATAACTCAAAGTAACGAGTTTTGTCTTTCGGCTCATTTATGCCAAGTACATCGGGATAAATATTTCCGGGCAACACCGGGTAATCAGCACGGGGTAACTAAAAATAAATTACGATATGGCATTACTTATAGTGATTGTTTGACTATTAAATTTTGGAAGATGAAAATTTATTTAGTATTTCGATTGTATGAAAGGTAGTTTGGAAATGTAATTAATTAGTTTATTGGTTGATTTAGCTGCAATAACGAAGGGAGCAAATTTACAATTATTTTTCCTTTTACTTATTCAACTGAACATAAAAACACCTTTTCGTCTTTCAGCTAATTTATGCCAAGATGATCAAGATAAGCAGATTCTTGGGCATCGCCGGGTATCTAAAAATAATAACGATATAAATTTAAAATTATGTCCTCTTACTTATTCAACTAAACGCAAAATCACATTATCATTTATTTAGACGTAGCAGCGCACGCCGGGTATTAGCTAGTGTATTTTTTATTATATATATATATATATATATATATATATATTAACTTTACTCATTAGAGGATTGCCTCAAGGACAAAGTGATACAGACAATTTTCGAAATTGATAAAATACATTTTGTAAATACAATAAAATTTTTCAAATTGTTATTGATGTGTACATACTATGAAGTAGATATTTTGTAAAGATGGTTCTTAAAATTGACATTGATCCTCTAATGGCAGCGATGGCAATTTTAGAAAGATACACTCTGTCCAAATCTAATAAATTCCAACATTTGGCTAAGAATCCTGGTATAGTACCTCTTGCCCCGATCATCAATGCTGTGACAGATATACCATCTAATTGGTATTTATCATAAGTAATGCCACGAGTGATTTCCAATTTATCTGGAGAATTTGGAAATCAAGAGTTGCATTTGTTAGGACTATTTAACGAATAAAATTAAGCAGTTTACTCACAAATCATTGTTTAACTATAGTTATTTTAAAATATTTATATATTTAATGTAAACGGCGATGTTTGAAAACAAATCAGAAATGTGAGGTTATGTTCATTCACTGCTGCTTGATCATATTATTTATTGCCAAATAAAATCGCAATATTGTAAGAGTGCACCCAAGTGGAGAAATAATTAAACACATCAAACTATATATCATAATCAACATTACGGGTTATTCATTTATTTTTTTAGTAAACAACTCAGTAAAATCAAGGAATCTTTTCATTATTTACTAGGCCTATATTTAATGTATTTGTTGGAGAAAAATAATGCTTTGACCTGTTCAGAATATTAAAAAGGAGGAGCTTTCTTTATCTCAAAAGCAGGAGCTGATAAAGAGAAATCGATAAACAGCGAGGTGAAACACGACTGTCATCGGTTGTAAAACAACATTCATTGAAACATATGGCTTTCTAAAATAGAATAAATATTTTTATTTTTATATTTTAATTCAGGTCTCCAAGAGCGCTAAAATTAACTATAGTTTGTTTACATGTGGAAGGGAAGAGATGTAACTTTCCATTGTTGATATAGAATATTCACTAATTTATTTTTATTTACTTTATTTATTTTACGTGATGGAGATAAGACCATAAGGTTTTCTCTTCCACATCACCATATACATATAGGCCTAATAAAAATTATGAATTATTCTACATGTTGATTAATAATTCATAAAAGGTATGAGCTACACAATATAGAAGTGACAACAAAGAAAGACAAAAATGTTAATAATAGTAATAATAATAACGTACAATGTTATTAAGTAATTGACTTGGTAAAGAAAGTGTATGAATAAAATAATAATAAAAGTATAGGCCTACATGGAACACGGTTATACATTATATTATCTAAGGAATTTCATAGTATATTACTGGCAGAAACCCTGGGGCAAATTCGTTGCATCCTGAACATTTTTTCACTGAACAGCCCTCGTACATAAATACAGATTGTTCATGATCGTAGGATTGAAACCGGAATGATTTAATTATAGCATTTTAAGTTTGGACACTCTCTGTATGTTGTACAATTTAGCATGTTCGTATTGCTGCATTCAGTATTGAATCAGTTGAACACGAATTTTCATGCAGAAAAAACATTTTGTTCTTCAGATGTTTATAATTTCCAACTTGTTTCTAAATTGAGTTGGCAAGTTTGCGTGCCTGCAGATACTTTTTGCACAGCCTTGAAAATAATTTATATGTCCTGTTGAATTATTCTTCGTACCAGGGTGTGAAAGTGAAACATTTCAATTATTCCACATTTATCTTTGTCTAAAGATTTTTTGTCGTTATATTGGTATTTGTCATGCGCTTATTTTATGAATTCAGAATACTTATGCATTCAAACTAAGTACAATACATACACGCTACAATACTGAAATGCAAGAATTTCTCAAACCATTGGATTATTATTATTATTATTATTATTATTATTATTATTATTATTATTATTATTAGTATTAGTATTGTTCAGGTGTAACTATTCGTTTCAATGGAGGAAGGCAATGATTAAAAAATCAATTGTGAAGTTATACACATAATCTATTGCATTTCTACATAACCGCCATCTAGGTGAAAACACATACTCCATCTTTCAGCTGAGAAATGAAATGTAGACTTTAACATTTAAATCGTAAACCAAATGCCTACTGCTTTTGGTGATACGATTCCGTAAATAAAGCAGACGTGATACGTACGTTTTCGTAGAATGAAACGATGAATTTTTAACACTGTTTTGCGAGGGGCATTCAACTCCCTACTGAGGCGTCGAGTTGATGCGTTCGGACTATCACTGGCAATTCGAACCTGCTGCAATGTTTCTGCTGACACACGTTGTCAGCCATGACGTGCCTCATCACGCACTGCCGGTACATTTAAATTTGATTACAAGCATAGGAATGTGTGCGTTTGTTGGGGCTGGTATGCGGAATGTATGGGTAAATTTAGTTCTGGTGTCTTCATATGACAATCCGCGTATCTGTGCACAAACAATGGCAATCCGTTCTTGCACTAAGCTAACAGTGTATACATAGGGGGGAAAATAAAAGAAAAAAAGTGTTTTCATGGAAATGGATAGAGGCACTATGTGTATCATCATCATCTTCATTGCAGGGATTAGGAATCTTGCCTGTTTCGTCTTCATAATGTTAGAACCAACTCTTCCTCGGACGTCCCACATCCCTACTTCCATGAGGTTGATAGTTATAAGCTAGTGCTAGAATTCTTTCGTTATTCATCCTATCCAGATGGCTCTTCAACTACCTTTATATTTATCTATTTCCTCATTTAAGTTGTATACATTCAATTCGTCTCTTATATCTTCATTTCTTATCAGCTTTTACCCTAAGAAGGAACCTCATTTCAGCCGATTGAATCGTATTTCTATATCTTTCCTGTAATATCCAAGACTCACTATCGAACATTAATACCAACACAGCCATTATCTTATAAAACTTTTATTTTGTGTATTTTCGAGTTTTATTGTGGAGAGTTTTATGTACATCCTGTGTGTGTATATACACTGCTCAAAAAAATTAGGGGATATTGTAGAATAACCTATTAAGACTATGTTTTAGGAACAGTATTAGATGCAATCACTTTCTATTATTCCAAAAGAATGAAAACAAGAGTTTGAAGTCATTACATAACCTCTGTACCACACCAGATGTCAAAGAGATCCTGATTAGGAATATGGCAAACAAACAAAGCAACATTAACATGGGTGAAAATGTTTCTTTAGTATGGTATATGGTCTCCTCGAACGGCCAGCACTGCCTCACACCTGTGTGGCATTGATGCAATGAGGTTAGGAATGAGTTCTTGGGGGATACGTGGCCACTCTTCCATAAGAGCAATGTGCAGCTCTGGAACAGTTGTGGGAGGTGCTGGTCTGCCTGCAATGCGCCTGCCTAATGCATCCCACACATGCTCAATCGGATTTAAGTCCGGGGAGGAAGCTGGCCATTGCATCGCTCCAGCATGTCGTCCACCAAGCCAGTTCTGTGGCATCGTGCATTATCGTCCATAAAAAGAAAAGAATCACCTATGGCACCAGCATAAGGCACGACAAAAGGTCATCTCTATACCTTACCGCAGTCAAAGTACCACCTTGGATGACGTAGAGGTCCGTATGTCCACCACTACTGACTCCTGCCCACACCATCAATCCACCGCCACCATATGGGTATCTTTCACGTACAAAAGCTGGATTGTTTCGTGTCCCTTTTTCTCTCCAGATGAATACACGCCGACTATCACATTCCACGTTGAATCGCGACTCATCAGAAAAAAGAACTGATCTCCATTCAGCATGCCTCCACCCACGATGTTCCTCCGCCCAGTTTCTGCGATCTCTACGGTGTTGTGGAGTTAACCTGGTACACACCATGGGCCTACGGGCATAGATACCACTTCCATGCAGTCGATTAGGGACAGTTTGAGTTGACACCCTGCGTCCTGTTGCTGTTTGAAGTGTATTTCGCAGTTGAGTTGCATTCTGCTGTCTATTCCGACAGGCTGTTGTTGCTCTTGGTCGACCTTGTCCGGCTCTTCTGTGAACAGTATGTTCTTTGAAAATGATTCCAAAGTCTGAAAATCACGCTTTGAGACACCCCAATGGCTTGTGCCACCTCTTGTTGTGTCTGTCCAGCTTCCATCCTTCCTATGGCCCTCCAAGCCATTGGTTCAGGTAAATCACGTTGTCGAGGCATCACTCCCTAAGGCAAGTCATTCGCTAACTGAAAACTGGACTGGATTTAAAAACAGCAACAAAACATTCACCCCCACACCACCCTTTCACATCAACAGTACAGACATTGCCCTCTGGTGTGGTACCGAGGTTACGTAACAACTTCAAACTCTTATTTGCATTATCTTGGAGTAATAGAAAGTGATTGCATCTAATACTATTCCAAAAAACATAGTCTTAATAGGTTATTCTACAATATCCCCTAATTTTTTTGAGCAGTGTATATAGTCCACCGCTGTGGTCTTGAGGTAGCGTGCTGCCTTGTCACGCAGCTGGCCCGGGTTCGATCCCGGTCGGGGCAGTTTTTCTGGGTGAGGTGTTTATCGGGCTTTTTCCTCACCTGTAAGACAAATGTCAGGAAAACTTTAAGGCCCAAACGGTCCCCGAAATCATATGGCCATCATTATCATCATCATCCTTATCATTATTATCATCAGCATCATACTTCACCGGTGTGGAAAGCAACGGGAAGCTACCACACCTACAATTCCCTAGTAAAGCAGCAACCATAGCACGAAAATGATATGATTGCAGTGAAAGACCTGCCCTCGGGCAGAATTACTGTGGATGGATATACATATATATTATATATATACACAGGCTGTTGCAAAAAATACACCGACAACGGAGGTGAGATAGTATATTGAGATATATTGATCATTTAAGGTACCAATGTCTGGAAATGATGCGTTTTCACACAATGACAAGTTAGTTATGTCTCAAGATCTGTGTTAGTTCGAAGATTTTGAAGAATCATTACTTCACAACACCTCATGGGTACGGAACCAATGATACGTGGCTTCGCAATGCAATGAGGCTACAACATGACGGAGCTCCAGCTCATTTCGATTTCAGTGTGAGGAGACATTTGGATACCACGTATCCTGGATGAGGAGGACCAGTCCCATGGCCTCCGAGATCACCTGATCTTAACCCTATCGACTACTTTTTGTGGGGCGACATGAAACAATCTGTTTATCAGACTCCAGTAGAGTCACGTATGGATCTTATAGCCCGAATGCATGCCGCTAACGAAATAATTCAAACGAGGCCAGGCGTATTTGAACCTGTACGCAAATTACTACACCGCCGATGTACGTTCTGCAATGAGATGGAGGCGAATATTTTGAAAATTGATGTGACTGTGACAGTATTGTCAAGTATTGAGTCTTTAAATCCAACTAATGGAACTCTTGAGAAGTTAGCTACTCTTAGTGTGAAAATGCATCATTTCCGGACATAAGTACATTGTTAAAAAATTATCTAATTAAAATATAAAATTATGGAATATTTACCTAAAAGGTCTGTCTCCTCAACTTTTTTAGTTATTTATCTGTAGCGCTTTCGGGACTAGTCCCATCATCAGCAGGATTCAAAACTGGTGTTTCACTGAAGATCTGGTAGAGGGGGTTACACCTCCTGGGTTCGTTTTCGTTAAATCAGATGGTCGTTATTTTTTAACGGCTTTCAAAATTTTCCATCTCCTCGTGTACGTTTATCTTCGCTGAATTATTTTCTCTGTGCATTACTGTCAGGGTGTTTTCAATATATAACATACGATGTCCTTCATGGATTATGTGTTTTGCATAGCTTGATTTTCCTTCTGCGTGAATAAAGTCTCGAAAATGTTATTTATATCTTATAAAAGTTGACTATATACACACACACACACACACACATATACATATATATATATATATATATACATGATAAGAAAAATAAATGCCTGGACTGGTTTCGAACCCGAAACCCTAGTTCGGTACCCCAGCGTGTTATCCATTACACCACCAAACGAATCCAATTCAAACACTTATTTTTCTTATATATATATATATATATATTCTCCATTATTACTAGATGTCGCGAGAACTGGGTTCTCACTGCCACCTAGTAGCTGACTAAGAAGTTTAGTAAGCAAATTAAAAAGTATATATATATATAACGTCCACCGCTGTGGTCTCGAGGTAGCACGCTGCCTTGTCACGCAGCGGGCCCGGGTTCGATCCCCGGTAGGGGCAGTTTTTCTGGGTGAGGTTTTTATCGGGGTTTTTCCTCAACTGTAAGACAAATGTCAGGAAACCTTTAAGGCCCAAACGGTCCCCGAAATCATATGGCCATCATCATTATCGTCATCATCCTTCACCGGTGTGGAAAGCAACGTGAAGCTACCACACCTACAATTCCCTAGTAAAGCTGCAAGCATAGTATGAAAATGCTACGATTGCAGTGAAGGACCTGCCTTCGGGCAGAATTACTATGGATGGAGGATGGATATATATATATATATACTGTCTCTATATTTGACTTTCGTTTTACAATAAAATTATGAATCAAGTTATTAAGTTACATCGATGTGATTCCTACCTCGGGCATATTCAATCCTCTCCGCTTAAAGTTGGTGGGAAATTTTAAGAATGCGCAGAATGTGGAGTTATTTATTAATACGATGTCAGCTGGCACAGGCTGACGGAGAGTCCCACGCCACGCTCCGGCAAATTGAAAAGAAGATATATATATATATCATTCGCCCATTCATCAAGATACGGATTCGCTACTGCCAAACGACGAGAAAAAAAAATCGAAACATCTTACGTTTCAAACGATTACATCTAGAAACATCCGTCCTTCAGATATGTGTAAAAATGTAAAGTGTGTATAGTTGTCATTTAAGCAATGAAATCTTTATCATCATGCTCATGGTTTGGACTTTCTTTTTGAAATTCAAGACCGAGGATTTACAGAGTTAATAATAATAATAATAATAATAATAATAATCCTGGTCCTCCATGTTGGGAGTTGTATGGGCTAGCTCCCCGTCTTACATAAAAATTAGGCAATGCTTAAGGTCCAAAAAATTAAAACCGGACAGATAAAATTACAATGACAAAATAATATTATAGAAGTAATAGATGAGCGAAGATTGAAATGGAATGGACATCTGAAGAGGATGGAGAATAATAGAATTCTAACAATAATGCTGGAATTGGAATGCTGGAGGCAGAAAAGCCTGGGAACAGCGGATGCATGAAATATGAAGAAACATGATCAGCAGAGACCTAAAAAGAGAAGAAAATACATTTGGGCTGAAGGATAACTACTGTAATGTAGAGAAAATTCTTAATAAATAATATCATCATCACGAATTTAGGCCATTTGTTGACCTGTTTCGGCCTCAAGAGAAACACCATCCAAAAGTCTTTTGAATGGACATCCTGGTCTTCTTCTTCCTGCAGGTTGATATCTTAACATTTGTTTGGGTATTCTGTGATCTTCCATTCGATGAACATGTTGTATCCATCTTGACATATAATCAGAAATTTTGCGGTATCCTAATGTCTGTCCAGAGATTAAAAGGTAGCACCCCTACCACTGGACTACTTAGCGTCGGGCCAGTAACCTGTCCTAAGGAACTTCAAAACTACTTTCAAGTCTCAACATGAAAATATCCAGAAGGAATTGACATAATAATAATAATAATAATAATAATAATAATAATAATAATAATAATAATAATAATAATAATAATAATAATAATAATAATAATAATAATAATAATAATAATAATAATAATAATAATAATAATAATAATAATAAAATAATAATACTAATAATACTACTACTAATAATAATAATAATAATAACAACAACAATATCTGAGAACAATTATTACAAATAGGAATGAAATGCACAAATAAATTAAACAAAGTTTCATTTCTGGAAATGCAAGCTATTATCCATTTCATGGACTCTTTGTCGTTTCAAGTCGTCTTAAACAATTTTAAAATGAAAATACATAAAACTGTTATTCTCCCGGTTATATTACATGGATGCGAAACATGCACTCTTACTTTAAGGGAGGAGAAAAGATTACGAGTATTTGAGAATAAAGTTCTTAGGAAAATGTTTGGACCAAGAGAGATGAAGACAGGCGAATGGAGAAGACTACATAACAGTGAGCTACGTGATCTTTATAGGAAACCAGATATAATAAAACAATTAAGTCTAGTAGGCTGCGATGGGCAGGACATGTGGCACGAATGCGAAATGAAAGATAAGAATAGAAGCTTCTTGTAGGAAAACCAGAGGGAAAACGCCCAATTGGTAAGCCAAGAATGAGGTGGGAGTAAAGGATTAAGCATAATTTGAGGGAAATATATTATACAGGAGATGATTGGAAAATATTAGCTCAGGATAGGGATGTATGGAGAGCTTATGTCCGCGCGGTCTTGAACCTATGGGTTCGATAGTGCCAGTGAGTTAGTTAGTTATAATTGGGAGAGTTAAGGTGCAATATTTTCATTTCTATTAAAAAATTACAAAAAATATATACCTTAGTTCTAGCTCTTCCTTCATAGATATTTTTATATGCTACACGATACCCGGGCCTTACAAGGGCAGTAAGAGGATTTGATACTCTGAATCACATAAGAAGGACATGGAGGTTCATCCTGGATGAGTGATCAATTCAATACAAGAACCACTTCCGAGACAACTCAAACATTTAAGACAAATCTCAGCATTCATACTAAAGAAAGCGAATAAGATATTGGTTAAGATATGGTCTATTCTATTATATAGTATCCTGCCTTAGGGCAGGTCCTTCACTGCAATCATAGCATTTTCATATTATGCTTTGCAGTTTTACTAGGGAATTATAGGGCTGTAGCTGCCCATTGATTTTCACACAGGAGATGATAATGGTGATAAGAATGATGATGATGATGATGGCCAGATAATGTTCGGGGACATTTTGAGCCTCAGAGCTGAAATTCGTCTTACAGGTGAGGAAAAAAAAACAGTAAAAACTCTCACCCAGGAAGCCCGTTCCCGACCGGGAATCAGACCTGGGTCTCAAAACTGATAAGGCAGCGCGCTACCTCGAGACCACAGCAGTGATATTTTTTTATACATTGGGCATCCACTTTCTTGACAAAGTTATATATGAAATTAATTAAATGAATTATCTATTTACAATGTTCTCCCAACTCCTTTCAAAAAACGTTAAACTGAATATACAGGCCTATAAAAGTATTATTCTACCAGTTATATTATATGGATGCGAAACATGGACTCTTACTTTGCCGGAAGAAAGGAGATTACGAGTATTTGAGAATAAAGTTCTTAGGAAAATTTTTGGACCAAAGAGAGATGAACAGATAGGTGCGGGACATGTGGCACGAATGGGGAATGAAAGTCGTGCATGGAAGCTTCTTGTAGGAAAACCAGAGGGAAAACGTCCAGTTGGTACACCAAGAATGAGGTGGGAGAATAACACTAACTCTGATTTTAGACAAGTAGATTATACAGGGACCGATTGGAAAGCATTAGCTCAGGATAGGGATGTATGGAGAGCTTATGCCCGCGCGGCCATGAACCTACGGGTTCGAGAGTGCCAGTGAGTTAGTTAGAGTTGGTCATTTATTTCAAATAAATTAACTAATAAATCAATCTCACATAAAAGGACATGTTTACTAGTAAGAATTGCTCCATAAGGGTAATGCTATTTTCTTCTTCTTCTTCTTAAACTTAATTTGTAGGATTTTAATCCTGTTTATTTCCAAAATCACTCCTCCGAGGAAGACGTACTGATTGTGCATTCACTGTCTATCCATCTCTTGGCTGGTCTTCCTCTTGTTCTTCTCCCGTCCATTGGTCTATCTTCTTTAGCTCTTTTTGCAAGTTTTTCTTCCATTCTTTCTATATGACCCTTCCAATATTTTCGTCTATCTATAATAAATTTGGTTATGTCTTGAATATGACATTTGTCCCTAATTTCTGTGCTGTGTATTTTATCAAATAATGTTTTCCCCTGAATAGTTCTTAAGTTTTTCATTTCACATGTGCTTATTATTTGTTTAGTTTTTGTTGTATCAGCCCTAGATTCTGCTCCATATACAATGCTATTTTCTAGACGTTAAAACCCCTATAGTAACAATAATCACAAGATTAAAAATTGTTTAGAATCTCGCTTAAAATTAGAAAACTTAAGAGATGAAAAATTATTGGTAAAACTGGCGTGCGTTATGATGGAATGGACCATTAAATAGGCCTATATAAATAGTATATTACGATGCGAGGTTGGGAAATGGTTTTTACAGATTCGAGGAAAATGTTAAAAACCGAACGATAGCGTGGTTTTTATTTTGCGAGATTCTGTAAAACACTTCACTAACGTGCGTTGTACAATATTTTTTGCGCGATGGTGTTTTCAAAATAATAAATCATAGTAAAATAATAACATCTTTGTTGGAAATATTTGCGTTCAGTATAATCAATTGACTAACGTTAACAGTGTGGGCAATGTTTATCATAAGTAATGCCACGAGTGATTTCCAAATTATCGATAAATTCACGACTCACGAAGTGAGGAGTGAATTTATCTAGAGAATTTGGAAATCAAGAGTGGCATTTGTTAGGACTATTTAACGAATACAATTAAGCTATTTACTCACAAATCATTATTTAAATATAGTTACTTTAAAATATTTATTTATTTAATGTAAACGGCGATGTTTGAAAACAAATGAGAAACGTTATGTTTCGTTTCTCCATCCACTGCAACAAGATCATATAATGTTTGTTATATATTGCCATCTGGCGTGGGAAACTTGAAATATCATCGCAATATTATAAGAATGCATCCTAGTGGAGAAAAAATTAAACACATCAAACTGTATATTATAACCAAAATTATAGGTTATTAATTTATTTTTTAGTAAACAACTCGGTAAAATCATTATTTAAAAACACAATTATTTGAACACAGAATTATCAAAAAGAACTCGGTAATATAATTATTTAAAAACACAATTGTCAAATTTGTATTTCGTCTATATCTTCATTTGAAGCACAGCCAAATCTTGTTTCTGCCATTTTGAACATTCAAATATGGCGGCTTTACTGTTCCCTCAGTCACTGCAAAATAATGGTCATACCTGTTCAGAATATTAAAAAGGAGGAGCCTTCTTTAATATGGTAATCATAACACTGATAAATATTTCGTGAAACACGACTCTGATTGGTTGTAAAACAGAAATCATTGAAACTTGATTGGTCATTGAGTCCCATTTGGGGCATGAGTTAAATAGTCACTTTAAACAACAGGAAGTCGTGAGACCAATTAGTGATAAAATAACAGGAGGCCGTGAGACCATTTAGTGTTAAAATGACAAGTTCGTATTTATTGTTTTATATTAAAGTTTAGTTCAATTAGAATGCAGTGATCAGTTTCGTATAATGTATATTAACACAACCTATTGAATATTTTTTGCAGCCTATATACATTGTATGTAGTATACATACAAGGCAATGATTTTAATTCCCACATACGTTTTTGTAATATGTAATATTACAGTATAGTTATTTTATTATAATATCCATCCATCCATCCATCCATAGTAATTCTGCCCGAGGGCAGGTCTTTCACTGCAATCATAGCATTTTCGTGCTATGCCTTGCAGCTTTACTAGGAAATTGTAGGTGTGGTAGCTTCCCGTTACTTTCCACACCGGTGAAGGATGATAATGATAAGGATGATCATATGATTTCGGGGACCGTTTGGGCCTTAAAGTTTTCCTGACATTTGTCTTACAGGTGAAACCCCGATAAAAACCTCACCCAAAAAAACTACCCCGACCGGGGGATCGAACCCGGGCCCGCTGCGTGACGAGGCAGCGCGCTACCTCGTGCCCACATATAGTTATTTAGATTGGCAACCCCGAAATGTAGGAAGTTGAACTTTCAATCATGGTTGTTATTGTTGGAAGAACGACAAAACGCACTATCGCGCAAAAAGTAACATTATTACATGATGCATTGCCAATTCAAGGGGTTAAGTCCACACGTGATGGAACTAGACATATGTTTGGAGTCGAGGATGTGGAATAATTTACATAAGCCGATAAGCTTAATTGCAATGTCTTGTGTATGAATTATATTGTCTTGCAGAGCTAGTTCCACCATCTGATAACAGAGGTCACCTCTTGCCGATCGATTAATATCGAGTTTCCCACACCAATGACGTAGAGAGGACTTCTCTTTCTTTGATGGGCTTAACACTTGTCTTTCAATAACCACGGATGAGCTCCTATATCTGTGCATGACGTCAATGCACTTATATGATTCATAATCAACAGCATTTACATCCAATCATAAGGAACACATGGATTTGCCCTAGTTTAGGATATATCCATAGATCCTGTATATAATGTTTCTTTTGCTATGTGTCTTTTATTAATGTCATTTATCTACGGAAGTGGAAGAAGACGAATAATTGTTAGTGTTATTATTTTTATTTAACAGCTCAGATCATTAGCTATTCAATTAAAATGTGGGCGAGAGGAGGACAGACAAATTTTATTCACAGGCCTCTTACTCTAGTTTGATGTTCTTTTACTTGCCCTAAATGTACGACAAAGATCCACTTAATACAAATAGGCTAATACTTACTTACTCACTGGCACTATCGAACCCGTAGGTTCATGGCCGCGCGGACATAAGCTCCCCATACATTCCTCTCCTGAGCTAATGCTTTCCAATCATTCCCTGTACAATCTACTTCCCTCAAATCATAGTTAATGTTATTTTTCCACCTCATTCTTGGTCTACCAACTAGGCGTTTTCCCTCTGGCTTTCCTACAAGAAACTTACATGCACGTCTTTCATTCCCCATACGCGCAACATGTCCTAACCATCGGAGTCTACGAGACTTAATGTTCTTATTATATCTGGCTTCTTATAAATACCATGTAGTTAATTGTTATGTAGTCTTCTCCATTCACCTGTCTGTTCATCTCTCTTGGTCCAAAAAAGTTCCTAAGAACTTTATTCTAAAAAATTCGTAATCTCATTTCCTCTCTTAAAGTAAGAGTCCATGATTCGCACCCATATAATAGGCTAATAATAATAATAATAATAATAATAATAATAATAATAATAATAATAATAATAATAATAATAATAATAATAATAATTTTATTTATATAGAGATTGTTCAATGTTCACACATCTTTCTGTGCCTAAAGTTTTATTTTCCTCGTCTCTATTCATCCACTCCATGTTCTCCAGTCCTCTTGTTCTCATTCCAGTTCTTATTTCTTGCACCCATGGGTTTTGAGGTCTTCCTTTCCTCTTTCTTCCAGGTGGAGACCATTCCAACGTTTTTCTGGGTAACCTTTCTTCTTGCATTCTCGTATATGCCCATACTAATTTAATTGCTTGTATATTATATAATCTTATTATTGACTATCTAATATTCATTTTTCTCGTATGACAGTATAATAATAATAATAATAATAATAATAATAATAATAATAATAATATAAGAATAATAATAATAATTTTATGGCCATATTAAACGAATGAACTCAAATAGGCTTACAAAACAGATAATGGAATTCTACAAAAACAGAAGTAAAGCTCCAGTGGATACTATGAAGTGGATTGATGAAGTCAAAAAGGACTTAAAATTGGCAGGAATTACTAAAGAAGATATCCCAAACAGAGATATATTTAGAATTAAGGTGAATAGGCCTAAGTGGCAAGTTGACCAAGAGGACAAACCGAAGAAAAAACTGGAACAACTTGGACAGATGATAGAAAACAAGCTCATAGCAAAAGAATGAAATACATTTGGGCTCAAAGGAAACGCCTCTAAGTACTTTGCGTACTCCTACATGGGCTCATCCGCAAAAAAAAAAAAAATAATAATATCGTATCCACTGCTACATTCTGAGGTTACTACAAGAGATTAAGGGTCGTCGGACACTATTGTAAGTAGTTTGACTCTATTTTTCTCTATTTTTTAATTGGTTTCTTAGCAAATGCATTTATGGTTTCTGCTTTTTTTTATTTCCCTAACAATATTACTTTGATTTAATGTAGTTCCAATATAAATTGTAGGCCTATATGTCTCTTTATATTTCCTTATAGGCCTAACTATTTTTCGGTTACTCGTATTTTAATATGTACCTTTATATATATATATATATATTCCACCGCTGTGGTCTCGAGGTAGCGTGCTGCCTTGTCACGTAGCGGGCCCGGGTTCGATCCCCGGTCGGGGCAGTTTTTCTGGGTGAGGTTTTTATCTGGGTTTTTCCTCACCTGTAAGACAAATATCAGGAAAACGTTAAGGCCCAAACGGTCCCCGAAATAATATGGCTATCGTTATCATCCTTCACCGGTGTGGAAAGCAACGGGAAGCTACCAAACCTACAATTCCCTAGTAAAGCTGCAAGCATAGCATGAAAATGCTATGATTGCAGTGAAGGACCTGATTTCGGGCAGAACTGCTATGGATGGATATCTGCCAGTTTAAATGAAATATTAATACATTATTATTATTATTATTATTATTATTATTATTAATATTAATATTATTATTAGTTTTATTTCACACTGGCAAAGTTAACTAAATAAAGTCTTCAACCAGTAAAGGTATACAAAAATCCATATCACACTCTTAATTAATTCTCAATTTATCCTGCGCGGAAACCAAAGCACGAAAGTGCAATAGGTGACATTAGAAAACACACACAATCTAATAATACTCTTCTGACTCCAATTGCAGTTTGCCTTCCGACATAAGATGCATAGGCGTATATAGGCCTAATTAATTTTGCACAACAAATAAGATCGGATAGATAGCTAGATAGATAGATAGATAGGTTGATTGTATTTGATATCGCCCGATTCCTAATAGCCAATTTTGTCGGTCCATCCAATATCCTATTGTAGATGTTTCTCCTTCATGTATAAATATATTCCCTGACTCCAGGAGGCTTTAGGTCTTCCATTGCCTCGTCTTGCCTCAGGTATCCATTCCAAAACACAATTTGGTAGCCGATCCTCTATCATTCGCTGGACATGTCTGTCCCATCTTAATTGCTGTGTTTTAATATAATCTAAAATAGTGTTGAATGGAGTAATCTAAAATAGTGTTGAATGGAGTACTGTGGAGTAGGACCATGTCATACCACACGAAGAAGAGGATTTTGAAGTCTGTTGTGGAAAGCATAATGACTTATGGTGCTGAGGGATGGACTTTGGTAGAGGGACAAAAAACTAAGATCTTGGCAATGGAGATGGATGGAATAAGACGCAGTGCCAGGGTGTCCAGTTTGGAAAGAAGAAGAAACGAAGAAGTGAGGCAGATGATGGATATGGAGGAGACAGTGGTGGAAAGGATCGAAAGACGAGCTCTTCAGTGGTATGGCCATGTCAGGAGAATGGAGGATGATAGGTGGTCCAAAACTCTTTTGGAATGGTTACCTTCTGGTAAAAGGAAACGGGGCAGGCCAAGAACAACTTGGAGAGGAGAGATCCATAGATTGATGAACGACCGAGGTCTGGAGGAGGATGAATGGCGTGATCGGCAAGAATGGCGAATGGGAATACAGGGTAACTGCTGAAAAGTGGAGAGGCCCTCAAAAGTAAAAAGTAAGTTAAATAGAGTCATCATCCTTAGAGTACTCGAGCCTAACGGTTCATTTCATCTTATATTTTCTGTCAAATTCTTCCTTCTTAAGGGCAGATCAAGCTCTTAGTTGTAGTGAAAGCAACTGATCTAAGGATGGACACCCGAAAAAAAAAACCCTGGTCCTCCAGGTTGGGGGTTGGTGAGGTAGGCCAGCTCCCTCCCATCAGAAAAAAATACCCATCCATTCATCCATAGTAATTCTGTCTAAAGGCAGGTCCTTCACTGCAATTATAGCATTTACATGCTATGCTTGCAGCTTTACAAGGGAATTGTAGGTGTGGTAGCTTCCCGTTGCTTTCCACACCGAAGAAGGATGATGAGGATGATAATGATAAGGATGGTTATGATGATGGTCATATGATTTCGGGAACCGTTTGGGCCTTTAATTTTTCCTGAGATTTGTCTTTCAGGTGAGGAAAATACCCGATAAAAACCTCACCCAAAAAAACTGCCCCGACCGGGGATCGAACCCGGGCCCGCTGCGTGACAAAACAGCACGCTACCTCGAGACCACAGCGGTGAAAACAAAAAGATCGGGTACAAAATAAATTATCTAACTTTCATAACTTTCTATGTACAAATGTCTAAATTATTGAGAAAATTCCAAGGTTTCTTTGTATTAATTTTAATACCAGTAAAATGGAATGCACTTAAAATAAAGTAGTTTCATGGAAGTCGAAAATTGAGAAGACCAAAGCAATTAGAAAAAGATGTAGTTCCTCAAGAAGAAGAAAAAGAAAAAAGTAATAAGAAATAAGAAGAATAATGAAAGTTCCTATCTAGAATTTGGTTTGATAATTGAAGAAAAGGAAGATAAACCCAAATTAAATTGATCAGCTCCGAATTGGAGTCGCTACCACTTGAAGCTCATTCCGAGAAGAGTTGCCTGGTATCTGCTCTGGTATTTAAGTATAGTTATAACTCATATTTCTTAAATATGAATTATGAGACGTTGATTAAAAACGATGATTGGTGGACATTTTATGATCTTGTTTCCTTTGAAATATGCCGTCATTTTCATGATCTTCATTAGTAAAAATGTAATTTAACGTGCACCTGCATAACTCACTGGTAAGTTTTATCTCAGAAATTGTATATGATATTACCGTCCTCATAACTTTAACATGATTAAGGTGTTACTAGAACTTACGTTTCTAGATTATCATAAATAAACCTGTTTTTTTAAAACTTGAACAACGATAAAATCTTGCATTTCTGGGAACTTAATAACAGGTAAAAAGTGGTTCCATACATCTATAAAGAGTTGGCTTGTTTCATATGAAATTTCTAGATTAAATAGTTTATACTGTAATACATTTATGATTAGACATTTATTTTTAGTTAAATTTTATTTGTTTTTAAATATTATTTAATCTAATTTTTATAAATTGACTAGCTAATATACGGCGTGCGCTGCTACGCCTAAATAAATTAAAATTAATGCGTTTTTATGTTTAGTTAAATAAGTAATGGGAAAAATAATTATAATTTATATCTTTTAGGTACCCCGTGCTGATTACCCAGCGTTGCCCGGGAATCTACGTATCCCGATTTTCTTGACATAAATGAGCTGAAATACGAAAGTTAATGTGTTTTATGTTTAGTTAAATAAGTGGAAGGAAACATTTATATCGTAATTATTTTTAGATACCCCGTGCTGTTTACCCGGGCGTTGTCCGGGAATTTACTCATCCCGATCTTCTTGGCATAAATGAGCTGAAAGACAAAAATTAATGTACTTCTTATGATTAGCTGAATAAGTAAAATGAAAAATAATTATAAATGTATATCGAAATTATTTTAAGATTCCCTGTGCTGATTACCCGGTGTTGCCCGGGAATCTACTTATCTCGATCATCTTGGCATAAATGAGCTAAAAGACAAAATTCGTTATTGCGAGTTATCCGTAAAAGAATAGGCCTACCCGCCATGTGCTGTTATGCATGCTTGCACAGGAATGTACGTACTTGTCTCGATCTTCTTGGCATCAATGAAAGACACAAATGGTTATTGTGAGTTATCCGTAAGAGATAAACATATGCTGTCGTGAACTTTTTTATAGAGCTTTTTGAGATATTCAATTCTGTGTACATTAATTTCGTGCATTTCTTATGGTTCAGGCAGCGTAAGCCATTTAAGCGTCCAAAGAGCGACTTTTTTTCACGTTTTCCACTACAAAGGACGATTTTTAAGGGTGTAAGAGTTGAGTATCACAACTCTCTTATAGCGTATGTTCATCCCAGGAATCTACTGAACAATTTGCAAAATGCCCCAACACAATCGGATCAACGGTAATAGCCGCGCATAAAGTACGAACGAACGAACAAACAAAGAAACATTTTTTATACATTAGATTTGGTGTTTACTTGATTAAAATCCATTATGTTTAGTGATTAAATAAAATGAAACTGTTAAAGTTTTATACGATTTTCATATTTATTTTAACACAAATTCGTTACAGCTGTTTCAGTACTCTGTACATTCTACAGACGGAAATGAATATAGGTCAGAAGAAGGTACAAAGTACTGAATCAGTTGTAACATGTTTGTATTAAAATAAATATGAAAACCATAACACTTTTTAACAGTTTTATTTAACCACTATTTTTTATCTTTCACCGCTCTGCTCTACGCGAATGCCAGGAGAACACTAGAAATGTCGAAGTGGCAACAAGGGATATTAAAAAAAATTAGTACAACAATAATGCATAATGACATAGATGCATAAACATTGGAATTAAAATCTACAACAATAAGTAAATTAAATTGCGCTGAAATGGATTTTTGGAGGCGTTAAGCTGGAATTTATAGAATATATAAAATAAAAACAGCGTAATTAAAATATGGGGAATATTTACAACACGTGACGCGAAAACATTTTTCTAAGTTCCAATCATACACCATGCACATGCACCAACAAACGCGAAGCGGTTTATACTATGGAATCACGCAAGAAATATACGATATTTAAAGAAAATAAAAACTAGCCTAATGCAATTTAAATATGTAACCTGTGAAAGAACAACCTAAAAGCTAACCTAACGCAATTTAAGCACTCTAACCTGTGAAAGAATGCAACGCCCAGAAATAAATAGTATGTTCTGAAACTCTGAAGTATGTGTGTGCAATTAATTAGTACATACTCTATGTTGCACTGAAACAGTCCTTGTTGTATAGAAAATTAATTAAAATCAATATGGCTGCCATGTCTTCATGCTATGTATGTAGTTAAATATCATAGACAAATATATTGAAACAATCGTTAGAAAAAATGTAAAAATCATTGTAAATGGTGGGAAATAATTTGAAAATGAAACCCTAAGAATAAAATTTGACAGGAGTTTAAGTAGGAATTTAAAAAAGTCGCGTCACAGGTTGTAAAGAATAACCCAAATAAGAATGTTCAAACTTCAATTGTGGGTTTTACAGAAAACAAAAAATTAAAATGGTACGGTCATGTAAAAAAGAATAACAGAAGACAGATTCCCAAGAAGAATACTAGAATCGGTGCCACTTGGTAGAAGAAGAGGACGGCAAAAATCATGTGGATTTATGGCGTTTTGAGCAGCATGAGTGAAAAAGGATTGGACGATGGAAATTAGAATGACAGATATGAAGGGGAATGACTCAGGAAGAAGTTGTGAATCCTGCTACATAAAATAATAATTTTAATGTCATTAATTCTACTTAACATTTAAATCAATAATTGGTTAAATGAATACTGGGAGGGATTAAACTACGATGGAGGATAAGTTAAATTAATAAATTGAATTGATCAACATGCGAAAAAAAAAATCCACAGGAAAGAATTCCTAAGCCAGTGTTTGAATGTAAACCAGAAAAGAGGGGAAAAAGGCAAAACCTAGAAAACATAAATAGAAGATGTTGCTGACGCCGCACCGTGAAAGAAAATATAGAGATGGATTGGATAGACAGAGAAGTGTGAAAAAGAATATAATTTTAATATATCGGCACAGGAGGATGCACACAGCGTTGTAAAATCTGTTCCAATAACAATAACTACAAAAATAATAATAATTATTATTATTCTTGGATATTATCTCTCTATGTGGGATGAAAAGGTTATCTCTGAAAAAATTACTAGTTATAATAAAAGTTTGGGAATTATTAATCAAGTTATGAAACCATCCCTTGTACAAAAAACACCAGATTACGTTTATATAACACTTTGGCTAGACCAGTGTTGACCTATGGGAGTGAAGCATGGACACTAAAAATACAACATGAAAGCAGAATAACAGCTTGTGAAATGAGATTAATGCGCAGAACAGCGGGTTACACCAGATGGGATCGGAAAAGGAACACCGATATCTTAAAAGAATCGAAGACTACGCCAATTTTGGAATATATTAAACAGTACCAACTAAACTGGAAACACCATCTTGAAAGAATGAGTTCAAATCGAATCCCCAAAGCTGTTTATAATTATATACCAAGAGGACGAAGATCTCTGGGGCGTGCTATGAAACGCTGGAGGGAAAACTTTCTATAGGATCGTAACAGGCCTTGGCCTAATACTTGGAAGGAAGAAATAGGAGAAAATAATAATAATAATAATAATAATAATAATAATAATAATAATAATAATAATAATAATAATAATAATAATCCATCCATCCATAGTAATTCTGCAATCATAGCATTTTCATGCTATGCTTGCAGCTTTACTAGGGAATTATAGGTGTGGTAGCTTCCCGTTGCTTTCCACACCGATGAAGGGTGATGATGATAAAATGAATATGAATGATGATGATTGCTATGGCCATATGATTTCGGGGACCGTTTGGGCCTTAAAGTTTTCCTGACATTTGTCTTACAGGTGAGGAAAAACCCCGATAAAAACCCCCACCCAGAAAAACTGTCCCGAGCGGGGATCGAACCCGGGCCAGCTGCGATAATAATAATAATAATAATAATAATAACAACAACAATAATATTAATAATAACAATAATAATAATAGTAATAATAATAATATTCTCATTTATTAGGAATTTCTGTACAATATAGTAGATGTTTACGTTATACCACAAAATTAGTAAACCACAAAACTATATGGCAGAAGAGATAGCGCATCTCTTTGTTTAAACCCAAAGTGAATTTCAAAATTCGTATCTGAAAACTGTTTGACTGCACCTTACTCCGTGTGCTAATTAGACACTTTTGAGTAAATTTAAAACTAAATTTTTAGGAATTCTGAATTCTTGAATAGGATATTACATAACTTCTCCCTCTTAATCGAGGGATCCACTTCATCAAAATCATCACTTCACGAAAAAATAAACAAAAATCAGTGAACGTTCAAAATCGTACCCAATATACACATTCAACCTATTTGATAAAGCAACAAGACTACAAACGTGATATACTATTTGATATTAATTAGTTTCTAAGTAGTCGTGAAATATTAATAATAATAATTATTATTTATTTATTTACTTATTACTAGTAAATGATTATTAAATATTCAATAGAAGATTATACAATACAGTATACAAGCAGTTAAAAAGGTACGGGCATGTACGACGAATGCAATAATGAAAGTTACTCAGAAGAACATTGGAATAAGAAAGAAAGAAAGGAAGACCTCAAATTCATGGATGCAGGGAATAAGAACTGAGAAAAGAGGACTGGAAGACATGGAGTGAATGGATAGGGACGAGTGGAGAAGGAAAATAAAATTTTACGCTCAGAAAGATGTGTAAAATTTGAAAATCTGTATATAAATAAATCTTCTTGTATGCCCATGTTTCCCTTAACAGAGATTTAGGCGCTCTTCCCCTACAGGGAAGAATTTGAACCATACTAATTTAGTTACACTTGTTTTCGTATGATGTCCTTTGAGTGGTACGTGGTCAGCGTATCGCCTCATACTAACATCTAGGAAACCAAGGTAGTATTAGGACGGGAAAATTCGGTTAATTTTGCTTAGAGGCCTTTCATTCAGGCTTAAGGATCTTTTACGAGCCTGAAAATCTTCAGACTCGGGACCCACGGCTTAAAGTGCCTCCCGGAGGACTTGCTCCTTGGATTTTTCCGTCCTAAAAAATCCATCGACCCCGGCCGGGTTTGAACCCGCGACCCTCGGGACCAGAGGCAAGGAGCATAACCACTAGTCCACCGCGGCCAATAAAAAAAATACATATTGTTTTACTATAATTTCACGAGCCTATTTTGCAGTTACAGTTGACCTCTAAGATTAAATTCCTGAGCAATAATACACCAGAAACCATGGGTTCCTGATATCAAAACACTTGACCAATATTCCTGGTTAACCTATGACAGTTTGTAAGCATAGCTTGTAAAAATCATTCATAAGCTATTTAAAATTGATTATTATGAACAACAGAATCGGGTGTTAGCGTAGTGAACTGGATTTCTAACCATCACTTTTTTTTCATTCCACAGAAACCTTCCACATGTTGTTCATGTTAAAACATACAAAGATCAGAAGGAAACTATAAATTCTATGGAAATAAAACAGTTTTACATAACGAATAAAAATGTTCACTCTTTTAAATTGAAAATATTGATTCAGTTCTCAATAAAAATGTGCAATTTATTTTTAAAAGTCAACATTTTTGTGTTCAAAAAAGTCCAATCTCTGTACATCGTCCCATTTCAGTTTATTCATCGACATAGAAAATAATTTCCGATTGACAGCAAGGCAATATTAAAAGTAGATGCTACATTGACACACAGACGGTACAAAAGGATGCCATCACATATAACGCCGTTAATGTTGTAATGGGTGTCGCAAAAATCCCTTACATTGTATAACTAACTCAGTGGCACTAACAAACCCTAAGATTTATGGCCTCGCGGACATATGCTATCTATACATCCCTATCCCGATCTAATATTTTCCAATCAATATCATGAGTAATATCACGAGTGATTTCCATATCCTTGATAAATTCACGATATCACGAAATGACGAGTGAATTTATCTAGACGATTTGAAATCAAGAGTGGCATTTGTTAGGACTACTTAATGAATAAAATTATGCCGTTTATTCACAAATCATTATTTTAAAATACTTGTATATTTAATGTAAACGGCGATGTTTGAAAAAAAAAGAGAAATGTTTGGTTATGTTTCATTTGTTTATCCACTGCAACTTAATCATATTATTTATTGTCAAATAGGATCGCAATATTGTAAGAATGCACTCTAGTGGAGACAAAATTAAACACATCAAACTGCATATTATAACCAACATTATAAGTTATTAATTCATTTTTTAGGAAACAATTCAGTAAAATAATTATTTAAAAACACAATTACTGAATACACAATTACCAAATGTGTAGTTAGAGGGAAGCTGTTCATTATTTGCTATATTCAACGTATTTGTTTAAGAGTCAGTCACTGCAAAATAATGCTCTGACCTGTTCAGAATATTAAAAAAAAAGGAAGAGCTTTCTTTATTTTAGTAAGAATTCGATAAATAACGAAGTGAAACGCGAGTGTCATTCGTTGTAAAACAAAATTTATTGAAACGTAATTGGTCATCGACTGTTATTTGGGACATGAGTTAAATAGTATGCACAATTCACCTCCTTCAAACCATGGTTAATATTACTCTCCCTTCTCTTTCTTACGCTATCTAAGTCAGATTCAACCCAGGAAGTTATTGTGTGTTTGGAATAGGGAACTGGGTTGTCATTTTAACAGAATTTTCTTGAGAAAAATCCTTAAATAAAACTGAAGATTACAACACAGCAGGTACATAGTTGTAAGTTGCAGCCGTCCAAGCCAACCCCTCTTAAAAAAACAGTTACCACTTGTCACTGAGCTCGTGCGGATCTGTACTATCCTGTGTATAAGGTCGAGTCCCATATTTACTATAAAACTAGTTTGCATGCCGTAAAAGAAAAACTATGTTTTTTTTTTAATGTATAGTACATAGAATTGGAAAACGTATTGCTAACGTTGCCCCTCCTCCCATCCCTAAATAAACAAATACCTTTATTATCAGTTTGGCAACATCTACCCTCTGTACGTAGGGGGGACACTGGTGTAGCCCATAAGGTCTGTAGTAACTTCCTGGGTTGAATTAGTGAGTATTCTAAACGCATTTTTTCAATTTTCCTACAAGACGTTTTCATGCTACTTTTCCATTATCAATTCGTCTCACATGTCCTGCTCATCGCAGCATACGGCACTTAACTGTTCTTATTATAGTTTTACAAAATTCTGACAAACAACAGTTAATACCATTATACAAGCAGAAGATGGAACTTATATTCTGAAAGGCCTTCTTGATATTTCACAGTATATATATCTGAGGACGACTGAGATCTCAGGTAGCAATTTTAATAACCTCATGCTGTTTCGTAATGCATTTTAATACTATGTTACAATGCGAGGTTGGGAAGTGGTTTTTACAGAACCGAGGATATGATTAATTTCCCAGATTCTGTAAAACACTTCACAAACATTGTGCATTATTTTTTGCGCCATGGTGTTTTCAAAACAATAAATAATGGTAAAATAATAAAATCTTTCTTGGAAATATTTGCGTTCATTACAAACAACTGACTAACGTTAACAGTATGGGCAATGCTTATTGTTGAGACTGTAGCAGGCCGTGGCATCTATCAGTTTTAAAATGGCGGCAAATACGTATTTATTGTTTTATATTGTTTCAAATAAAGTTCAGTTCATTTAAATTGCAGTGATTTGTTTCGTGTAATGTATATTAACACTACCTTTTGGATATATTTTTGTATATACATTGTACATAGTAATTATATGGGTGCGAAACATGGACTCTTACTTTAAGGGAGGAAATAAGATTACAAGTATTTGAGAATAAAGTACTTAGGAAAATTTTTGGACCAAAGAGAGATGAACAGACAGATGAATGGAGAAGACTACATAACAATGAACTACATGGTCTTTATAGGAAGTCAGATATAATAAGAACAGTTGTCTCGTAGACTGCGATGGGCAGGACATGTTGCACGTATGGGGAATGAAAGACTTGCATGGAAGCTTCTTGTAAGAAAGCCAGAGGAAAAACGTCCAGTTGGTAGACCAAGAATGAGGTGGGAGAATAACATTAACTATGATTTGAGGGAAGTAGATTATAAGGGAATGATTGGAAAGCATTAGCTCAGGATAGGGATGTATGTCCACGCGGCCATGAACCTACGGGTTCGATAGTGCCAGTAAGTAAGTAAGTAAGTATACATAAAGGGCAGTACTTTTACTTCCCATACGAGGTAGGTAATATTACAGTATAGTTATTTAGGTTGGCAACCCCGAGATTTAGGAAATTGAATTTTCAATCATGGTCGCCATTGCTGTAAAAACGACAGAACGCTCTATCGCGCAAAAAATTATTGTTCTTATTATATCTGGTTTCCCCATCAAGATTATATAGCTAATTGTTACTAGGTTGTCTCATAATTAATGTCGCTGTTTAATGAAATGTGAATCGAGTTGAATTTTGAAGGTGTGATTAGTTGAGAGTTTGTTCCAAACGGGCGTGTAGTCGATGGGGATCATTATCCTTAACAAATGGATCGCGGGTTTAAACTCAGTCGGACTCCATACAGCATGAACAACTATGACAAAAATCCAGGACCTGGGATGAATCGAAATGCTACCACACCCAGCATATACCCTTAATCTTTCAGCTTTAGGTTTCGATCCATGGTCTATTTTTTTGCGTGAAATTTCGAAAACATCGAAGCCGTATATCGAATTCTTCGCATCAAAAACCAGAGACTGGTACCGTCGTAGGATAATAAACCTTGCCGAAAGATGGCTCAGACCATACAAACCGATGGTATCTACCTTGAAGAGGTCCGTCGACGTGGCATAGTCGGTAGAGTCCCTACCTTCCACTCCGGCGACCCGGGTTCGATTCCTGGCGGGATAGGGGATTTTAAATTTCCATCTTGGGACTGGGTGTGTGTGTGTGTCCTGTCCTTGTGTCTATGTGAGAATTAAAGGAAGTTAAACAGGTGAAAAAAAAGTAGTTCAATTTATTGTAAGAAAACATTGCAAATAGAACTTTGTTTAAAAATAAATACATTATTTATGAGATAGTATCTATACATTGTCTTCTCCATTCATCTGTTTTTACACGTAATATAAAGTATAAATCCTGGAAGAAAATTTGTGTGAATGTTTTATTTTTTTATCAGTTCAACGTTTTAAAGGGTGTTTAAAATATATTTCAATAATTTAGAGCTAGACACCCAACTTGAAGAGGCTGAAAAATATTTATATATACTCGTCTCTGACGTCAGCCATGATTTTAGATACTGGCGGCATCTGTAAATGTATTATCTTTAAGCAGGACACTGAAGTTAAAAGTTATATTCCCTGCAGACAGTCCATAGTCTGAATAAATGCACAATTTTATCTCGCATCATAACACTGTGACAATCAAGATGTAGTCGGCTCAGTAATTTAGTTTACAGGCACTTTGCTTTGAGGCTATTTTGCACGTATAAGTATTTAGCGTATCAAGCGGCGTTGTCACATTTTATTCAGTAGAATACATTTTTACCAACTAAAGACACTGCAAAATACAAAATTGTAACGCTGTTAAGATAATTATATCCCCTTGTTATAGACACCAAATCGTCATTTAAAAATGCGAAGACGTTATTGGCAGAAAACTGTTTTCAGTTTTTGGTGACTGCAGCGGCGTCTTAGAAGCCACTAACAACTCCTCGGCTCTACTTGGCAGTAACTATGTATTTTTTTTAACCAGAGTGAAACAGTTACCATTGATGCCGCCTGTAAACTAAATGACTGAGCCAACTGTAACTATCACACATATGCCCAGGAAATTATATCCTTTTCCTTCCTTTTTGGACAGTTTTCCTATTCTCATACTTTATAAATATGAGATTTGAAAAGAATTGTATATATTTAAATATATTATTATTTAATCAATTGAGTTGGTGATTACTTGATGAAAATCCATATTTATTAATTAAATAAAAATAAAACGTACTTTTATTTGATTTTCATATTTATTATATAATTCAGTGACAGCTGTTTCGGTACACTGTACCTTCTTCAGAGTCTTCTATAGTTTGTTAACATGTCTGAAGAAGGTACAGTGTACCGAAACAGCTGTCACTGAATTATATAATAAATATGAAAATCAAATAAAACTACGTTTTATTTTTATTTAATTAATATTATTATTTGTTCAGTTAAAATCAGTTCTCACTTCCTGACATTAAAATTAACTTATTTAATCTGCTATAGAGTGTCAAAAATCTGAAATTTGTATCAAAAGTAAATTAAATCGGACAACAAATTAAATTCTTTAAGAAATTTCACATTTCTTTATAATTCACAGGAGAGAAGATAAATCTTACACATCTACATTCAAAATAATGATAGCCTATTAAGGTAATTAATAACGAGAAATTGGCATGCCTGCCACATTAAATTATCTCCCTTATAATTAGTGCAAAGCCTGCTTTTAATTTGATTTACAGCAAGCCAACTGTAAAAAAATGACGCACGTCCATTAATTCATTTAGGGGAGTGGGGTGAAAATACATGTTGAAAGAAAATAAACAAAATCTATCTCACTTTTTTATGAAATGCGTCTAAAAGTTAATGAAACGTAACTAATATACTGGCACTATAGAATCCACACGTTCTTGGCCACGCAGAGATAAGCATTTTTTTTTTCAATGAGTTACTGAATATTTAAACTTCTTCAGATCATGGTTATCTACATAAACAGTTCATTGCGTAAAAAATAATATAAAGCATTAAATTCGTTAACATTAATCAATAGAATACTGTATTAAACCCCAAAAAAACCTCACCCAGGAACCTTGTCCCGACTGGTAATCGAACCCGTGCTCGCTTGCATGACTAGGCGGCACGCTACCTCGAGACCACAGTGGTAGACATTATCATTATTGACTTAGGCTTACACGGCCGGAGTTAGTATGAAGATCATGAAGAAGATTTTCGGGCTGTTCGCTGTGGTCTTCACCGCTTGTAATTTCCCCGACGTTTCGCCAGAGACTGCGTCCGGCATCCTCAAAATAACCCTTGAGGATACCGGACGCAGTCTCTGGCGAAACGTCGGGGAACTTTAAGCCTCAAGACCACGGCCAACAGCCCGGAAATCTTCAAGATCTTCATATTATCATTATTATTTATTAATATTACTCTTATATAATAATATTATATGAACAATCCAGTTATATGTATACGAAGCATAGTTCCATACTTTAAGAGAGAAGGAAAGATTACGAGCATTTGAGATTAAAATTCTTATATTTTTTGGGATTACAGTAGGAAGATAGTGGATGGAAACGAGATAACATGTAGTGAGGTTGAAGAGGTGAACATTTCAAATGCTGGAGATATAGTCGGCTCAGACATTTAGTTTACAGGTGCTTTGTGGTTAAGTATGTCTATACTGCACGCATAAGTATTTAGCATATCAAGCGGCGTTGTTACGTTTTATTTCACTAGAATACATTTTTACCAACTAAAGATACTGCAAAATACAAAAGTTGCAACGCTGTTAAGATTATTATATTCACATGGAGTAGACATGAAAATGTAATTTAAAAATGCGAAGACATTATTGGTATAGAACTGTTTTCAGTTTTTGGTGATTGGAGCGGCGTCTTAGAAGTCACTAACAACTCTCCGGCTCTAAACTTGGCAGTCCGATGTAATTTTTAAACCAGAGGGAAACAGTTGCCTTTGATGCCGCCTGTAAACTAAATGACTGAGCCGACTGTATGTAATCTCATTTATGGTAATTGCATGTATAACGCGAACGAATAATATGTACAGCAGCAGTTCTTGCCTTAGTTAGAAACTCATGCCTCTATCTGCCTCTCTGTCTATCGCTCTCTATCTCCCTTTCTTTCTCTCTATGAAGTTATGGTCCTTGAAGGGCCAAGGTCAGCATATCTGCAGCCCATTATTCTCTATCTTAAGTACGTATTCAACAAGTTCCGATTACATTTGCCTTCAAGCCCTCCTCTAATCGCTAAACTGCTAACCTCTCCAATATTTTTTCCCCTTAGTCTACCAAAACAAATTTATCATTCCAGATTTCCTTTATAAACCTTATTTAAAATGGATCTCTTTACCATTCGAGTCTTGAAGTCTCAATTTTTCCAGCTAACGTGAATTACCAAACACTCTTTACATTTATTTTCGTCTTCTTCGTTGGTGCTACGGTCCTTGTAGTCTGATCATGACCTCCCTTTTAACAGCCATCCATTCACTTCGATCACTTGTTTTTTACTTCCAATTCTTGATTCCAGTCTGTTTTAGTTGTTCCTGTACATCATCCAACCATCTCAATCTAGGTTTAGCAATCCTCTTACTATCTAGTTTGGAGTTCAAAACCATTTTAGGTATTCGATTAATATTCATCCTACAACCTACATTTCTTTATCATAAGTAATGCCTCGAGTGGTTTCCAATTTATCTAGAGGATTTGGAAATCAAGAGTGGCATTTGTTACGACTATTTAACGAATGAAATTAATATGTTTACTCACAAATCATTATTTAAATATAGTGATGAAAACATTTATATATTTAATGAAAACGGCGATGTTTGAAAACAAATGAGAAATGTTTGGTATCGCAATTAGAGAGACTCTCCGAAGGGCGTTCTAAATAAATCGGTATCTTGATGGTATCTCTTCATAGGTGGCGGGTCGAGGGATATACATATATAGGAATTCATGAGGTGAAGTCAGGACTCCTAGTAAGAATTCATGTTACTTATGCTCTACATAAAGGAAAGTCAATGACACGGGTTACAAATAGTTTAATAAAACTAGGAATAAAATGTTAGCAAGACGATATACGAATTTATGTAAGAACATGTCAACCATTACTGAACTCCTTTTAACATAGTATTAAATAAATATCAAAAGTATAAGATAGAATATTGGATTTAGATGCAACATTTACTAATACTTTTAGTTCAAGAGAGAGAGATAAATCTTAAGTTTATTATAATTAAATATTCCTGAAAATGAAACAAAACTCTACTTACGTAGACTGCCCCGCAGGATGGTTGACGTGTCGCCGGGACGCAGCCCGGGACCTCACTGTCCCTAGCCCCTCTCTGGTTCAGTTTTTTGTAGTATTCTTCCAGCATATTCTCTTGAGTTGTTTTTAAAATTTCCTAATTTTTGTCGCAAGATAAACATATTATTTCAGGAAAAAGTTCGCTGTTATATAAATATATTTCTAAATCTTTCTAAATGAGTTGCTACAATTTGTTTGTACAGTAGAAGTTACAGGGTGACTTAAGATTTAATATGTCAATTATTTAAATAAACGATGTAAGATTAATCCGGTTAAACCCGTGTTTATCAATTTAAGCCCTATCACAACAATCCCTATCACAACATTTGGTTATGTTTCATTTGTTCATCCATTGCAACTAGACCATATATTTATTGTCAAATAGGATCGCAATATTGTAAGAATGCACCCTAGTGGGGAAAAAATTAAACACATTAAACTGTAAATTATAACCAACAATATAGGCATTAACTATTTTTTTAGTAAACAACTCAGTAAAATCTTTATTTAAAAGCACAATTATTGAACACACAATTATCAAATGTGTAGTTCGAAGGAATCTGTTCATTATTTGCTATATTCAACGTATCTGTTGGAGAGTCAGTCACTGCAAAAATAATGCTCTGATCTATTCAGAATATTAAAAAGTAGGAGCTTTGTTTATTTTCGTAAACAGAATTCGATAAATATCGAGGTGAAACACTACTGTAATTGGTTGTATCAAAATTCATTGATATCTGATTGGTCATTGACTCCCATTTGGGACATGAGTTAAATAGTCACTCCTAATTGTCCATTCTTCATTTTCCATTTTCGGTCCTTATATACATTTTAATATGTTTCTTATCAATGCTGAAATTCGCCTCTCATATTTGATTAGCATACTGTATGAGAGCTCAATTTTATTTTGTTCAATTTTTTTAGAGATCTTAGATTTTACTAGTGGGTAGGTGAGTTAAGAGTAAATAACAGTAATCGAAATTCATCTTAATCACACAACGCCTTTTTTGACAGAATAATTCACTGCCACTATCGAACCAGGTCATCTATGGTCACGCGCACATATGCTTTCCATACAATAATTTCCCAAACTAATGATTTTCAATCATTTGCTGGATAATTCTCCTCCTTCAAAGTATTGTTAACATTGTTATTCATCTTATCCTTGGGCTTCCTACTAGGCGCTTTCCCTCTGGTATTCCCACTAGAAGTTTCCATGCCCTCTTTCATTCTCTATTAGTGCCACATATCCTGCCTATCATCTCGACAGGCTGATCCTACCAGAAAGTGAAGTATAGACGCATCTGGAAAGCTCCCTGCCTCAGGAATCCCTTATAACTACTGATGAAACGGATAGCTGTTTGGCCGGATACAGGATATCCGGTCAATCTTGAAGTCGGGTAGTCGAAAAATCGGATATTCGGCGGCCGATTGGTGCAACGTAACGAGAGATCTCGCGTAGGAAGTGCAAGAACGATCGGGAGGACTCGGGTGAATTCGGGTCTTTTCGTTCATGAGCGAAGCTAGCAAATATTTAATTGACTTATTTAATTGACTTATTTAATTGATTGCAAACACGATAATTTGAGTTTATTAAAAAAGGTTGAGATCATTATAAAAGTATTTTATAAGTAATTCTAAAAAGATTTAGCGACCAAAAATGACATCGGTAAAGAAAATATCGCCAATTATAGGAATATTTCCATATGAACAGTGACGATCCAAAGTTTGTTTGTTTACCAAATAAAAGTAATTTTTTTTAAATTACTGCATGAATTGATCAATCTATTTATCAATTAAATGTTATTGTTAGGTAAGTAGGTGTAGGTATCTACCTATGTCGAATTCCTCGAAAAAATCTTAGGAGGTAGCTACATAATATGAAAAAATATGATTCAAGAATATTTTCTTAACGTTATTGGTGTACATTTTATAAGCTTTTATATAAAACATAGTTTTTAATCCGGTATCCGGATACTAGCTTATTATCCAGTATCCGATCGGATAGTAAATTCAAGACGAATAGGACGGATACCGGATATCCGTTTCATCACTACTTACAACCTTAGAAGCCATCTAGCACTAACTTGCCCATTTTCTCACCCTAACTTACCTACTAATGTAGGTGGACTCTTGGGATAGAATCCTCTTATATGTATGTGAGCAAACATGTTGACAAATAATCTAGCGGGAACATGTGTTATCACATTGGTCAACATGACGCTAAAAGTCACTTTTTCTCCGATCTACAATTCACAGGTGGACGGTAGCATAGAATAGCTATGTTCGTCGATTTTGAAGTCGTCTGAAGTGTCTGTTTCCCCAATCATGGGTGATTTTGTGAGAGATCATCAGTTGTCTTAGATTTGGTTTCATCACTCTTTTCTTCTCTCTTTTACCCATTTGACTACATCCTGCATTCCACATTTATTTCTGATCTCCACATTGCTATAGCATTTGCTTCATCATTACACAGCGTAAGGTACATATATTAATTGGTGTTTTTCGTATAATTGATCATATTTATATTATTATTATTATTATTATTATTATTATTATTATTATTATTATTATTATTATTATTAGTATTGTTATTATTATAATCGTATAAAATGTTGTTTGTACATGAAATTTACATTACAACATTTAATATATATTTAACTCTTTATACTCGTAATTATTATAGGTCCACCGAAGTGGTCTCGAGGTAGAGTCTTGCCTTGTCAAGCAGTGGGCCCAGCTTCCATCCCCGGTCGGGACAGTTTCCTGGGTGAGGTTTTTATCGGGATTTTTCCTCACTTGTAAGACAGATGTCAGGAAAACTTTAAGGCCCAAACGGTACCCGAAATCATATAGCCATCGCAATCATCATCAGATATTCATCTTAGGTTAAGCTTAGGGACTCTCCTGGCGCACCATTATCATCATCACCCATCATATAATCGGGGCAACGTAACCCCGCCTTCCAGGCGCCCCAACCTCAGAAGTGGGTTACAATTACGCCAATGCCAGGAGAGAACACCAGAAATGTCCAAATGGACAAACCTGGGGCATTAAAAAATTAGTGTAAGTAAAGTGATCCCACAACAGACCTCAGGAGGCCTTTGGGGTAGTAGGAGGTTAAGGCTCCCACTTTTTCTAGACAATCGGCACTTGATGTCAGCCGGGTTGTCAGGCCTGCGTGACGGCCGCCTTTACCCCAGAACAAGCGTCTGGTACTCATTTCCGTTAGAGGCTGAGTCGACCCCAGGGCCATAGTGCCGCCAGAGGGTTTGGGTCAGTTTAAAAATCCTGACCCCAACGGGACTTGAACCCTCGACCCTCCGGCTTGTAGCTCAGTGCCTTAACCACTACGCTACGGCGTGCCCCCGTCTAGTGTATATATATAATCTATGCTGTTAAATGTACATTTGTATTTTGTGCCGGTTGAGTGGAAGAGAAGGCCTTGTGGCCTCAACTCTGCCACAATAAATAAAACATATTATTATTATTATTATTATTATTATTATTATTATTATTATTATTATTATTATTATTATTATTATTATTATTGTTATGGAGCAGAATTTTGGCCATTAACAACAAAAACAAATAAATATATTTTGGCAACGGAAATGGATTTTATACGAAGGGCAGCAAGAATTTCAAGAAGAGATGAAATTATAAACTCAATTATAAGGGAGAAAATGAAGATCGAAGACACTATTTTAGATTATATTAAAACTCAGCAATTAAGGTGGTACGGATATGCCCAGCGAATGGAAGAGGATCGGCTACCAAAACGTGTTTTGGAATGGAGACCTGAGGGAAGACGAGGCAGAGGAAGACCTTAAACATCCTGGAATCAGGGAATACATTTATACATGATAGAGAAACATCTACAAGGTGTCCCAAAATTATACCTACAAACTTTGGGAGCTGATAGATATCGATATTTTAAACACTTTTTGTTAAGGAAGGTTTTTTGCTGCTGTGCTTCGTTTAAGCGCTAGACGCATTAATGTCATTACTGCCTCCCACCCAGTTGGTTTAGATACGTAAATTACATCTGTGTACACCAAACCTCAGTTAATGTGACCTCTGAAATGTAGCATGGAGATTTTCGAAGGCCCAAACATGTGAATTCCGACTGTTAAATAACTGCTCACGTGTGAAACATGCTTGATCTGTGAACATGACATGGGATGCAAACAGTACATCGTTTTCAATTTTGTCCAGATACCATTGACAAAATTGCTGTCGCAGAGGATAGTCTTGAGGCATCATTGCGTGGACCTTTTCAAGGTGTATAGGGTGCAACAACATTTCCTGCAGAATTCTTCCCACAGTGCTACGACTTAGGTGCAATTGTCGTGCGATGGCGCGAGTACTAGCTGCAGCATTGTTCTCAATGCACCACAACACATCTTCCTCATTCTCAGGAGTCCGTACAAAACATGGCCGTCTTTGACCTTCTGCTCGTCTATCCAAGGAGCCTCTTTCACATAGTCTACGTTCAATGCTGGCAAATGTAGTGTGATGAGGAACTCTTCAGTTTCGGAACTGTTCTTGGTAAAGCCTTACAGCCGCACGACCCGAACCAGCTTTTCTATACACCAACAGCATGTCCGTCATCTCACTCCACGTGTACCTTTCCATGTTGTAAATGAACTAGTATGCAGCAGGCGACCCAGCAAACTAACGCACAATGTCAAGGAAACACAACGACGAGCTCAGGAAGTAAACATGTATTCTAAACGAATTGAAGCGTATTTGTTTTGTTTCTTTCGTGTTTTTCCTTTAAAAGATACACACTGTACACAAATGTAATTTACATATCTAAACCAAATGAGTGGGAGGCAGTAATTACATTAACTCGTCCAGCGCTTAAACGAAGCACCGCAGCAAAAATCCTACTTTAACAAAAAGTGTTTAAAATAATGTTATCTATCAGCTCCCACAGTTTGTCGGTCTAATTTTTGGGCGCCCTGTATTACCAGGAGATTGGATAGACCGACAAAATTGGCTATTAGGAATCGGACGATGTCAAATACATTAATCAACCGATGATCTATCCATCAATGTTCCTCTGTCATATAAACTGTACGCTTCTTAATGTAGTACTCATTTCTCTTATCGTTAGACGCTCAGTTGTTTTTAATTCTGCTCTAGTTTTTGTAGAATAAGTTCTCTATAAAAGTCAATTATTATATACACGAGTATAGAGGAATGTGAAGATGTACGTTATAGAGTATTTTACTTTTACCCTACTCAATTTGTGGGATAGAAAGATAATTTTTCAACATTTTCAAGAAAGGAAAGGAAATGAGTGAAGTTAACGGTTGACATTTTCATTGCTGAGGGAATCAGCAATTCCCACCACTCATTATTATAAGTAACATTAACAGTTGGTATTTCTCTTTGTACCTCATAGATGGCAGGAGTAACAGAATATTAGAGATAACGTAATCTGTGAGTAAGCATTTTAAAATATCCACTCGATATTTTCCATTCAGGTTCAAAGTCGTTATCTTCACGCTCCAACGGTCTATCAGTAAACTTTCATCCATCTCCCAAAGTTAAAATTAACTTCAGTTCCTTCAGAAATTTGATTTTACAGGTTTTAATGTGCTCTCCTCATCAAATTGGTAAATTCGTATGAATAATAATAATAATAATAATAATAATAATAATAATAATAATAATAATAATAATAATATTAATTTATTTATAAACAGGTTTACAATGTAATAAAACAGACTTACCAGGTAAAAACTTCTATAATTAACATCTTCATGTGTCCAAAGCTTTTTAAATTGTTATCTTATTTCTCCATTCTTTTCTATTTTTCCATTCCAATTCTTCCAGACCTAACTCCCTCATACCTCTTCTTATATCATCCATTTAAATCTAGGTCCTACCATGTGAGGGCCTCTTGCCAGGGTTACGGTGAAGACCTCAACGGCAAATACAGCGGAGAAGGAGTCCTTCAACACAGTGTACCTGGAGGAAGAGGCAACTGTACATCTACTGCCTTGTACGGAGTAGATTGACGTTGGTTCGTTAAATGCTACAGGAAGAACACCACGAACAAAAATCATCTGGTCCTCCAGGTTGGGGGTTGATGCATTAGGCCAACTCCCTATTCATCATTAAAACAAGTAATTGCTAAAAAGTCCAAAGTATCAAAGCCGGAAGGATTTAATTATAAAAGACTCAAGCTAAGAAAATAATTATTTTGGGTACATGGAACGTTCAATCTAAATTTACCTCTCCTTGAATTGGTTGCTGATCTTCGCCAGAAATCCACTTCTATCGCGTATAATTTAGCTATTTTTCTTGCTTCCAAATTCCATAAATATTAGTCATATGTTATTTTTCTTAACAATTGTAAGCAAACGTTTTTGTTTCTATTGTGATATCAAGATTAATATAATAGCAGGTGCAATTGTTCATGCAACTTCAATTAATTGCCCTTCAAGGAGGAATCGATTATTAAAATCATTTATAATTAATATAATCATTATCATCCCATAAAAATGTGATGTTACTGTTTTATCTTTACCAATTCTTCAATTGACGTTATCTTCATAATTCCCATTCTCACAAGAGAACTGTCAACTATTTCATGCCGCAATCTACGTTGAAATTTCTTCTAGATAAACGTTGTGATGTACCAAGCCCGTGTCAAAAAAAAAAATAATAACTGCAAAGCACAGAAATCGAAGCCATAATCCAGCAATCCCCTCTACGTAGCAGATGGATTTCCCTGCTTTGATAAAAGCGAAGCGGAGTGGAGTGAGGCGGGACCCGGCACGGACGGCAGGTAGTGAAGGTTATCCAATCTACCAATTCAGCAGTTGCATTACTTTTATTTATAAAGCATGAGAGTAGAAAAATGGTATTAAATGCGACTAAGATTACTCAAGCACCATTTTATCTATGAGTATATAATTAATTTTCTATTCTCCGTTATATCTGCCATTTTGAACTACTTATAATTACACAGTTTTGAATTTATGATAACACAAAATTTCACTTTACGACACAAATTCCCTTTCTCTGAAGGTGAGAATAGGGACTTCAATACTTAAGATTGTAACTGTTGAGCATATCTTGATGCGTATGTGATTTATTAATTTGTGTTTGGGAGCACTTAGGAATGCTATTTCAGGTACACGACCCATAGTGTGTTAACCACTGTTAATCTTTATATGAGTTTAGTGTAGGAACAATGGGCGTCTGGCTTTAAACAAGATAATAAACACAGCGAAACATTTAAAATTTACGATACATACGCGGTTACATACTGGATAGAGTTCAAGTTTACAGTCATAAAAAAATGTTACGATCTCCGCCGCATTGAACTGAGGTTAAAAATGATTTAAATTCAACCGCAAGCAATTCAAAACTGTAGTAATCTGAAAATTCACTAATAACATACTTCTTTCCAAGTAGGAAATATGCATTACTCCCAAAACATCAACTAACTATTTATGAATGTACATATTTTCTTGTATACTTCAGAAAACAGAATAAACTGTAACTCGGCATCTGTGTTCTCACTTAAACAGAAAGATTCAGAACATTTGAGCCATAGTCAGGAATTACGTTTTCAGTTATTAATTGGTATTCAACTCCATTCCTCACTACACAGAATTTGGACATCAATGATACTTACAGACCTATTTTCTTCTTCTTCTTCTTCTTTCATCCAACGAAGGCAAGGTGACTGTTCATCTTCAATGTATTACCTCAATTGTATCTTTCTATCTTTTCCTCGGGTGTCCAATATTTATTTTCCCAGTTGGGAATTTATCCCTAGCTACTTTAACTATTCTGTCGTTTGACATTCTGTTTATATGTTCATTCCATTATTTCCTTCTATTGTTATTCCATCGTTTCCCAACATGTAGTTCGCGAACCCCCAGGGGGTTTGCAAAATATTTCAAGGGGTGCACCAACACTTCTCCGTAATGGCGGAGTCAACAATTTTTGATTCCACATTAAAGATAAATGAAATAGGGCAGCTTCTTGAAATTTCCACTGATATTCAATTACAGGAAAGTTACAAATCTTTGTCATTAATTGGTTTTTGGTTAAGTTTAAAAGAGTTCCAGTTTAGCAAATAAAGCCATGATGGCTTTATTACCCTTTTCATCCAATAATTTATGCGAAAAGCCTTTTATTCATATAGCTATTTAAAAAGTATATAGGCTACAGAAACAGACTTTGTGCTGAAAGCGATTTGAGACTTTATTTAACTTTTGTGGTTCCTGACTTCAAAGCTCTGTGCCATGGAAAGCAGATGCAACCATTTCACTGAATTCCAAGGAAGAAGTGAGTAATTAAAATTACTATTTAACTCATGCCTCAAATGGGAGTCAGTGCCCAATCACGTTTCAATGATTTTGATTTACAACCAATCACAGCTGTGTTTCATCTCGATTTTATCAACTTGATTTTATCATATTAAAGAAAGTTCCTCCTAGGTCAGAGCATCATTTTGCAGTGACTGACTCTCTAAGAAATACGTTGAATATAACAATTTATATATTAAGATGTAAGAAACTTAGAATGTAAGTGGCTCTCAGATTGTATATATAAAGTAAAGTGATCCCACAACAGGCCCGGAGGCCCTTGGGGTAGTAGGAGGTTAAAGCTCCCACTTTTTCTAGACAATCGGCACTTTATGTCAGCCGGGTTATCAGCCCTGCGTGATGGCCGCCTTTACCCCCAGAACATGCGTCTGGTACTCATTTCCGTTAGAGGCTGAGTCGATCCCAGGGCCATAGTGCCGCCAGAAGGTTTGGGTCAGTTTAAAAATCCTGACCCCAACGGGACTTGAACCCTCGACCCTCCGGCTTGTAGCTCAGTGCCTTAACCACTACGCTACGGCGTGCCCCCAGATTGTATATATAGTGCACGAATATAACCAGATACTGCTTGCGGGATATAATAGAAAAACATTTGTAGCAATTAATTATACCACAAAAGAAAACACTGTTTGAACTTTCTTAAACGTATTATTTGCCAGGTATTTACGTTCCAGAAAAATATAATTGACACATTTACATCATAGGAAATTATTTAATAACGTATAATGTTGATTATAAACAGTTTGAAGTTTTTCATTTTTTTCTCCACTAGGGTGCATCCTTACAATATTGCGATCCTTTGGCAATAAATAATATGAACTGGTTCCAGTGATGAACAAATTAAACATAATAAACGTTTATCATTTGTTTTCAAACATCGCCGTTTACATTAAATATATAAATATTTTAAAATAACTATATTTAAATAATGATTTGTGAGTAAACAGCTTAATTTTATTCGTTAAATAGTCCTAACATA
The DNA here is from genome assembly GCA_030220185.1 of Diploptera punctata. Lineage (NCBI taxonomy): Eukaryota > Metazoa > Arthropoda > Insecta > Blattodea > Blaberidae > Diploptera > Diploptera punctata. The sequence continues at coordinate 413,930 of JASPKZ010005705.1, forward strand.
TGTCATTCTTGATTTCCAAATTGTCTAGATAAATTCACTCGTCATTTCGTGACATCGTAAATTTATCGATAATTTGGAAATCACTCGTGGCATTACTTATGAAAAGTTGTATTTATAATTGCAACTAGGCCTACATGTGTAACTTTTAAGCCGTAATTAGAGTAACTTCAGATTTTAAACGTTAAGGGTTAAGTTGATTTAAGGTTATTAAACCTTATGCTTCGAATTAAATGTTAGGCCCATGCATGTCTACTATATATATATATATTAAAACTCATATTGTTGGTAAGGGGTTCGCGAGTCGAAAAAAGCTGGGAACCGTTGGTTATCCAATTTAAAATGCGTTCTATTTGTAAACTTTCTCTTATCTTGTTTCTTATAATGTGATTTCTTAGTGGTATGTTTTCTACTGTTCGCAGAACTTTCATTTCACATGCCTCCAATAGGCATCGAGTATCACTTGTTTCTGGTCTAGTTTCTGTTGTATATATACAAAGTAGTCTGATTACCGATTTATATATTTTAGTTTTAGCATCTTTTCTTACATATTTACTTATATTATGATTTTGTAAAACTACAATCTGATTTTATGCAAGGTCATCAGCTAATAGTCAGCGTTTTTCACTACATTTCATGATGTTCCGTGTTTGATTCCCGGTCAGACCAAAGGAATTTTTCCTTAAAGGGAATAATTCCTATGGTTGCCCATTGTCTGGAATTTAGATTGAATTTAGGTTAATGACTCTCCTGGCGCTTCATTAAGATTTATCACCCAATAATATAATCGGGGTAATGTAACTCCGCGTTCCAGGTGTCCCAACCTAAGAAATGGATTACAATTCCTCCAATGTCAGGGGAGAAAGCCATAAATGCCATAAAAGACAACCTGGTGGCATTGGACAAAAAAAAACTATGTTTAAGGGGTATACGTGTCGTCACTTCACTGTCATCGGGGACAGTCTACAGAATCAAAAAATGTCCATACAACATCTGGTCAAAATTTAATAGTTTTCTCAGAAAAAAAAGTTAATGTTTTATTTGCTACTAGCTCATACCCCGCGTGCGCTGCTATGCCTAAATAAATGTAAACTAATGTATTTTTATATTTAGTTGAATAAGTAAAAGGAAAAAAATTATAAATTTATATCGTATTATTTTTAGACATCTCGTGCTGATTACCCGGCGTAGCCCGAGAATCCACTTATCCCTATATTATTGGCATAAATGGGCTGAAAGACGAAGATTTTTATGTTTATTTGAATACGTGAAAGTAAAAATTTATATCGTAATTATGTTTAGTTACCCCGTGCCGATTACCCGGCTTTGCCCGGGAATCTACTTATCCCGATCTTCTTGGCATAAAAGAGCAGAAAGGCGAAAATTAATGTTTTTAACTTTAGTTAAAATAAGTAAAAGTAAAAAATAATTATAAATTTATATCGTAATTATTTTAAATTACCCCGTGATGATTACCATTGTTGCCAGGGAATCTAGTTTTCTCGATCTTATTGGCATAAATAAGCTGGAAGACAAAATTCGTTATTGTGAGTTATCCGTAAAAGAACGACCACCGTGCGCTGCTACGCTTGCCCGAGAATCTACTTCCCCGATCTTCTTGACATCAATGAAAGACAAAAACGGTTATTGTGAATTATTAATAGATTTTATTAAACACAATGTGTACATTTAGAGTTTTCGCCAGTCTTTTGTAATTTTGGTGAGTTCTGATTTTGCATTTCATTAGGTGGTACTTGGAGCATGGCTCGTCGCAAAGCTTACATCTGCAGTCCTCCTTGGGGTCGTGGTATGACGGATTCTGACATATTTTCCCGTGGAAACCATGCGCGGTGAAGCGTGTGTATAGGTGGCGAAGTTGGAAGTTCGGTCCTTTCCACACATCAGTTTTCATCGTTTCTGTGTCCATTATTTCCATCGGTATTGCATTGGCTTTGTTTTGTCTCTCTTTGATGGCGTCTTTATATGCCTGGGTTTCTGGTAGAATGAAGTGAAGCTTGATGTCCTCAATGAAGTAGGGTTCATGTGCTATTCTGTAGGCGTAGCTGTTTCTTGTGTACTTTGAGAGTGACAAGGCCCTCTTGAGATATCTGGCTTTGACATTCTTCCAATTTCTTGAGGTTTTCCGCTGTTAGGTGAATCCAAATATCTCAATATCCGTATGTGGCCGCTGGTGTTACCTTGAGTTGGAACAGTGCCATCGCCATTGGCAGGGACAGTCTCTGAAGCTTGGGGATGTCGAACATCGAATTTATTGCCGCTGTGGTCCTGTCTTGTATATGCATGGTGAACGTGGTTCCAGTTGTCTGCAGCGTCACTCCCAGGTACTTAAAGTTGGGGACTATTTCTAGGGCTGAGTCGCCGCACATAAAGTGGTCATTTTTTGATAATCTCCCTCCTCTTCTGAACTTCATTGCTTTTGTTTTGGAGCTATTTATTTCCATTGAATTTTCTGACGCCCATTTTCTGATATTCTTCATGGCCTCCTGCAGATCTTCAGGACACTTGGAAAGGATGGCCATGTCATCGGCATACATTAATAGCTTTATATTTCTTGCGTTTATAGCTTGCCCAATATCGGCCGTCATAGTGTTAAAGAGGACTGGGCTCAGTGGGTCTCCTTGTAGGACTCCTCGTGTTTGAGCAATTTCTTTTGACATTGATATGCCACCGTAGATTGCTACATAGTTGGTGCTGAGAATCGATTTTATTGTCTCCAGTTCGCGACTTGACCTGCCCAGTGGCGTTCTCCAGCTTGTGGCAAAGTAAATTTCTGTTAATGTGAATTATCCGTAAAATATAATTATTTCGGTGTCTTTATTATGGTCTAGGTAGCGTAAGCCATTTAAGCGTCCAAAAAAGGGGCTTCTTCTCGTTTTTTACACTCTCTTATAGTCTATTGTTCATCCCGAGAATCTCCCGAACATTTTGCAAAAAGCCCCATCATAATCGGATGAAAGGTTTGGCAGCGCATAATATTCTAACAAACTATCATGCATTTTTATATAATAGAAGAAGATATACTGCTTGTATCGTTAGCAAAAATCCGAAAAAAGAATACATCCGTTGGTATACCTATCAAGGAGTTAGTATTACCTTTAAAAGTATGTTTTATTTATGTTAATAATCTAGAATAAATGATGTGGCGACATTTTCAGGAGGATTGAAACAGCTGAGTACAAACCATGGTATGTACAAGTCATGAAGCAAACATGGGGGCTGCTAGAGTGACTTTTTTAAATTTCGGTTTCAGGTAAACCTCACTTTTAATTGTCGGATTACCCTGATTTTTTTTAGAATAGGCCTACCTTCCACGTTTTATTGTAATACCATATGCTGAGTTTCTTTGCAAAACATACAAGACTGCTGCCGCTAGAGAGATTTTTGTTTCAGGTGAACTACACTTAGTGGTTCAATTTTGCTGATTAACAAACTCGACCTTATTTTTTTAATTTATTGCTGTTTGCTAGGTTTGGTTCTGATAAAACAAAATTTGCGGCCGCCAAAACATTGAAGGGCACGCGCAAACACAAACACACACAAATATATATATATATATATATATAATATATATATATATATATATATATATATCTTCGGGATTTTACAGCAGCTGCCGTCTTCCCGTACCAAACCTCCAAAGCCTACGATCTTGGGCATCTTCAATGTTTAGCCCTTTTGCTTGCATTGCTATTCTCATGTTTTCCTTCCATGTTAACGTTGGTCTCCCTCTTTTCTTCTTTCTAGTCGGTTGCCATTGATATAATAGTTTAGGCCATCGCTCATCTTCCATTCTTAAAATATATCCTAACCATTTAATTCCTTCTCCTCAATTCTTTCAATTATGCTTTGTTCTGCTCCCATTATGTTTCTAATTTCCTTGTTTGTGACATGTTCTAATTTTGACTTTCTGGCACTTCTGCGTAAATAATCCATTTCTAGAGCTAGTCTATTCTTGTAGTACTTATTGATTGTCCATACCTCACTTCCATACGTTGCAAACAGATTCCACCAATATTATATATATATATATATATATATGCCATTGTCATTTTTGGTGTCAACTATACATGATCGATGAAGATCTTGTAAAACGTTTTCAAGAATATTTTCATGAGATCAACTTGAATAGTTTCAATCTTTCGGAATTCACCAAAAAATCCATTTCAATGTAAATTTACATGATGTTGCTGTTTCTAAGACAATAATAAGTATAATGTAAAAGCCAATAGGCATTATTTCCATAATGATAGAGAGAAGTTCCCCTAAAAGCTTGCAAAGAAATGAAGCCAAGAAGACAAGCAACGGTGCAGGCGAAAGCACGAGTTAGAAATCCATGCAAATGAGAGTATTATGGAAATTAGGGGGGTGTCTTATTGATTTTAGGGGAGGCTTATGTAGGGCAATGTGAGAAAAAAGGTGCAGGACGATGAAGTTCAAACAATAAGCGCCAACGGAACCAATATAAGCTTAAGGTAAATGCACCAATTTCTGATTTATACTGGAAATAGCCCAAAAATTTATTCTCGAATATTTCACATATAATAGCTCATGAAAAGGTAGTGTGGAAAAAAAAAAAGTAATGACGTTCATGCCATGAAAACTATTAAATGTGAATGCAGGTATGGCTTTAAAATCTTAAAAGAAATAGGCCTAATAATATTCTAACCAACTAATTCACTGACTCTATCGAACTCTTCTGGTTTTTCATGACCGTATGTACATAAGTTCTTCATACATCCCTATTCTGAGTTAATGTTTTCAAGTCATCCACTATATAATATAATTCTCTCAAATCATGATTAACGTTATTCTCCCACCTCATTTTTGTTTACCAACAGGGCGTTTTCCCTCTGTTTTTCCTACAAGAAGCTTCCATGCACCTCTTTTATTCACCATTCGTGCCACATGTCCTACTCATCGCAGTCTATGAGACTTAACTGTTCTTATTATATCTGGCTACTTATATAAAGACCATATTATGTAGTCTTCCCCATTCACCTATCCATGAAAAAATAATATTGACCAATAAAATTATATTTACCGGAATGTCACTAATAAGTAAGCAATAAACGACGTTAATGAATGACTGTCCGTCGCTATAGCGTAGCGGTAGAATCACTACCTTCCACTCTGGGGACCTTCGATCGATTCCCGGGAGGTTCGACATTTTTAAATCTCGTCTTGGATATGGTTATATGTCTTGTACTTGTGTGATAAAAAAGTAAAACGCTAAATATTGAAGGAAAAAAGGAACAACTATTAGGAGGGGGAAAAAATATATAAGTAGCTGATAAAAATTAAAACAATAAAACTAATAATATAGATTAAACAAGATGCAATTAAACTTCATTCAACGTCGAGAAGCTACATTTGAAGTAGTCTGCAATTGTGAAAAAGACAAATGGATTAAATATACAGTGAATATACTAATGAGAAATATGTGTTATTTGTACTTCAGGAAATATTTTAAATAAACGTAAAATCTGCTTTAATGAGCTTAAAAAATCATCATCATCAGCTTCATGGATTAAGCCTCATAAAGCTTGTTCGGTCTCATTCTTTAACACTGTTGTACCCATTTTGTTTTCAATCTTCCAATATTTCTTCTACCCTTTGGGTTGTAGTTCATCATACGTTTTGGTATCCAGTCAGCTTTCATTCTCTGTACATGCTGTTTCCAGTAATTTATACCTTGTTTATTTTGTCAATTAATTTAATGGTATATAGTTCTCCCTTATATTTTCGCTATTTGTTTATCCGTCTATCCTGCAACAGATCTAAAAAAATCTGATATCCCCTATTTAAATTCTCGTTTCCTCTTTCCTTCTTAATGTTCAGAGCCATAAAGCAACATTGGCACTGAAAACTCCGAACCATAAAGCAACATTGGCACGGCCATTATTTTGTAAGTTTAATTTTGGTTTCCTTTCGGTTAATTATTAAGGCCGCATACAGAACTGTATTTATCGATATTGTTTCGAACATCTTCATTCCACATATAAGAAATTTTGCATCGAATATAATGAAAACAATCTATTCAATATGTTTCCTTCCAAGATAATTTAGTCTCTAATTTAATTGTTGCCCCGAAAAGAGATTAACTCACAAAAATACGAAAGTTTAGTTTTCAGTTGATTAGTGATATATCCGGAGAATATCACGACATGGTGCATGTAAAACTATCCCTACCTCTCTTCCGGATCTGTTTTATTTATTTTTAAAAGTTGGCGTTCAAGCTAATAGCGATGTAAATGTAACAAAATGGCAGTAGAAGTTAGTCAAGTCAAGTAGCTGTTTATGGGTAAGATACGTTTTCGGGACAACTATTCAATTGTATCTGCTCCTCTAAACGCAAAACTATGCCCCAAAATTATAAATATCATAATTGTTATTGACTTCTATGTACAAGGGCGTAACTGTTTAATGTTGTGCCTTAGCCTCTACCTTCTTACGAGTTACTAGACCCAGTTAATTTAGTTATGCTGATTTCTCTGCGAATGTCAATAATGCTACGCGATCAACACACCGATCCAATGAGACATTGTGTAGGCAACGAAGGTATTAAGATGAAGAAGGTAGATCAATTTTGCTTATAGTTCTCTGTATTCGATCATAAGGTTCGTTTACGAGCCTGAAAATTTTCAGACTTGAAATCCACGGCTTAAAGTCCCTCCCGTGGGTCATGCTCCTTGGCATTTTTCATCCTAAAAAATGTATCCATTCCGGCCAGGTTTAAACCAGCGACCCTCGAGATCAGTGGCAAGGAACATAACCACTAGCCCACCGCGAATAAAAATAAAATAGCCAAATATAAGCAACATAATACTTGGTTTAATAAATTTCCAGGAGCAGAGCAAAATCCGTGTAATGCTATTTCATTTGTAAGAATAAAATAGACCTAAATGTGATAGAGTTACGATACCCCTTGAATATTTAATTATTTTAATCCAATAATATATTAAATATTGTCGGCAGCTGTGGGCTAGTTGTCATGTTCCTTGCCTCTACTTCCGAGGGACACGGATTCAAACACGGCCGAATTTATAAATATTCCGTTGCTATAATGTATCAAGTTTATAAAATTTATAGAGGACCCATAGACGAACTGTACGGGTGATGGATTTTTAGAATGGGAAAATCCAAGGGACAACTCCTCTGAGTGGGACTTTTAGCTGTGGGTCCCGAGTCTGAATATTTTCAGGCTCGTAAAAGAACTGCAAGCCTGAATAAAGAGGCCTCTGTGCAAAATTTACCGACCGTTATCCATCCAAGTAATACCTTAGTTACCCACTAGGTGTCTAACTGAGGCGATATGCCGATCCCATATCAATAGCTGACAAATAAGCATAACTTAATTATATTTTATACATTCAATTTGGGAATTTTTAACATTATGAGGTTCAATTAATAAGAATTAAATGAATCGTGATTTCTTCTTACCTCATACTTCTATGTTTTTTTAAACACAGCACTGCAGTATCGACGGCCCATTGTCGTCATCGTCACTTGTGAAAACAGCTGACAATGACGACAATGGGTCGCCGATACTGCAGTGCTGTGTTTAAAAAAAACATAGAAGTATGAGGTAAGAAGAAATCACGATTCATTTAATTCTTAATAACTTAATTAGCTTAAAACATTCCCACTAGGGAGAACCCCTAATCCCAACACGGGGAAGTATGGGGTATATAGATACCTGAAATACATATAGTGACGGAAAACGTACCTAGGGAAAGTGTTGTTATTGTTGTTGATGTGATTATTGATGGCTTCGGATGCATCTTGAGATTCTTCTCATTGGTGAGATTAGGGTCTGGCGGTACTGCGGACGTCATCAGCTGCATTTTCACTTGGTGTCAGTATTTACTCCAAAAAGTGGACAATTCTCACTTTTACTCGCCATATCGAATTATAGACGCTCCTTGCCACCTGTAATAGTGATAATAAAATATTATTAAAAGGTTTTAAATGCGTATAACATCTTATTGTGCCTAATATAAAGTTTTTTATTCTATTCCTCAATTCATCTCTATCCATCCAGCCACCATCCTGCAGTGACCAAATTTACAATTTCCTCTATCCTTGTCTTCTTAGGTCTCCCTCTTCTTTTTCCCCCATTTCGAACCCACTCTAAGTCCTAACTGGCAATATATATTAACTCACCCTCTTCATGTGTAAAAACCATTGTAATTATCTATTCCCAAAAATTGAAATTATTTCCCGTTAGAGTTTTTTTTTCTCGGATAATACTGTTTCTAACCCTGTCTAATTTAGATCATCGTGCAGATCTTCTTAAAAAATAAATTTCCGTAGACTGCCAATTTTGACTTTAATTTGGCATTTATAGTACACGTTTCAGCTCCATAGATCATTAAACATCTTACTATTGATTTATAAATATGGATTTTAGTTTCTTTGAATATCTGTTTATCATAAGTAATGTCACGAGTGATTTCCAATTTATCTAGAGAATTTGGAAATCAAGAGTGGCATTTGTTAGGACTATTTAACGAATACAATTAGGCTGTATACTCACAAATCATTATTTAAATATAGTTATTTTAAAATATTTATATATTTAATGTAAACGGCGATGTTTGAAAACAAATGAGAAACGATTGGTACGCTTCATTTGCTTCTTTTGTTCTCACCAGATCATATTATTTATTGCCAAAGGAACGCAATATTGTAAGAACGCACTCTAGTGGAGAAAAAATGAAACAGATCAAACTGTATATTAATTCATTTCTGATGTCCTATGATGTAAATATGACAATTATACTTTTCTGGAAAAAAAAAATACATTTAAGAAAGTGCAAACAGTGGTTTATTTTTTATTTTTTGGTGGTATAATCAATTGTTACAAATGTTTTTATATTAACTCCCGCATGCGGTATGTGTTGACATTCATGCACTATATATACAATCTGGTAGCCGTATTTCTTCGTGAGTCAGTGACCTAATCAGAGTGTTAAAAAGGAGGTGCTTTCTTTATTATGATAAACTTTAGTTGGTAAATTCTAGGCGAAACACGACTGTGATTGGTTGTAAATAAAAATCATTGTAACGTGATTGGTCATTGACTCCCATTTGGGGCATGAGTTAAATAGTCCCAGAAAATTCCATTCTGCATTGCTATTGTAGACTTTAAACTATTATTTTTGTTATAATAATAAAATTATATATTTACAATATGTTACCGAAACTATAAAAAGACAATACATGTTAATCCCTTAAATTGGCGATTCAATAATTTCCCGTGCCAGTTATTTAAACGTTTCGTACGGCAATGAAAACAAAATACTGTAAACTGTAAGTTATTATTATACATTATTGTGATATTTGACAAAAATTTAAATAATTTCTACTCGTTTTTCTATTGTTTTTTAAACAATGAGGGCAATATATCTTATAGGATACATTGCCAATTTAAGAGTTAAAGAAGAACTATCCAATCTCATTCCAAATTCTTGCATACGCATATGATATGATGCGCATTCAAAATCAACTTTGAAAGTGGTCTTAATTGGGTTGGAGATAGCAGCTAAGAAAATACACCTTCGGACAAACGAGGAGAAAAGTAAATACATAACTATTACAGTCCACTTTAGATACAGCCCCGCGCATCAAGAATTGATTTATGAAAGTCCGTACGATAATTCAATGGATTCGATAGTTCTAGTGAATTAGTTAATATCAAAATAACAATAATAATAATAATAACAATAATAAAATAACAACAATAATAATATTAATAATAATAATAATATTAATAATAATAATAATATTAATAATAATATAATAATAATAATAATAATAATAATAATAATAATAATAATAATAATAATAATAATAATAATAATAATAATAATAATAATAATAATATGGGCACCTCATAAGAAAGGAAGAAGATAGAATAACAAAGATGATCCATGATTGTAAATCTAATGGAGCCTATAACAGTGAGTGAATGTTACTGTCATTCTTTTCGTAAATTTATTTTAAATTTTCATTCATCAAATACAGTTTGCTATCCTGCAAGCTTCTGAATACATTAGTCACTATCAAATATTCAATAGCACAATTTCTTTAAGTGCAATACAGTTCACACTTTTCAAAGATAATATAAAAAAATGTTTAACACACAAAAAACATGACTCACATAATGTTGCATATAAATTATTTTTCTTCAAAATAAACGAGTCTTTGTATTGCAACAAACCCCATATATTACTAGACTTTTTTCATTTATCATGTTTTATTAAAACGTTTGATTTTTTAAATCGCTTATTTTTAGTTTTTGTATCCTTAATTATATTTTATGAAAATTACGTAACGAACATTCTATTATAATATACAGTTCAACATTTAACAATTTTTAAGCATATATTGCTTATTTATTTCAATAAAAATAAAAAATAATTGAAAGAGAATAATCCATGTTATAGCACCAAACAAAATATTATTTTCTTGCTACATGTATTTAAATTTTACACAAGATGGAACTAAACACAGTAGATATCTAGGACTCAAATTATACAATGAATTAATTACATCCAATCCATAATTCAAGCAAACTAAACACAGATTTAAGAAAGCAATTGAATTAATTATTCAAATATTTTAAAATTATAAATAAATAATAATATACTTTGTTTATATTATTATTTCCTAATGTATTTAATTGCTTTCTTGAGTATGATATTAATCATTTTCTATTATTTTGTTTACTTCATTCTCATTTGCATTAATCCTTTGTATGTCAAGGCGAGTTTTATATTTTGAAACTTCCTCCTGAATTTGTTTTGTTTTATATTCTTTCCTATTTTCATTAAATTATGTTCTTCAGTATGGTATCATGCTATTCCATATCGTTTTGTATTTTCTTTTTTACTTGGATTTAAAAAAAAATTATGTGCCATAATTTATTACTTTTATATCTTTAAAATGGCTCCTAAATCTGCGGTTCCCAAACTTTTTCGACTCGCGAAAACCTCCCACAACGATCTGAGTTGGGTGAACTACTGACTTTTAAATATACATACAGTAGACAGATATGCATAAAATTTAATTCCAAGCAAAGGTTTAACTAATTTAACCCATTATGGTTAAAACCTAAAGTTAATCTAGTTACGGCTTAAACGTATAGGCCTTGTTGTAGCGAAAACAAATCAATTTCTAACATTATCATATAGCTGTAAATCAGGCATTCCAGGTAAATATTAATTTCCACATGGTGGAAATAATGTGATAAATTCCCGATGGTACACATATGTAACAAAGGGCATTATGGGGGTAAATTTAATTTTAAAATAATAACAATAATAATAATAATAATAATAATAATAATAAAGTAAAGTATTCCCACTACAGGCCTCAGGAGGCCCTTGGGGTAGTGGGAGGTTAAGGCTCCCACTATTTCTAGACAATCTGCACTTGATGTCAGCCGGGTTGTCAGCCCTGCGTGACGGCCGCCTATACCCCAGAACAAGCGTCTGGTACTCATTTCCATTAGAGGCTGAGTCGACCTCAGGGCCATAGTGCCGCCAGAAGGTTTGGGTCAGTTTAAAAATCCTGACCCCACCGGGACTTGAACCCTCGACCTTCCGGCTTGTAGTGCAGTGCCTTAACCACTACGCTACGGCGTGCCCCCATAATAATAATAATAATAATAATAATAATAATAATAATAATAATAATAATAATAATAATAATAATAATAATAATAGTTACTTAGAAACAAACCTATGTCAAATATGCACTTAATTTCCCAAAATCGGATTCTAGTTGTTAAGGCAACTTTATGTTACTTTCTTATTATTTCTTCGTAACAATAGAAAGTTAATAAAGAAATCAAAACCTAGAAACGGTTTATTATAAATTTGCTTCTTTAAAACGACAAATTATTTCAACAGGATTAGAGAAGTCGGACGCACAAAACCTACATAATTTTTTTAGTTGAGATAGCAACATTTAGTTTCCCGTGAACGCCTGACTGCAAAGAGTCTTGAGAACCGGCAGGAGCGGGATGTTAGGCGGAATTGTCCGTGGTGGTCTCGTTATATGGAGTGGAGTAAACTTTCTTCCACAGAGGGGAGTTAAACTCGCCACTGAAGTTATTTTACGTTCGTGGCGTGGGGTTAGGCGACTAGCGCATGTTAGGTGTTAGTTCGAGTATCTGGCAGACTGTCACATGGTCAGTGAGTCCCCAGGATACAGTCAGTGATCTTGTGGTTATCTCAGCGCGATAGCGCAGCCCAACTTATTGAGAGGCTCGTGAAAAACAGTGGCAGACGGGCACTGCTGGGCCACGGATAATTTCCCGGATCCCCACAGGTGGAGGAGTTTACCTATATGGCCGGTTGAGCTATAGCCAAGTAGCGCGGGAGGGATGCTGGCTTGTCTCCCGGATTGAGATAGGGGTTATTATCTTAACAGTTTATCTATATTTTCAAATCATTTCGGCTTAATTTAAAAGTGGTAATGTTATTTGTGATTACCATTCTTTTTTTTTCAAACTTTCACGCTGATATAGCTGAAGATAAGAAAAACCAGCGACAATGACCAACGGGCGGGTTGGGACGCCCCTCCAATGTGCGATATCAACGGAGTAATACGGTTTATTACTTGATTGTTGAAATGTCCAGAAATAAACCGGGGGACTGGGCGCACTCTTATCTTCATAAAAATGCGGATTCCCAAACCATCAAAAGTCCGTCACGCAGAAATGACGTAAACAAATGGAACTCCTCGACAACTCGAATACATGGTTCTAACTTGTTGGTTTACGGAATAGAGCTCTCTTTTGTTAATTAAATCGTTGGGAACAAAACAAACGCTACGGCCGCTAGAGCGAATTTTAGATACACCTCCCACTCGTTATGATCGGATTTAAGTAATTTCTTGAGAACATGTTATTTCTGTTATTTATATGGTATATACCGCGTTTCGTTTCGAAAAATCGAAATATGGTACCGATAGATCTATTTTTAAATTTTCAAATCACTCATAATATCGAACTCGATATTATATTTGTTAATAAAATGTTACAAGCGAGTTCGTTTGCGAGAAAATAAACATGGCGGCCGCTATATTTTAACAGTAATTAGAATAAATGTTCAGTTAACGACAGAAAGAGGAAATTTAAAAAAAAAAGCTACCTAATTCAAATTCTTAGGAACAATAATTACAAACAAGAATAATGTAACTCTAACTAACTCACTGGCACTATCGAACCCGTAGGTTCGTGGCCGCGCGGACATAAGCACTTCCATACATCCCTATCCTGAGCCAATGTTTTCCAATCATCCTCTGTATAATCTACTTCCCTCAAATCATAATTACTGTTTTTCTCCCACCTCATTCTTGGTATACCAACTGGACGTTTTTCTCTGGTTTTCCTACAAGAAGCTTCCATGCACGTTTTTATTCCCCATTCGTACCACATGTCCTGCCCATCGTAATCTACGAGACTTAACTGTTTTCATAATATCTGGCTTCCTATAAAGACTACGTAGTTCATGTCAAGTAGTTTCTCTATTCACCTATCTGTTCATCTCTCTTTGGTCCAAAAATGTTCCTAAGTACCTTATTCTCAAATACTCGTAATCTCCTTTCCTCCCTTAAAGTAGAGTCCATGTTTCACATCCATATAATATAACTAGTAGAATAATAGTTTTATGTATTTTCAGTTTAACGTTTTTTGAAAGGAGTTGGGACATCAAGAGTCTCTGTAATGCATAATAGAACGCATTTGCAGAATTGAGCCTATGTTTAATTTCTTTGTGCATCTCATTCCTATTTGTGATTATTGTTCCTAGATATTTGAATTCAGCCACTTTCTCAAAATTTCCCTCATTTGTCATTAGCTGTCCATTTCCATTATATACTGAATTTCTACGTGTGACCATATACTTACTTACTTACTTACTCACTGGCACTATCGAGCCCGAAGGCTCATGGCCGCACGGACATAAGCTCTCCATCCATCACTATCCTGAGCTAATGTTTTCCAATCATTTCCTGTATAATCTACTTCCTCAAATCATAGTTAATGTTATTCTCCCACCTCATTCTTGGTCTACCAACTGGACGTTTTCCCTCTGGCTTTCCTACCAGAAGCTTCCATGCAAGTCTTTCATTCCCTATACGTGCAACATGTCCTGTCCATCGCAGTCTACGAGACTTAACTGTTCTTATTATATCTGGCTTCCTGTAAAGACCATGTAGTTCATTGTTATATATTCTTCTCCATTCACCTGTCTGTTCATCTCTCTTTGGTCCAAAAGTTTTCGTAAGTATGTGACTATATATTTAGTTTTATTTATATTTACTTCCAGTCCTAATTTCTTAGTGTTACTCAATAATGTGTGCGTGTTGTCCTTTAGCATCTCCTCGCTATCGGCCAATAATACTACATCATCAGCATAAACTAACAGCTTATTAATACCATTGAGTTGTAAGCCTTCCTCATTCTCTAAAGATTTAATGGCATGCTCTAGTACAAAATAAAATAGTAGAGGAGATAGTGCATCTCCTTGCTTCAATACATTCTGGATTTCAAAAGTGTCCGAAAATTGTTTGCCTACACGCACCCTACTCTTTGTGCCATTTAGATACATTCGTATAAGTCTAACTTTTTAGGAATTCCGAACTCCAGCAGGATACTATATAACCTCTCCCTCTTAATTGAATCATATGCTTTTTTGAAGTCTACATATAGTTGATGTACAGTACCATTATATTCCCATTTCTTTTCTAAAATCTGTCGTATACTAAAAATCTGATCTGTTGTAGACCTGTTTCTGCTAAATCCACATTGATGGTATCCTAGAATGTCATCAATGTAGGGAGTAAGTCTGCTTACTAATATATTTGTTAGAATTTTGTACGAAGTTGAAAGTAATGAGATGCCCCTATAGTTGTTGCAATCAGTTTTATCTGTTTTCTTATAAATTGGTAGGCCTATGATAATCGATTCTTCCGATTAATCTGGAAGAGCTTCTTTATCCCAAGTCATATTAAGCAACTCGCGTATCTTGTCCATCAAATTTTCTCTCCCTGATTTTATCAGTTCTGCTGGGATCTCATCTGAACCTGATGCTTTATACAGCTTCAATTATTCTATCGCCATTTCAACCTCTAATGCACTTGGTTCTACAATTAACATTTCTGCTGTATGTAAATTATCCTCTTCAATATCCTGTTCTGTATATACATTTAATAATTGATTAAAGCAACTTTTTCATGTATTTAATATACTCCTGGATCTGCAATCATATCCCCATTTTCATTCCGAATTATGTTTGTTCTAGCCTAAAACCCTTTCTTCTCTATCCTAATTCCCTGATATAATTCTCTAATGTTCCCATTTTTGGCATTCATTTCAAGATCATTTATCTTCTTTCTCTAATATTCCCTCTTTAGTAGCCTCGTGGTTTCCCGTCTAACCACACCCAATTACTCCAAATTTACCTCATTTGGCTCGTTTAACCATTTCATTTTTGCTTGCATTATTTTATTCACAATGTTGGCACATTCCTCATCAAACCATTTCTTGTTTTGCCTCTTTTTTAAGTAACCAATGCTTTCTGATGCCGACAATTTAATAGCATCTGTTATAGCCTCCCATTCTTTATTTATATCAGTTTCTTCTTCGTTTGTCACATTGTTATCTGAAGATTTCAGTACTTCAAATCTATTAGCAATTTTTATTTGGTATTCTTGCCGCATTTCATCATTTTTCAAGTGTTTTAATTAAATGTTTCAGAATCATTTTTTGGGTTTGTTCCTCTCATTAGCTATAGCCGTTGTCTGATTTTCACCCTGACCAGAAGAATAATATACACAAAGAAATTATCATGGACTGGATTATCGATACGCATACCATTATGTATTACAGGGACAATAGCGGTGGAATTATTATTATTGTTAATATTATTGTTAATATTATTATTAATGGGGCACGCCGTAGCGTAGTGGTTAAGGCACTGAGCTAGAAGCCGGAGGGTCGAGGGTTCGAGTCCCGGTGGGGTCAGGATTTTTAAACTGACCTAAACCTTCTGGCGGCACTATGGCCCTGGAGTCGACTCAGCCTCTAACTGAAATGAGTACTAGACGCTTGTTCTGGGGTAAAGGCGGCCGTCACGCAGGGCTGACACCCCGGCTGACATCAAGTGCCGATTGTCAAGAAAAATGTGGGAGCCCTAACCTCCTACTACCCCAAGGGCCTCCTGAGGCCTGTAGTGGGATCACTTTTTATTTATTAATATTATTATTAATAATATTATTGATATTATTATTATTATTAAATATTATTGATATTATTATTAACATTATTGATATTACTATTATTAACATTATTGATATTATTATTATTAATAATATTATTGATATTATTATTATTATTATATTAATATTGTCACAGAGATAGGAAAAACATAAGGTGATATGTGTACGTATTGAGAAAAAAAATTATATTGAACAGAGAAGAAATAATTTGGTAATTACCAGGAACAAGAAAATAGGTAAAAACTTACTCTACATCAGCGGTTCCCAACCTGTTTCCACTCGCGAACCTCTCCTACAACGTTTTGAGTTGGGTGAACAACTAACTACCTTTTAAATACATATCCATCCATAGTAATTCTGCCCGAGGGCAGGTCCTTCACTGCAATCATAGCATTTTATGCTATGCTTGCAGCTTTACTAGGGAATTGTGTAGGTGTGGTAGCTTCCCGTTGCTTTCCACACCGGTGAAGGATGATGATGATAATGATAAGGATGATGATGGCCATATGATTTCGGGGACCATTTAGGCCTTAAAGTTTTCCTGACATTTGTCTTACAGGTGAGGAAAACCCCGATAAAAACCTCACCCAGAAAACTACCCCGACCGGGGATCGAACCCGGGCCCGCTGCGTGACAAGGCGCTCACCTCGAGACCACAGCGGTGGACTTAAATACATAGTAGACATGAATAAAATTTAATTCCAAGAAAAGTGTAAATAACCTTAAATTAACTTACCCCTTAATGGTTAAAACCTGAAGTTGTTCTATTACGGCTTAAAAGTTACACAACGTGTAGGCGTAGTTACAGCAAAATCAAATGAATCCTAACATTGTCACAATACTGTAAATCAGGCATTCCAGGTAAATATTAATTCCCACATTGTGGAAATAATATGATAAATTCCCGATGTTACTCATGTGTAACAAAGGACATTATAGGATTAATTTAATTTTAAAATCATAATAATAATATAATAATAATAATAATAATAATAAACTAGAAATGAGAAACTAAATAATTTTGAGTCGAACTAGACAGTGTAATTTCTTCTACCTTTGTGATGGATCCATGACAATTCGCGAAAGAAATGTGATCACATTTTCAGACATTAAGTATGAATCTGGTTCACATACTTTGAACACATTGCAGTTTGTCCGACAATCCATCACAAATGTTATCTGTTAATGATACAGGAAGGAAGGAGAGGGTTAGAAATGTTCATAAAGAGATGTAAGGGCTGTGCCTCTCTAGAGCCCTACTAGGATGAGGCAGGTAAAAGTATCTAAATAAATAATAGTTTTAAAACACTAAAACAACACGCTTTATTAGAAAACCGAACTAAAAAATGAAAAATAATTTTAATTTCCAACACGCTTGGGATAAAATTAAAGTGGTCAACAAAAAAATCATCTCCAACACATATAGAATAAAAATAGAGTTATCAGCAAAAATAAAATAATTTTACCATCAAAATACATTTGATAATAAAACAGATATTGGTAAAATTATTTTCTTTTTGTTGATAACTCTATTTTTATTCTATATGTGTTGGAGATTATTTTTTGTTGACCACTTTAATTTTATCCCAAGCGTGTTGGAAATTAAAATTATTTTTTAGTTCGGTTTTCTAATAAAGCGTGTTGTTTTAGTTTTTTAAAACTATTATTTATTTTTTATTTTTTAGTTTTAATATTTTACAGAATAAGATAAAAATGTAAATATCTTTAAATTCGATACTATTTTAGTATGAGCTAAAAGTAATACTCTTCTAAAAAACCTCCCAGCCGGATTTGAACCAGCGATCTATGGATTACTGAAATAATGTACCACTAGACTTCACCGCCTTACCAACTGAGCTCTTACAACGATTGGCTAAAAAGTCGACAAGTCCGCAATTTGTTATACCAGTTTTCATTTTTTTTATTTTCTGATGATTCTGGCCAGGATTTTAGAAACAAAATATGAAATTATTGTATTGTCACGGGTCCTTTACAAGTATAGAAAGTTTCAAATCGATCAAATGTTTCTAAGTGGGTGAATCGTGTTCAAAGATTCCGTTACATAGATACTTACTTACTTACTCACTGGCACTATCGAACCCGTAGGTTCATGGCCGCACGGACATAAGCTCTCCATACATCCCTATCCTGAGCTAATGCTTTCCAATCATTCCTGTATAATCTACTTCCCTCAAATCATAGTTAATGTTGTTCTCCCACCTCATTCTTGGTCTACCAACTGGGAGTTTTCCTTCTGGCTTTCCTACAAGAAGTTTCCATGCACGTCTTTCATTCCCCATACGCGCAACATGTCCTGCCCATCGCAGTCTACGGGACTTAACTGTTCTTATTATATCTGGCTTCCTATAAAGACCATGTAGTTCATTGTTATGTAGTCTTCTCCATTCACCTGTCTGTTCATCTCTCTTTGGCCAAAAATTTTCCTAAGAACTTTATTCTCAAATACTCGAAATCTCCTTTCCTCCCTTAAAGTAAGAGTCCACGTTTCGCACCCATATAATATAACTGGTAGAATAATAGTTTTATATATTTTCAGCTTAACGTTTTTTGAAAGGAGTTGGGACATCAAAAGTCTCTGCAATGCATAATAGCATGCATTTCCAGAATTGAGCCTATGTTTAATTTCTTTGTGCATCTCATTGCTATTTGTGATTATTGTTCCTAGGTATTTGATTCCCGCCAATTCCTCAAAATTTCCCTCATTTGTCATTAGCTGTCCATTTCCATTATATAATGTATTTCTACGTGTGACCATATATTTAGTTTTACTGATATTTACTTCCAGTCCTAATTCCTTAGTGTTACTCAATAGTGTGTGCGTGTTGGCCTTTAGTATCTCCTCGCTATCGGCCAGTAGTACTACATCATCAGCATAAACTAACAGCTTATTAATACCATTCAGTTGTAAGCCTTCCTCATTCTCTAAAGATTTAATGGCATGCTCTAGTACAAAATTAAATAGTAGAGGAGATAGTGCATCTCCTTGTTTCAAACCCATTCTGGATTTCAAAAGTGTCTGAAAACTGTTTGCCTACACGCACCCTACTCGTTGAGCCATTTAGACACATTCGTATAAGTCTAACTAACTTTTTGGGAATTCCGAACTCCAGCAGGATACTATATAACTTCTCCCTCTTAATTGAATCATATGCTTTTTTGAAGTCTTACATATAGTTGATGTACAGTACCATTATATTCCCATTTCTTTTCTAAAATCTGTCTTATACTAAAAATCTGATCTGTTGTAGACCTGTTTCTTCTTCTAAATGCACATTGATGATCTCCTAGAATGTCTTCAATATAGGGAGTAAGTCTGCTTACTAGTATATTTGTTAGAATTTTTGTACGAAGTTGAAAGTAATGAGATGCCCCTATAGTTGTTGCAATCAGTTTTATATCTCCTTTCTTATAAATTGGTACGATAATTGATTCCTTCCATTCATCTGGAAGAGCTTCTTTTTGCCAAATCATACTAAGCAACCAGCGTATCTTGTCCATCAATTTTTCTCCCCCTGATTTTATCAGTTCTGCTGGGATCTCATCTGAACCTGATGCTTTATACATCTTTAATTTTTCAATTGCCATTTCAACCTCTAATGCACTTGGCTCTGCGACTAGCATTTCTGCTGTCTGTAACTTATCCTCCTCAATGTCCTGTTCTGTATGTACATTTAATAGCTGATTAAAATAACTTTTCCATCTATTTAATATACTCCTGGAATCTGCAATCATATCCCCATTTTCATTCCGAATTATGTTTGTTCTAGCCTGAAACCCTTTCTTCTCTATACTAATTCCCTGATATAATTCTCTAATGTTCCTATTTTTTGCATTCATTTCAAGATCATTAATCTTCTCTCTCAAATATTCCCTCTTTTTACTCTTTAGTAACTTGGTGGTTTCCCGTCTAACACTACCCAATTGCTCTAAATTTACCTCATTTGGCTCGTGTAACCATTTCATTTTTGCTAGCTTTCTTTTCTTTACAATGTCGGCACATTCCTCATCAAACCATTTCTTGTTTTGCCTCTTTTTTTAAACAACCAATGCTTTCTGATGCTGACAATTTAATAGTATCTCTTATAGCCTCCCATTCTTTATTTATATCAGTTTCTTCTTCGTTTGCCACATTGTCATTTGAAGATTCCACTACTTCAAATCTATTAGCAATTTTGATTTGGTATTCTTGCCGCATTTCATCATTTTTCAAGTTTTTTTAATTCATATTTTACAGAATCATCTTTAGCGTTTGTTCCTCTCATCAGCGATAGCCGTTGTCTGATTTTCACCCTGACCAGATGATGATCTGAATTGCAGTCTGTCCCTCTAACTGATCTAACATCAATGATGCTACTGTGCCAGCGTTTATTCCACTAATACATGATCTATCTGGTTCCGAGTTTCTCTCCTCTGGGGACATCCAGGTGTATTTATGAATATCCTTATGCTGAAATGTTGTGCTCTCTTAACAATGAGATTCTTTGATGTGGCAAATGTGACTAATCTAACCCCGTTGTCGTTACTATCTTCGTGAAGACTGAATTTGCCTATTGTTGGTTTGAATATATCTCTCCTGCCCCACTTTTGCATTAAAATCTCCTAAGACAATTTTCATATGATATCGTGAAAGGCTATCAAATAAGCATTCTAATTCTTCATAGAACTCATCCTTGATGTTGTCATCTTTATCTTCTGTGGGGGCATGTACATTTACAATTATAAAATCATGTCGTTTACCCTTTAGAATTATGTATGATATCCTATCACTAACAAATTTAATATCTCGGATAGCGGATAGGATCCTCCTTCTGACTAAAAAACCCGTTCCAAATGCAGGTCTTTCTGCACCCCCATAGTATAATGCAAAGCTTCCTGATTCCTGACTACCTTCTCCTGGCCACCTAACTTCCTGTAAAGCGACTATATCCAAGGGCGATTTATCCAATTCCCGCGTTAATATCTCTAGTGCCCCGCTATTGGTTACATAGATACAAAGACACTTTTTTATTATCTGACGATTCTGGCCAGGATTTTAGAAACAAATATGAAAATATTGTATTGTCACGGGTTCTTTACAAGTATACAAAGTTTCAAGTCGATCCAATGTTTATAAATGGGTGAAAATCATGTTAAAAAATTCCGATACATAGACACAATGACACTTATTTTGACGTTCTGACGATTCGGGCCAGGATTTTAGAAAATAAATATGAAATTATTATATTGTCATGGGTCCTTTACAAGTATACAAAGTTTCAAGTCTATCCAATGTTTCTAAGTGGGTGAAAATCGTGTTCAAAGATTCCGTTACAAAATACATAGACAGGTTTTTTGATTTTCTGATGATTCTGGCCAGGATTTTAGAAAACAAATACGAAATTATTGTATTGTCACGGGTCCTTTACAAGTATACAAAGTTTCAAGTCGATCCAATTATTTTAAGTGGGTGAAAATCGAGTTGAAAAATTCCGTTACATAGATAGATAGATAGATACAGGTCAAGCTAATATAAAGTGTGTAAAAAGGGAGATGTTATACTAACAAGGGAACTTCAACCATTGATGCCCGAAACCTACTTTGAAATTATTTCAGAGAAGCTTTGTGATGCACAAAGGCCGTGTCCAAAAAATGATCTGCCGTTTTTAACTACAATGCACTAAAATCCATCGAAAATCTCTCACTTCAACTATATGGAAGTAATAACGACACATGAATTGGTAGACTGGATAACCCGCACTACATGCCGTCCGCGCCGCGTCTCGCCTCACTTCAACTCCACACTTACTTATGCAGGGAGACCATCTGTTCCCTACAGCGGGTTGATATTGCCGGATTCTGGCTTCAATTTATATGCCTTGCAATGAAAAACGGCAGATCATTTTTTTACACGGCATTGATACATCACAACGCTTCTCTGAGAGAAATTTGAACGTAGGTTTTGGCTTGTAATGGTTGACAGTTCCCCTGTAAAAAAAATGAAGAAGAACAAATGCTCCTGAATGTTTTTACTTTTTTCGTAAGCATTATTGCCTATATTTTTCTGTCATAATCATAATTGTTTAATTTCGATCATGGAGCGTCATGGAGCATTACCACACACACACACACACACACATATATATATATATAATGGTATGCCATGTAGATAGAATGGCAGAAAACTATGACACCTAAAAAGAATAATAGAAGACAGAATCCCAAGAAAAATACTAGAATAGTATCACCTTAAAGAAGAAGAAGAGAATGGCCAAAAATAACGTGGGCTGGTGGTGGTGTAAAGCAGCATGAGGGAAAATTATTAACGATGGAAATTTGAATGACAAATAAATATGAAGGAGAATGACAGCAGATTATGTACAGATTATATACCGACGTTCCATGCACAGTAGATAGATTGGATTCTGAAACAATCTGTAGAAATGGCACGGTAACCGCTTCCTTTTCCGTTATATTTATAACAACATTTCTTTGTTTTTAAGTGTTCAAAACGTAGTACGTTTGTTCAGCACATTCTCAATAGAGACAAATTACTTTTCAAACACCTCTAACATCCCATCCGCGTTCATAATTTAAAGCAAATACGGAATAAACTAAAATGTACACCACGACGAAAATGCTTCAGTTTTCAAATCATTCGTGAGAAATGTTTCTCCAACCAACAAGTAAATTAAAATATTTCCAAAATTGCATTCAAAATTAATCATAACTAGATCCTGGATTACTTACTTAATTTTTATTTTATTTTATTTTATTTTATTATTAAAATATTTCCAAAATTGCATTCAAAATTAATCATAACTAGATCCTGGATTACTTAATTTTTATTTTATTTTATTTTTACTGGAGACTATATATCACATTCTATGGTAGATAATAGAGTATTTGATTTTATGATGTCCTTTGACACTGAGGGCATTAGCGTCGCAATTGAAATTTATCATAAGTAATGCCACGAGTGATTTCCATATTATCGATAAATTCACGACTCACGAAGTGAGGAGTGAATTTATCTAGAGGATTTGGAAATGAAGAGTGGCATTTGTTAGGACTATTTAACGAATAAAATTAAGCTGTTTACTCACAAATCATTATTTAAATATAGTTATTTTAAAATATTTATATATTTAATGTAAACGGCGATGTTTGAAAACAAATGAGAAACAATAGGTACGCTTCATCTGCTTCCTTTGTTTATCACTGAAACCAGATCATACTAATTATTGTAAATATGACAATTATATTTTTCTGGATTATTACCTGGGAAAAAATACATTTAAGAAAGTGCAAAGAGTGGTTTCTTTTTTTGGTGGTATAATAAATTGCTACAAATGTTTTTATATTAACTCCTGCAAGCGCTATGTGTTGACATCTATGCACTATATATACAATCTGGTAGCCGTATTTCTTATAGGCTCAGTCACTGCAAAATAATGGTCAGACCTGTTCAGAATATTAAAAAGGAGGAGCTTTCTTTTTAATATGGTAAATATAACACTGATAAATATTTCCTGAAACACGACTCTGATTGGTTGTAAAACATATATCATTGAAACGTGATTGGTCATTGACTCCCATTTGGGGCATGAGTTAAATAGTCATAAGTAATGTCACGAGTGATTTCCGAAGTGACGAGTGAATTTATCTAGAGGGTTTGGAAATCAAGAGTGGCATTTGTTAGGACTATTTAATGAATAAAATTAAATTGTTTACTCAAAAATCATTATTTAAATATACTTACCAATATTTTAAAATATGTTTGCATTTAATGTAAACGGCGATGTTTGAATAATACAAATCAGAAATGTGAGATTATGTGATTCACTGAAACTTGATCATATTACTTATTGCCAAATAGGATCGCAATATTGTAAGGATGCACTCTAGTGGTGAAATAATGAAGCACATGAAACTGTATATTATAATGAACATTATAAGTTATTAATTTATTTTTTTAGTAAACAACTCAGTAAAGTCAAGGAATCTGTTCATTATTTGCTATATTCAATATATTTCTTAGGGAAAAATAATGTTCTGAGCTGTTCAGAATATTAAAAAGGAGGAGCGATAAAGAGCGAGGTGAAACACGACTATCATTGGTTGTAATAGAAAATTCATCGAAACGTGATTGGTCATTGACCACTATTTGAGGTGTATACTTTTAATAATCATACTATTTGAGGTATGAGTTAAATAGTCCTTGTAAAGGATGACAATTTCTACATAGAGATTTTATAATTCAGGCTTGTTTTTTCTTTTTCTTCTATTTTTTTCATGTTTTCCATGGCGCGACAGATCTAGTAGTCCTTGTCCTACCAGCCGGCTGCTGGTTTTCACACCCATGTAAGTGAATGATAACCAGCCAGTAGGCCTATAGGGGTGATATGTGGTCAGCATGTCGGGTCCTTATACCTTTATAAGTTTTTTTTTAATCCCAAGCTGCTATTTATTGGATCTATCCCAATTCCTTACGATGCTGTGCGGAAAACGGGCCGAAATTCCTTGAGAAAAGTTCTTACAAAAGTGGCATAAAGAGACTGACACCAATATAAATGTGATTATGAAGATGATTAGGAGATTACACGTATTTGAGAATAAAGTACTTAGGAAAATATTTGGACCAAAGAGAGATGAACAAACAGATGAATGGAGAAGACTACTTAACAATGAACTACATGGTCTTTATAGGAAGCCAGATATAATAAGAACAGTTAAGTCTCGTAGACTGCGATGGGTAGGACATGTTGCACGTATGGGGAATGAAAGACTTGCATGGAAACTTCTTGTAGGAAAGCCAGAGGGAAAACGCCCAGATGGTAGACCAAGAATGAGGTGGGAGAATAACATTAACTATGATTTGAGGTAAGTAGATTATACAGGGAATGATTGGAAAGCATTGGCTCAGGATAGGGATGTATGGAGAGCTTGTGTCCGTGCGGCCATGAACCTACGGGTTCGATATGCCAGTGAGTAAGTATGAAGATGATTATCAAAGATCAATAAATTAGACATATAAAAAAGCAAGTAAGTACTACATGGAATAAAATACTTCGGACTGCGATGGGCAGGACATATGGCACGAATGGTGAATCAAAGACGTACATGGAAGCTTTTTGTAGGAAAACCAGAAGGTAAACTCCCAGTTGGTAGACCAAGAATGAGGTGGGAGAATAACTAACTATGATTTGAGAGAAGTTGATTATATAGGAGACGATTGGAAAACAACTCAGGATAGGGATTTATGGAGAGCTTATGTCCGCGCGGCCAAAAACCTACGGGTTCGATAATGCCAGTGAGTAAGTAAGAGTAAGGACAATAATCTTCAAAATAATTGGTAGAAAAATATAATTTTTCGGCTGCATATTTAATTACAATAATTTCCTTAAAACAAGGGAAAAAAATAAGGGGAAGACCAAGGAAGAATGTTCTGGAAGATGTAACAAAATTTATTGGATGTCATAAAACGAAAAGTATAGCTGAATTAAGAGAAGAATGGTTCAACTCGCAAGACATTATCTAGAAGAAGAAGAATAAAAAGAAAAGAAAGGTTATGTTGATGATAGGGATTTATCTGAAGATTTCCTTGTTTATGACCACCAAGGTTTCACCAAATATTTAATAATCTTGTAATATGACGTCAGTTCAGAAATGTACGAATTGCAGTATGAAGTAATCCTTACACATGTGGTTTCGATGTAAACAATAAATACATTTAGCAGTCACTTGTTCTAAATATAAATAAGACTAGCTGGTGTTAAATTTCTCAAGTGTCAATATGATTGGCATTCAAGTATTAAAAGAAATGAATACTGAAACATCTAACAATCCATTACTTTGTTGGAAAATTTTTACTTCTGTATATGAAATATAAAGGTTGCTGATCAGAGAGAAAGCTCAGGAATATTAATGCTCAATGTAAACTGTTTACATTGGCAACTTTTTATAGACGTACCTCAATGGAGACTGTGTTTCCTTATTTTCAGTACAAATAAACAGAACATCGTGAAATGTAAGTGTGAATTACACAACTATATTCCTATTTTTAATTTTATAATGCTGGTACTAGTAAACTCCCGTAATATAATGAAATGTAGTATATATGAAAAACATCGGGAATTTAATATACTAACTTTTATGATATTCATTGATTATCATGAAGCCTTCGACACAGAAAACAGAATAAAATTATGGGATATCTTACTTGATGCAGGAATACCTAAGCATTTAATTCAAGCGATTCAAAGCATGTACGAGTATCATAACACACGAATTCGAATAAAGATAAATAATTAAATCAGCAAATCGGATAGACTAATAGCCCAAGGAGTAACCCCTCAACACATTAATGTATGCAGATGATCAAGTAATATTGGCTACTTCTGAAGATCACCTACAGAGAGCAGGATTGTCAAAGATAACCCAAAATTATAATTTACAAATTTCGGTAAGAAAAAAACTGTGGCATTTTAAGGGAAAATACCGATACGAACTAAAATTGTTATTAACAACAATATAATAGAACAAATTAATAACTTTACTTATCTTGGCTGCAACCTTTCCTGCGGCACATGTAAAGACATAGACATAAAACTGATCAAATTCTAAAAACTTATACGAACTATAAAAACACTCTTCTCCGAAAAGTACGCCAGATACAATTCTAAAATTTTATAAAACAATAGCTCTTTATGACTCTGAAACCTGGACTCTTACTACAGGTAAATTACATAGGATAGTAGCTGCAGAAATGAAGTTATTAAGACCTTTAGCGGGTTATATGAAATGAAGACATCCGCAAAGCTCTCAACACACCATCAATAACTGAAACCATCGAAATATACCAATATAATTGGCATGAACACCTCCATAGAATGCCAAATAATAGACCGCCTCTGCAGCTATTCAACTACAGGCCCACAGGGTGAAGAGATCCAGGACGACCTAAGAAACGATGGAGGGGCCAATTTCTATCCTGAAGTGGAACAGGCCAATGGCTTAATCCCTGATTGTTATTAATGATGATGATGATGTATATAATACACGATTAAAATGATGTAAACTATCACATTACTTTTTATATCCCATGTCTTAACTTTTATTTAAAATAGTAAATGATTTTACGATTCCGTAGGTATGTAGCGTTTTATTTAACGATGGTCTTTAACATTTAAGGTCATTAGCCTGAAAAGTCCCACAAATTTTGCCCAGAGCCTCTTTGTTTCAAGCTTGAGTTTCAAGGAATCAGAAAGTCCCATAAATTGACAATACGACACAGAACCCACGTCTTTACTTCGTTTTCGAAGGAAATAATACTAAGTTATGGATATAAATATAGATGAATGTATGAAGTTCTGAAATATACTTCATCATCATCCATGCAAGTATTAGGCAATGTGGCCTGTTACGGTGTCAAAGAGGAATTTTTAATCCAGCACTTTTTTGGACGTCCCAGAGATCTTTTGCGTTGGGGGCAATAACGAAGCATGACTTTTGGAACTCTAAGAGATGGCATTCGTTAAAGATGGACTTTCCAGTTGTTCAGCTAGTTTTGTATATGGCGGAGAATAGGTTCTACATCCAACTCTTCCATAATTTCCTCATTTCTTTTATAGTTCCACTTTGTATAGCCTGCTGTACGACGCATAATTCGCATCTCACTTGCTGTTATTCGGCTTTCATCTCTCCTTCGTACTGTACAAAAAATACTTTTATATAAGAAAAGTTTGTATAGTGGTCAGAGAAAGATTAGAAGAGATTCTTATAGAAAAGCCGCGACCTGAACACGGTTCTTGCTCCAAATATGATGATGATGATGATGATGATGATGATGATGATATCCTGAAGGCGATTCTAAGGGTAGAACATACACGTTAACACAAACAAAAATGGGAAGACTCTTATACACATACCATTGGAGACTTCCCAATTTTCGTCTTAATCTATAGGTTACATATTCCAAACCAGATTTTCTTTTTGGATTAATCTCATTGAATAATTACTTGTTTTAAAACGAAGTAACGTAAGGTTATGGCTGCTCCTAGGGCTCCGAAAAATGGACTTTGACTAAAAATCAACTAAAAAGTACAATCTGCAAAAATGAGTTTACTGAGACATCTAGATGGATATACATTACAAGATAAAAAATAAAGCAAATATAATAGGAATGATCTTAGTATAATCAGCTAAACAGATACAATCAAAGAATACAAACAAAATCGGTTTGACCACATCAAAAGAATGGATGAAGAACGTGTAACAAAACAGTTATTCATATATATATATATATATATATATATATATAAGCTAGAGGGTTATAGACCTGTGGGAAGGCCAAGATCACGATGGAGAGATCAATTTTCTACATGAGACTGGAACGAACCTTTTGCAGTTCAGTGGGTGAAGAATAAGAAGAATATGATGTAATGTAAATTACCCAAGCATAAAGAATTGTCAAGGAACCGTACTAGGAGGACTTGATGACATGAAAATAATAATATTTACCTCCCGCATTTAAATTTCCAAATAGAATAGAAAGGTTTTCTTTAATGATGAAACATATTTTATAGACTCCCGCCAGGTGAAGTTTAAATCGCATTAATCACATTTCTAACAAATGACAGACGTCCCATAATCTCTTAATAAATTATTAACTCATTTTAAATTAATTTGTTCTGTAATCTTTAAATAAATTATTAACTCATTTCAAATTAATTTGTTTTGTAATACCGATTTTTTTCGGTATACTTCAATATTATACTGTGAAAATTAGGAGAGAAATAATAAAAAGACAAATCTATTTCAATACAACACATTTCTGGTTCAATTTCCGTCTTTGTCATTTATTCAATTTTTTGTTTGTTTGCTTTGTTTAAAGTCACGGAACTAATTTTGACGCTTGCATGTAAGCTCCTGAGAATAGAAATTTTGACAGGAATATATTTTATATATCCAAGAGTTTTTTTAACATCACATATTATAACTGTAATTAAATAAACATTTTAAACTTTTTATGTCAAAAGTAACGGCATTGTTAGGAGAAGATCCAATCAGAATTGGCCCTAAGATAATATACAATAACAAATGCCTAGAACAAGTATAAAATTTCAACTATTATGTTGTGAAATATCTTATTAAAATGAAAAAGATGTGAACAAGAAAATCACCAAATTTACACAAATCTTAGGAAAATAAATAATATATTAAAAGCTTAATTAGCACAAAAACCCACAAGAATAAAAATATATAATACTTTGGAATTACCCTCCCCTTTATACGAAACTGAGATTTGGACATTAAGAAAAAGAGACAAGAGCAGAATTAAAGCAACGGAAATTATGTTTCTCAGAAAGACAGCAGGATACATTCTTTCAGATCGAAAAAAAATAATAAATTTTAGAAGTAGAATCAGTAGAAGAAAAACTCAACATATATAAATTAAACTTGGTATATACATGTAAAAAGAATTGATAATTCAAGAATCCCACAAAAATGATGATGCAATATAAACACAAAGGACATCGTCGACCAGTAAGATCCCTTAAAAAGGCTGCTAGATGAGGCCGCCGAAACAGGTCTAAAAGGGCCTAATTCGTGACGGATGATGATGATTTAACTTTTTATACATAGCCTATACAAAATTTCGAACATAATTTCGAAATAATCTTCTCAGGCAAATTTTTCGCATGCGACAGTTAATACAACAAAAGAGAAAAACAAAATTCTGCCTGATCCGGATTTGAACACAAAATCTCCAGCTTTATGCGCTGGCACCCTAATCAATTATACTAAAGAGGCATGCAGGAGGAGACACAAAATGTTCTCAATTTGAAATACCCCGCGGAACTCAGGATATGAACTCCCATTCACATTACAACAGGTCATATTCATAAGTAATGTCACGAGTGATTTGGAAATCATCTAGATAAATTGGAAAATAAGAGTTGCATTTGCTAGGACTATTTAACGAAAAAAATCAAGCTGTTTACTCAAAAATAATTATTTAAATATTAGTTACCGGTATTTTGAAATATTTGTATATTTAATGTAAACGACGATGTTTGAAAACAAATTAGAAATGTGTAGCTATGTTTCATTTGATTATTCACTGTAACTTTATAATAGTATTTACTGCCAAATAGGATCGCAATCAGCGATAACCCAATAAGATCGCAATATTGTAAGAATGCACCCTAGTGGAGAAAAAATTAAACACATCAAACTGTATATACTTACTTACTCACTGGCACTATCGAACCCGTAGGTTCATGACCGCACGGACATAAGCTCTCCATACATCCCTATCCTGAGCTAATGCTTTCCAATCATTCCCTGTATAATCTACTTCCCTCAAATCATAGTTAATGTTATTCTCCCACCTCATTCTTGGTCTACCAACTGGGCGTTTTCCCTCTGGCTTTCCTACAAGAAGCTTCCATGCAAGTCTTTCATTCCCCATACGTGCAATATGTCCTGCCCATCGCAGTCTACGAGACTTAACTGTTATTATATCTGGCTTCCTGTAAAGACCATGTAGTTCATTGTTATGTAGTCTTCTCCATTCACCTGTCTGTTCATCTCTCTTTGGTCCAAAAATGTCCCTAAGTACTTTATTCTCAAATACTTGTAATCTCCTTTCCTCTCTTAAAGTAAGAGTCCATGTTACGCACCCATATAATATAACTGGTAGAATAATTGTTTTATATATTTTCAGTTTAACGTTTTTTGAAAGGAGTTGGGACATCAAGAGTCTCTGCAATGCATAATAGCACGCATTTCCAGAATTGAGCCTATGTTTAATTTCTTTGTGCATCTCATTCCTATTTGTGATTATTGTTCCTAGGTATCATCAAACTGTATATTATAACCAAAATTATAGGTTAACATTTTGTTCTAGTAAACAGCTCAGTAAAATCATAATTTAAAAAACACAATTATTAAACACACAATCAAATGTGTAGTTCGAAGGAATCTGTTCATTATTTGCTACATTCAAAATATTTGTTGGAGAGTCAGTCACCGTAAAATAATGATGTGACTTGTTCAGAATATTAAAAAGGAGAAGCTTTCTTTATTTTGGTGAACAGAATTCGGTAAACACGACTGTGTTTAGTTGTAAAACCAAATTGATTGAACTGTGATTGGTCACTGACTCACATCTGGGCTATGAGTTAAATAGTCACTAAGTAATGCCACGAGTGATTTCCAAATTTATCTAGAGAATTTGGAATTCAAGAGTGGCATACGAATAAAATTAAGCTGTTTACTTACAAATCATTATTTATCTATAGTTATTTTAAAAAATATATATATTTAATGTAAACGGCGATGTTTGAAAACAAATGAGAAACTTTTATTATGCTTCATTTATTCATCACAGCAACCACATCATATTATTTATTGCCAAAGGATCGCAATATTGTAAGAATGCACCCTAGTGGAGAAATTTATAACCAACATTATAGGTATTAATTAATTTCTGGTGTCCTATGATGTAAATATGTCAATTATATTTTTCTGCAACGTTATTTCCTGGAAAATAATTAGTTTAAGAAAGTGCAAACAGTGTTTTTTTTGTGATATAATCAATTGCTACAAATGTTTTTATATTATCTTCCGCATGCGATATCTGCTGACATTCATGCACTATATGTACAATCTGGTAGCCGTATTTCTTGGCCCCCCCCCAAGTCACTGCAAAATAATGCTATGACCTATTCAGAATGTTAAAAAGGAGGTGCTTTCTTTAATATGATATACTTTAGTTGATAAATTCGAGGCGAAACACGACTGTGATTGGTTGTAAATAAAAAATCATTAAAATGTAATTGTCATTGACTCCCATTTGGGGCATGAGTTAAAAAGTCAAATTAATGTACTCAGGTAAACTTTTCGCTTACTGTATCATTGGAGCATCTGTTGAATGATTACGATCAATAGGCTTATATATGACGGTAAATATTAAAAGGTATTCCCTCTTGGAAACAAACAGTGTTATTATGAAGTAAAGAAGAGCGCGTAACGAGATAAGTAGGGTGGTTGGGGGTAAATTAATTGAAACTGTGTAACTTGAATACCAATTCTCAGTTAATAGGGTAATCAACCCTTAATGAGAACCCTGTCGCTGTTGATTAAACAAATGACTAGGATACTTGTCAAGTGCAATCCTAGAGATTCAAAATAGACTGTTCTATTTTTTACAGTACATTCCCTATCTGTTAAAAATGTTTTTAACCTTGCAGAGGGAATGCAGTCAATGGTAAGTATACTATTGCGAAGTAAACAAGTATCACTAGAGCTATCATTAGCAGTACATAAAAAACCGAATGCGTCAAAATCGGACCTATTGGGCAAAACTGGACATTCTTAAGGAACAACCAACTCCGTGACTACAGCAGGAGCTTTTCTGTTCTAGTTACACAACAGCATTAGTAATAGCAATACTAGCTCAAACGTCAACAACACCAAAAACAAAAATAATATTCTTTATTAGGAATTTCTCTACAATACTGTAGTTTTCCTATAACCCATTTTAAATTTTACTCTTCCATAAATTCCTATTCTCTGCATCACTCTCTGTTAGTCCTCTCGACACCATACTCCTATGCACTTCTTAAACTCACTGTTGTTTTGGTCTCTCCTTTCTTCTGTTACCCTCCACTTCAAAATTTAATATGATCTTTGGTATCCTGTCATATGACATCGTTTTTACGTGACAAAACTATTTCAGTCTTCTTTATTCAATAACTTCTAGAACATCTTTTTGAACCTCCATTATTTCCCTGATTTTGGTACTTCTAATTTTGTCTCATCTTGAATTTCTAGAAGCACTCCTCCAAAAGACCATCTCTTTCACCAATAGTTTATGTGCTTGTTATCTGCTTAATGCCCATGTTTCTGCCACCATACAATATACTCTCCAAAATGAAAATATAAATAAGTTATTTTAGATTTGTTCAAAAGTTTTACTCCCAAAACCGTGTTAACGGGCGGGGAAAGGAGAAACGAGAAGAACAGGGAAGGAAGCGGAGGGCGGAAGGAAGAAGAAGAAGAAGAAGAAGAAGAAGAAGAAGAAGAAGAAGAAGAAGAAGAAGAAGAAGAGAAGGAGAGAAGAAGAAGAGGAGAAGAAGAAGAAGAAGAAGAAGGAGAAGAAGAAGAAGAAGGAGAAGAAGGAGAAGAAGAAGAAGAAGAAGAAGGAGAAGAAGAAGAAGAAGAAGAAGAAGGAGAAGAAGAAGAAGAAGAAGAAGAAGAAGAAGAAGAAGAAGAAGAAGAAGGAGAAGAAGAAGAAGAAGGATGAAGAAGAAGAAGAAGAAGAAGAAGAAGAAGAAGAAGAAGAAGGAGAAGAAGTAAGAAGGATGAGAAGAAGAAGAAGAGAAGAAGAAGAAGAAGGAGAAGAAGAAGAATGATAAGTAGAAGAGAATAATTATAAGAAGAAGAATTAGAATAATTACAATTATAATAATAAATTATAATAATTAATAATATAATAATTAATAATAATAATAATAATAATTATAATAATAATAATAATAATAATAATAACAATTATAATAATAATAACAATTACAATAATAATAATAACAATTACAATAATAATAACAATAATAATAATTATAATAATACTAATAATAATTATAATAATAATAATAATAATAATAATAATAATAAAATAATAATAATAATAATAATAATAATTGACCCTGCTGACATAAGTTCCCCTTACATCCCAATCATTCTCTTTATAATTTACCTCCCTCAAATCATGGTTAATGTTATTCGCCCACCTCATTCTTGGCCAAGCTATTGGGCGCTTTCCTCTGGTTTTACTGGAAGAGTATTCATGCCCCTCTATCATTCCCCATTAATGCCACATATCCTGCCCATCGCAATCACAATATTTAACATTCTTATTATATTGGTTTCCCATAAAGATTACATACCCCACTCTTATGTAATTTTCATCATTCATTTGTCTTTGCTACAAAAAAAATGTCCTAAGGACTTTATTCTCAGATACTCGTAATATTTTCTCCTTCTTTAAAGTAAGAATCCATATTTCCACAACATTAAAATATCCATCCATAGTAATTCTGCCCGAAGGCAGGTCCTTCACTGCAATCATAGCATTTTCATGCTATGCTTGCAGCTTTCCACACCGGTGAAGGATGATGATGATAATGATAATGGTAAGGATGATAATGATAAGGATGATGGCCACATGATTTCGGGGACCGTTTGGGCCTTAAAGTTTTCCTGACATTTGTCTTACAGGTGAGGAAAAACCCCGATAAAAACCTCACCCAGAAAAACTGCCCCGACCGGGGATCGAATACGGGCCCGCTGCGTGACAAAGCAGCACGCTACCTCGAGACCACAGCGGTGGACCATTAAAATATAACTGGAAGAATAACAGTTTTATACATTTCCAGTTTTATGTTTTCTGAGATAAGTTAGGATAACAAGATTCCATTTAATGGAATTAATTTCCAGAATTGAACCTATGTTTAATTTCTTACTATACTTCATTCCTGTGTAATTATTGTCCCTAGGCATTTGAATTCAGGCACTTCTTCAAAATTTTTCTCATTTGTCATTAACTGTCCAATTCGATTATACAGTGTTTTTCTATGTATGACATATATTCAGCACGTATGGCTTACTGCCCGTGCGACCCATATTTGTAAATAATATTGTAAATATCTTACTTTTAATCTAATAAAGTCCTACTACTACTAGTTTTATTAATGTTTACTTCCAGGCTCAATTTCTTAGTAATGCTGAATAGCATTTACGGTTTGATAAGTATACACTTGTTATTGCCCAATAATACTAAATCATCAATACGTGCCAACAAATTATTACCAATTAGTTGTAGCTTTCATTATCCTCTAAAGATCTGAAGCGATCTCTAGTACAAAATTGAACAATAGAAGAAATGTTGCATTTCCTTGCTTCAAATCATTGTAAATTAAAAAAGTGTCTGAAAACTGTTTGCCTACTCGTACCTTACTCTATGTGCCATTTAGACACATTCAAATAAGTCTAACAAACTTTTTAGGACTTTCGAAGTTCAGTGTGATTATATACAACTTCTCCCTTTTAATCGAATCATATTCCTTTTCAAGTCTACATGTACATAGTTGATGTACACTGCCATTATATTAATATTTATTTTATAAAATCTGTCTTATACTCAAAATCTGATCTACTGTAGATCTATTGCTTCTAAATCAACATTGATGATTACCTTTACGTAGTCAATGTAGTAAGTCTGGATACTAATATATTATTAGTTTTTGAGGGAAAATAGGATGATAAGATTACCTGAATTGCGTAAGAGAATGTCAATGATGATGATAATAATAATAATAATAATAATAATAATAATAATAATGAAATCCGTGAAATAACTCCCTAGAGCCAAGATCAACTGTAAAAGTTTCCCGCATTGCGAATCTGAAAAAAAAAAAAAAAAAGTACAGGGAATTACGTGGCAACTCAGTCTCTCAATCCCAGTTACAATTTTCTTAACAGTAATTCGAAGGTTTTTATATCAAGAAGAAAATTTACTGCTCTCACGAGACTGAGTGGATCTGACTCGGACCCAATTCAAAATTCAAAATAAAAATCAAAGGCATAGTCGGCAATCGAACATGGGACTCTGCGATGTTAATCAGACATTCTAACCCATACACAACTGTATGGGTCAATACCAGTAATAATAATAATAATAATAATAATAATAATAATAATAATAATAATAATAATAATAATAATAATATACTCCATCCATAGTAATTCTGCCCGAAGGCAGCTCCTTCACTGCAATCATAGCATTTTCATGCTATGCTTGCAGCTTTACTAGGGAATTGTAGGTGTGGTAGCTTCCCGTTGCTTTCCACACCGGTGAAGGATGATGATGATGACGATGATAATGATAAGGATGGTGATAATGAAGGCCATGTGATTTCGGGGACCGTTTGGGCCTTAACGTTTTCCTGACATTTGTCTTACAGGTGAGGAAAAACCCCGATAAAAACCTCACCCAGAAAAACTGCCCCGACCAGGGATCGAACCCGAACCCGCTGCGTAACAAGGCAGCAGGCTACCTCGAGACCACAGCGGTGGACATAATAACAGCAGTAATAATAATAATAATAATAATAATAATAATAATAATAATAATAATAATAATAATAATAATAATAATAAAATTATGTGGTTGTTATTTTAGGGTACAGGATATAATAGACCTAAATAAAGACACAGATCAATAAGTGAAAACAATTATATAGTTGAAGAGTTGTTTAAGATGCAGTGACGTCAGATGGGACGCTACATGTGGATTGAGAAGGATTTAACTGGTGTCACGACCCGATATATTATCAATTTAATTAAATGAACAAGTGCTATTCTTACACAAGTTTTATTCGTGTCATTCCATTGTAACGAACATCATATTGTGTTTCATCTCTTATGCTTAACAAGTATCATAATCTTTCTGCTGTACTTAATTTTGTACTAGAGCATGCCATTAAATCTTTAGAAGACGAAGTGACTCAAAAGTTATCATACACTCAATATAATAGAAGAAAATTATTGAAATTAAAGGTTATGTATGTTGTTTAGGATCGTAAAAGTTTTATAATGTTTATTCTAATATCATCTCGTAACTAGAGATTGGTAAGAAACTATATAAATGGAATTATATAGGAGGCATAGCAGATGGAAGACCGAAGATAAGATGGGAAGATGACACAATGAACGATCTAAAGAAACTGAAAGTACTAACTTGAATGTGGCAAGAGACAGATTGGCATGGAGGAGGATTGTTGAGAAGGCCAAAACTTTCACCTTTGTAGTTCTCGCGCCTTAGGAGGAGGAGGAGGATGATGATCTCACTATCACTATTGAAACCGTAAGTCCATGGCCGCGCGGACATAAGCATCCTAACATTAACAATTTATTATAAAATAAATGGGGTTTAATGAAACAAACAATACAATGAAGCAATCATAATTCTACGTAAGATGGAAATGCAATCCAGTAAAATGTTTTCAATCCTGTTTGTTTACCTTGTAGGTGATTAAGGTGCTACAGTTCATTTTTCTATTGATTCAGTAACGATCAAAAGTACATACATACATAAGGACTTATTAAACTAAAAGTAAGATACGTACGTTATTTACAAATATGGATCGCACGGGCAGTAAGCCGTACGTGCTGTTGACAGTCCTTTACAATAAGTTGATGTTAAAAAAACAATAATATTGCAATTAGATATCAATACAATTACATTATTCATTAACTTAGTTATGTAGAATTATCAAGAACTAATGGCATTGCAATTTGCTAATATATTTATTTATTCCTGAATAAGTGTTGTTCTTATTTTCCGCGTTTTGTCCAGAAATTTACCCAGGTTTATCCAATTTTCTGGGTTTACCAGTAACTCGTAGCATGCCAATCTTGATCAAAAGTAATACCACAACATTCTCTGCAGACATATGAGATATCGGATATAAAAAACAACAAAAGATTTAAGAAAATTTGTCGTAAGGTTTAGATACATAACCAATGTACAAGTCTATAAAAATTCAGAAATTGTAAACAGACCTCGAAGAACAATTCAAGGAATTATTGATAGAAATGGCAATTCAAAATATGATCTTTAGTGGATGAAGAAGGCCTACAACTCAATGGTATTAATAAGCTGTTAGTTTATGCTGATTATGTAGTACTATTGGGCGATAGCGAAGAGATACTAAAGGCCAACACGCACACACTATTAACACTATGAATTTGGGATTGGAAGTAATATCAATAAAACTAGATATATGGTCACACATAGAAATACATTATATAATGGAAATGGACAGCTAATGTCAAATGAGGGAAATTTTGAGGAAGTGGATGAATTCAAATACCTAGGAACAATAATCACAAACTGGAATGAGATGCGCAAGGAAATTAAATAGCCTATAGGCTCAATTGTAGAAACGCGTGCTATTATGCATTACAGAGACTCTTGACTTCCCAACTCCTTTCAAAAAATATTAAACTGAAAATATAAAAACTATTATTTTACCAGTTATATTATATGAATGCGAAACATAGATTCTTACTTCAAGGGAGGAAAGGAGATTACGAGTATTTGATAATAACGTTCTTAGGAATTTTTTATTGGACCCACCCAACGAGCCTACAACAGACAGGTGAATGGAGAAGACTGCATAACAATGAATTACATGGTCTTTATAGGAAGCCATATATCAGAAGAGTTAAGTCTCGTATACTGCGATGGGCAGGACATGTGGCACAAATGGGAAATCAAAGACGTGCATGGAAGCTTCTAGTAGGAAAAACAGAGAGAAAACTCCCAGTTGGTAGACCAGGAATAAGGTGGGAGAATAACATTAATTATGATTTGAGGGAAGTAGATTGTATATGGGGATGATTGGAAAACATTAGCTCAGGATAGGGATGTATGGAGAGCTTATGTCCGCGCGGCCACATGAACCTACGAGTTCGATAGTGCTAGTGAGTTATTTTAGTTATATATACCATGTTTCAATTTGTTAACAAATATAATGTTAGTCGGATATCAAAACATTAATAGATTACAGCAATTTTTAAATAATATGTAAGAAAATTAGCTTATTTTCTTCTTATTCTTCTTCTTCATCTGATATTAGGCATTATATGGACTTTTACCATCCCAACTTCTCTAAAAAGATGTTAAACTGGAAATATATAAAACTGTTCTTCTCCCCAGTTACCCAGTTATATGGATGCGCGAAACATGAACTCTGATTTAAGGGAGGAAAAATATTAAAAGTATTCGAGAATAAAGTTCTTGTGAAAATTTTTAGATTAAAGAGGAGATAAATAGACAGGTGAATGGAGAAGACTTACATACCAGTGAGATACATGATATTTAAGGGAATTCAGATGTAATGTCTCGTAGACTGCGATGGGCAGCACAAGTTCCATGATTACAGAAACTTCCTGTTCTGGAAATGTGTTGACATTTTTTCGAAAAAAAGAAAATGAATTTTGAATGTCTTTGCCCACGGGTCTGTTTGGGCGTAAGTGCATGTTACTGTTCTACGAATTAAATAAAAAAATACGAATACATACATGGCTACAGTATTTATACATCTTCACTAATATATAAAAAATGTGTAAAATATTGATTGGGTATATTATATACGAGCCTACGTCTACAGGAGGCATACATGCGTAATGATACACTTCTATATTCATAAATAATAAGTCCATGTGTATAGATACAAAAATCTGACTTTGTACAATAACAAAAATAAATTTACCTACAAAATAGACTTCAAAAGAACCCACTCACCCACCCACATACACACACATGCCCAGGTACATACACACCCACATACGCACGCACATCACTCCTCCAGCACACAGTAAATTCATTAGAAAATAATTAATTTAAGAACATTTAATATATAATACAATTGCTGATTAAAAGCAAATACCATATCAATGTTCTCATTATAATTAACATAAATTTCTTCATTGAGTCCAAATTTTACCATCCCCAAATTCCTTAATGTGTCCAAATATTTGCACGTTTTTACATTTCACTCGAGCACTCCTAAGAGATCCTAACACGCCACTCTCACACGATCCGACCTAATACATTTATCCGGTAGCAATTGTAATCTAAGTTGTTTTGCCTCCCTACAAAATGCTATAATACTCGTATGTTGCCAATTTTTCCCGCTCATTGCAGACAGACCCTAGTTTAATACCTTCTTCGCTTGCTAAATATTGGATAATTCATCCATCAAAATGAAACCATGCAATAGCACTTCTACCATCCCCATCCAAAGTGTCAATATACTTCTCCCTCTCCCAAGAGAATTTAATTAAACTCCTTATAGGGAAACCAGAGGGAAAGCCCCCAATAGGTAGGGCAAAAATAAAGTGGGAAAATAGCATTAACCATGATTTGAGGGAGGTAAATTATACAGGGAAATGAATGAAAAACATAGGCTCAGGATATGGATAACTTTTGTTCGGGCGGCCATGGATCTACGGGTTCGATAGCGCCAGTTAGGAAGTTAGTTAGTTCTTCTCCAGTGTAATTTAACGTTTCGTCTTATACGTATGTACTTTTATACGGCACCACACTACCCGGACCTTACAGTGGCACGA
Organism: Diploptera punctata; assembly: GCA_030220185.1. Classification (NCBI taxonomy): domain Eukaryota; kingdom Metazoa; phylum Arthropoda; class Insecta; order Blattodea; family Blaberidae; genus Diploptera; species Diploptera punctata. The sequence continues at coordinate 454,442 of JASPKZ010005705.1, forward strand.
CCTTTTGGGGAAGGAATTTAAACTTTGGATTACAGGCATATTACTTTTGACTTACTTACTCACTGGCACTATCGAACCCGTAGGTTCATGGCCGCGCGGACATAAGCTCTCCATACATCCCTATCCTGAGCTAATGCTTTCCAATCATTTCCTGTATAATCTACTTCCCTCAAATCATAGTTAATGTTGTTCTCCCACCTCATTCTTGGTCTACCAACTGGGCGTTTTCCTTCTGGCTTTCCTACAAGAAGTTTCCATGCAAGTCTTTCATTCCCCATACGCGCAACATGTCCTGCCCATCGCAGTCTACGGGACTTAACTGTTCTTATTATATCTGGCTTCCTATAAAGACCATGTAGTTCATTGTTATGTAGTCTACTCCATTCACCTGTCTGTTCATCTCTCTTTGGTCCAAAAATTTTCCTAATAACTTTATTCTCAAATACTCGTAATCTCCTTTCCTCCCTTAAAGTAAGAGTCCATGTTTCGCACCCATATAATATAACTGGTAGAATAATAGTTTTATATATTTTCAGCTTAACGTTTTTTGAAAGGAGTTGGGACATCAAAAGTCTCTGCAATGCATAATAGCATGCATTTCCAGAATTGAGCCTATGTTTAATTTCTTTGTGCATCTCATTCCTATTTGTGATTATTGTTCCTAGGTATTTGAATTCAGCCAATTCCTCAAAATTTCCCTCATTTGTCATTAGCTGTCCATTTCCATTATATAATGTATTTCTACGTGTGACCATATATTTAGTTTTACTGATATTTACTTCCAGTCCTAATTTCTTAGTGTTACTCAATAGTGTGTGCGTGTTGGCCTTTAGTATCTCCTCGCTATCGGCCAGTAGTACCACATCATCAGCATAAACTAACAGCTTATTAATACCATTCAGTTGTAAGCCTTCCCATATTACTTTTGACACACAAGAAAATAGAGAGCATCCCCGAATGATTGATTAGCTCAATCTAGGCCCACCTCCGAGACAACTTTAAGAGAAACATGTCATTCTCACATTCATAGTAGACTAAATATGGCTTCTGTTTCTTCCTCTACGCATGAAAGCTGGCAGCTTGTTGCGTGTTCATTCACTATAGGTCCGGGGTATGGTGACAAACTTCCATCGTAGTTGTGGTCTTCCTAAAGATCTTTTCTGCTGAGGTGTCCAGTCACGTACTTTCTTCACTAATCTACTGTTCTCCATTCTATCTATTTGATCGTCCCAATTGAGTCTTCTATCATTTACCCAGAGGTTTATAGGTTCAATTTCACATTCTTCTCTAATAACAGAGCTGCAAATTTTCTCTCTCAGCTAGTTTCCTACAATTTTCCTTAAAACTTTAATTCGGTTGTTTCATTAATTTGCGTTTTGAGTTTTTGTTCGGCATTCACAACCATATGTTAGAACTGGTCTTATGACAGATTTGTAAATATGGCGAATACGATAATATTATGATGGCCAGATGAGGTTAAGGAACAGTTTGGCAAAGTTTCCTGACATTTGTCTTAAAGGCAAAGGAAAAATAAAAAATGTAGCCAGGAAACTAGTCCTGAGTACGATATCTTTAAACAGGATATGAACCGAAGGGTCCCTAGCCTAAATTCATATCACTTAAGAAAATGTTAATTTTCAACTTTTTTCCCTCGCCTGTAAGACAAATGTCAGAAAACTTTAAGGCCAAAATGGTCTTCGAACATTATGTGGCCATTATAGTCATCATTATCATATTCGCCATGTTTATTATGAATGATCTGTTTTGCCTTAATGGTGTGTTGTCTCGGAGGAAGCCCTGACATTGAGTGATCACTCATTCACCCATGTACTTGTGAGGTCAGAAAAAGTATGTATGTGATCCATAGTTAAACTCCCTCTCCTGAAAAGTCGTGCCATCGTAAAGCCCGAGTGGCGTGTGGCACGTAAAAGTACCTATAAGGTTAGAGGTTAAACTGCGTTAATGGAATGAAAAAAATGCATGCATTTAATACGATAGATATACCTGAGCAAAAACTGTCACCCCTCTTATGGGCAGATTTGAATTGAAACTTTAATGAATTCATAGGTTAATAAGCAATATTAAACAAAATATTAGATTAGATTTATTTATTTAGCCTGGTGGAGTTAAGGCCACGTGGCCTTCTCTTCCATTCACTAGGACAAATATATTACATCAGAATATAACAATGTAAATTAACTCTAATATTAAATACTATATAAAAATTTGATCAAAAGATAATATCTATTATATTACGATCTATAATGCAACCAGTTAATGTAAGTTAAAATTAAGACTAAAACTAATAATATAAATGTCTAATGTATATAAAAAGAAAGAAAAATAATGAGATATAGGAAACCAATGTTACGATTATATACAATATTTAAAACAAAACAAATGAAAATATTTGTCAATCTTAATATTATTTTCATAAATAGTTACATTTATTATTGCTAAAAGAATACTATCAGTGTTACTGATAACGCAAATATGTTGTCCATTTTATGAAGTTAAGAGGTCTAATTAATCTTCTCTACATTTACACGCTCTGCACCCGATATCCCAAAAGAGCCCATAGAAGATTTTTTTCAACAACAACGTTTGTCTTGTGTAATTCTGTTCTGGAATTCTCATCCCTTCGTCTTTATATGTTTTGTAATGATGTTACAGAGCACTTAAAATTTTAAAGATATAATTTTATGCACAACTGATGGTAATTGGCAGTTTAAAAGGTTTTAAAAAGTCAATATGAAACAACAAGTTATAAAGTACATTATATTAGAGTTAATCGTGATCTAAGCAAAAAAAAAGTATTTATTGATTTTGACTAAAGAATAAAATTTCTATTAAATTATGTTAGTAGTTTTATTATTATAATTATTACATTATTGATAATGCGTTATATGATTTTTACATTTTCTTCTTAGAGACTTTACTTTTACCAATATCTGTTTATTATCAAATATATGAATTAATATAGAGCACCCCACGCTTTTGATGGTAAAATTATTTTCTTTTTCTTGATAACTCTAGTTTTATTCTATACGTGTTGGAGATGATTTTTTGTTGACAACTTTAATTTTATCCCAAGCGTGTTGGAATTAAATTATTTTTCATTTTTTAGTTCGGTTTTCTAATAGGCCATAAAACGTGTTGTTTTGTAATGTTAATGTTTTTTTTAGTGTATAATGCTATTGTGTTATTATTTAATTGTAATATGATTGTGTTTTCTTTATGTAATTGTAATGTTATTGCTTTTTTCTGTTGTTTATTTTTCTTTACACTAGTACCAATTATTACTTTATTGTAACGGACTGTCAACAGCACGTACGGCTTACTGCCCGTGCGACCCATATTTGTAAATAATATTGTAAATATCTTACTTTTTGTCTAATAAAGTCCTACTACTACTTTTTTAAAAGTATTATTTATTATTTATCTTTTGAAGGAAGTAGCAGACTACTAGTATATTATGGCTATGCTATGCTACCTTGCCACCTATGTATATTCGATCGGAGAACAAGTGACTGCTAACACCATGTTGGCTAATGTGATAACACATTTTCCAGCTAAATTATTAACGTTGTAATTAATGGAGTCAGGCGGAAATTCATTATATATATTATTAATAAATTGTCATAGTGGTAATTCTGCTAAAGGAGTCGGAAATCAATCTGGGATGCAAATATGTCCAATCGCAGATACAATTTAAAGTGATAAAACAAGACACGAAATATGATCGCGCAGGGATCAATTTTGGGTATGTTTCTTGTCTTGTTTTATCACCTTTACTGGTATCTGAGGTTTTAATTGGACAGATTGATTGTTGACTCTTTTAGGGGAATTATATTAAGGCAAATTGTTTCATTGTATGATAACATTACGTAAATAAGACACCATGTGTATTATGATGCTCACATAGGGCCGCCATTTAAAACGTCATAGGCCTATCAAATATGGAGGGAGCTTTGAGTGATGATTGCGAAATTCCGCAAATTATCTCAAACAAATCGAAAAAAAGCAGTTGGGAAACTGATCCCAAAAAGATCTGTAGGTAGACACAAGAAGGAATATGATGAATTTTGTTCGTGGAAACTAATTAACAATTTATTTATATACTTCTTCTTCTTCTTCTTCGCGGTTTAGGCTTATTTACTAGCCTGTTCCGGCTCCAAATTGCTGCTCTTTCCATCATTTCTTTGGTCTTCCAAAACTTCTTCTTCCTCGTGGTGAATAGCTGTATGCTGCTTTTGGTATTCTATTCTGTCATCCATGCCAAGTGCTCTTTCCAGTTTGTTCTGTATTTCTCTATTGTTGTGTTTAATCCTCTACTTTTACTTGTCTTATTTCTGTGTTATGTTTTTGTTTGTACTTTGATATCCTGCTATTGGTCTGAGGAATCTCATTTCAGCAGCTTGTATTCTGGCAGATTGTTTTGTTGTCACTGTCCATGTTTTGGATCCGTAACTAATAATAGGCACTGCCATTGTCTTATATAATTTCATTAAAGAGTCTTTCCGGGCTTTATTTTTCAAAGTTCTTTTTGGTGTTCCTGTTACATAATGAAACTTATTTAGTTTGTTATTTATATCTGTTTCCGGTGTGTATGATATTTCGCAACCTAGGAAGTTATATCTTACCACTTGTTCTATTGGTTTATTTTCTAATATTATCTTTGTCCGAACTGGTTGAGCGCCCTTGAAGGCCATTGTTTTTTATTTTTCTGATGATATTTCCATGTTGTATTTTTTATATTTAATTTAGTTTATATAGCATTCTTTGTAGTTCGTCCTCTGTTTTTGTTATTAAAATCTGGTCATCTGCAGAGGCTACTGTTTTTATTACTATATTTCCTAAGTCAATTCCCGCAGTCGTCATTTGCTTCCATTATCATATCATGTCGTCGAAGTAAATGATAAAAAGAGTGGTTGATAGTGGGCAACCTTGTCTAACTCCGCCTGTTATATGTATTGGTTCCCTTTGATTTATTTTTATTTTGTTTTCTCTTATATTTTCTTAATTACTGCTATCAAGTGTAGTGGAATTCCTTTTTTACTTAATATGTTCCATAATTTTTGTCTAGACACTTTATCACAGGCCTTCTTATAATCTATAGAGAGGATGTGCGTCTCTAATTTGAATTCTCTTCGCTTACCTATTATTTGTTTTAAAGTGAATACGTTGTCTGTGCAGCTTCTTCCTTTCCTAAAACCTGTCTGCTCTTCTAATATTATTGCGTCCACTATAATTGTTAATCTTTGCCCTTGATCATTTTTGCATATATTTTGTATGCTCCACATAGTAAGATTATGCCTCTATAATTTTATGACTTTGTTTTATCGCCTTTTTTTAAATATTGAGATTATTTTTCCAATTTTTCATTCTTCTGGTATTGTATATTGTTTCCAGCACTTGTTATAGAATTTTAATAATCGTTCTTTGAAAATTCTTTGAGGAATTTTTTATCAATTCTATGTTTATATTGTCTATCCCGCATGCTTTATTATTTTTACATTTCTGTAATATTTCTATAATTTCTTGCATCTCTAATCCATCTACTTCTGCATATTGTTCGTTTGTTTCTACGAGTGTTATTTCTTCTTTATTTTGTTTGTCCGTCCACAGTTCTTTATAATAATTTTATAATTCTATATCTTGTATAGTTAGCAAATTGTTTTGTCTTTTGATTCAGAATTAAGGCTTCTTATAATTTATATACTTTGTCTTGTCTTCCGTGTAATTTTTTTCCATTTCTGCTATGTATCTGTCCCAATGTTCTCTATTTAATTGGCTGGTATATTTGTTTACTAATTCTCATGTTAAATTATATTCTATTCTGTTTTGGTCACTCTTGTTGTTTAAGTATTTTAAGTAGGCCTCCTTTTTATCTCTTACCAATTTGTGGATTTATGGATCCCATTTTTTTAGTCCTTTGTTTCTTCCTCCTACTTTCTTTGTTCCTAATACTTCTTTTGCTGTTTTATGTATGAGTCCTTTTATACTATTCCATTCTTCTTCAACTTCCTTTTGTGGCTCTTCCGCATTTGTATAATCTCCTAGCCTTCTTTTGTATAAATCTTGTATCGATTCTTCTTCTAACAATTTTATATTATAAATTTGTTTATTTTCTTCCTTCTTCTTTAATTTATTAATTTATATACAGATTTTTAATGTTTACACATATTCCTGTGCTTGAAGTTTTATTTTTCTTCTCCACTCGTCTCTATCCATACCTCCCAGTCCTCTTGTTCTCATTCCAATTCTTATCTCTTGCATCCACGAGTTTCGAGGTCTTCCTTTTCTTCTTCTTCCAGATGGACATCATTCCAATGTTTTTCTGGGTAACCTTTCTTCTTGAATTCGTCGTACATTCATACCAATTGAATTGCTTATATCTTATATAATCTACTATTGAATATCTAATATTCATTTTTTCTCGTATGACAATATCTCTTATGTTTTCTAATTTTGAACATCTTGCTGCTCTCCTTATGAAATCCATTTCCATCGACATAAGTTTTTGTCCTAAGTTTTTGTTGAATTTCCAAACTTCAGCTCCATGTGCGACAGTACTTCTCACTACTGAAATATATATTTTCTAACTTATTTGTTCTGGTTATATATCTGTTCCATAAGACTCCATTCACCATTGCTCTTATTGATCTACCTTTATTCATTCTGTTCTTAATATCACTTTCTTGTTTATCCTCTTTATCTACTTTTACTCCCAGATACTCAAATTCATCACATCGTCTAATATACCGCTTTTGATCATCTAATATTAAATATTTGGTTCCTGCTCCAATATGAACCAAAAATCAGGTACGAAGAATACAACCTTTAAAAATGAGGTGTGGTGGCTGCCTGTACAACAATCGGAAACGAAATGTAGATATACGAACATAACTAAATATATTCAACTATTAGATAGGATTGCACAATACAGAGATGAATGGATGTACCACATCAATAGAAATGGATAACAACTGAATCTCGAAACAGATTCCTCACTATAGACCACGGGGACGAAGAAATGTAAGACCCAGTAAAAGATGGACAAACCAATTCTAATATGAATGGATGTACTACATCAATAGAATGGATAACAACTGAATCTCGAAAACAGATTCCTCACTGTAGACCACTGGGACGAAGAAATGTAAGACCCAGTAAAAGATGGACAGACCAATTCTAATATGAATGGATGTACTACATCAATAGAATGGATAACAACTGAATCTCGAAAACAGATTCCTCACTGTAGACCACTGGGACGAAGAAATGTAAGACCCAGTAAAAGATGGACAGTCCAATTCTAATATGTTATTGGAAGAGATCTTAAGTCTAACCCTTGATGCTGATAATGACGATGAAATTTGTAAACGAGATATTATGTTTAGCGTAGCTGAAGCTAGAGCTCAAACGCGCCCTCGACTAGTAATGTACTACTTACTTCCCTTACATAAGTATTAAATGAAATATTATGTTGATTAGATCTTATTAAATGAAAGCTCAAATTAATTCAACAATTCTCGTTATATGAAGTTAGCACAACATTTGGCTAAGCGCGACATTCAAGTTGCATCCACAGGAAAGGAAACAATACTGCCAATATGAGTTACAGTTGGTAAATATAGCTGTTTTCTGTATATTTAAATATTTATATTTTATAGTTACATGTCGTAGACGGATTTCAATGACTATTTAACCCATAGACCGATAATCGTGCGTCTTCCTGTTGATAATTTTGCCTCTTCCCGTTCGTAATGAGAAACCTCCGAAAATTAACTTCTTTGACAAGGATATCGATTGAACAATATATGATCGATATGATACAGCAGTAAACGCCAAAACAAAACAACTACAAAAATTACCAAAAAAAGGTTAGTTCTGTTTCTCTCAAAAAATATGAAATGTTGCAAAATAATTATGCATTATTGGCAATAGCTATTTCTCATACAATAATCTGTTATTATTTTTCCAAACCCAAAGAGATTAACAGTAAAGATATGCTATTTATAACTATACAGCCGGCTTAGAAAACCGACCGGAAATAACCTCGGTATACATAACCTCACATTTAAAATTCTTAATGAGAGATATCTCCGCAAATTAACTTGTTTTACAAGGATATCGATTCAACAATGTACAACCTTAGACAAAAAAAAATAGTCATCCGCAGATTCTATCAACCGATCGTGCAACTTCGTGAGCCCTCGCAGAAGCCGCATTCACATCAACACGTTTTCAGTAATTGTACTGGGCTGTTTGCTAATTAACGTAGTGCACACTCAAGCAACATGAAAGAGAGAGCTTGGCTTAGTGTGTTTCCATGGTCGAGAGGTTTAGCAGACATCATCTGCGTTCGTAACCTCACGGGTTCGATTGCCGTTCTACTTTTTTTTTTATAAACTGAACATTGGAATAGCATTTCGCCTGTAATATAGTTTCATATTTAATTTTATATTTGAGTTTTATTGCTTTAATGCACACACAAAACACATAGAAACATAAATTAAAACCTTCTTCTAATAAATTAATGAGGAAAGAAAATAATATCTTCTAAAATGAAAACTTTAACAAAAACAAAATCAATATCGGGTGTATGAACCCTCAGCATCTATTACCGCCCTCAATCTGCAGGGCATTGTTGCAATCAAATTCTACAGGCACGTGGACGATCGGCTAGGGCATCCTAGACGTCTTGAATTGTGCCCATAAGCCATCTTTCGTCTTTCGTGTATCTGCGGGCCATTTGGAGTTCATCTCTATTTTCATATCAGCCCACACATTTTTGATTGGATTCAAATCTGGTGAACAGGGAGGCCAATATATCACTCTGATATCCTGCCTCTCCGAGAACCAGTTTGAAACCGCTCGACAAGTGTGGGCAGGATGATTATCCTGTACGAATTCAATAATTCCATCAGGATATGTCATCCTCACAGATGGAATCAAGATGTTCTCAAGTATAGCTTTATACTGCACATTGTTCAGTGTGTCGTCCAGCTTCCACAATACACCCAGACCGTTCCATAATATCCAACCCCAACACGATACAGATACGCAACCATGATTAAATTGTCTAGCCACGTATTCTGCATCGTATCGAGACCACTTTGGACGATAGACATTCACTTTGCCGTCATGAGAGGAAGAAAAGTCACCTCGTCTGAGAATATTATATTATTCTAACCACGGTTGGCATTTTCCTCTGCAAAGGCGAGACGAAACAAACTGTTTGTCTGTCAGGTGTTCCTTCTTTGCTGTTGTCCGTGCAAAAAAGTCCTGAATCATTTAAACGCCGCAGAGCTGTCCGAGCTGATCCAGGGAGTTGAGAATTTGCCGTTATTTGAGAAGCATTTTGGAAGGGGTTCCTATGGGTTTCTGCAACTAAAGCTTCATTTTCTTGGGAGTGGAAACACGTCTTATTCCTGAACCAACACGATGGTTTTCAATCCCTTACCTGGATAATCTCACCCACCTCTGAGCTGTAGATGCAGTGACTCTCAAACGCCTTCCAGCCTCACGAGCAGAAAAAACCTGCAACGTTTACCAGTGCAAGGAGTGATTGTGTTGTGCCTTTGTCCTTGTGTGTGCGCTGAATCATGGTAAAAACTAGATATGATTCATTATAAACAAACTTGTTAGAGGCCCTTACTTTTGCGCAGACGACTGCGCATCATAGTCTATTGAATGCAATAGACCTACATTGAAATTACCTAGAACAAACCCTGAATGTAGTAAATATAATTGTTACAATAACGACATTAACATTGATTTAATTCAACTGTCAACATAAAATGTTGTATTTAATCCATAAACCATTTTAATACAAATATCACGAAAAAGCTGCATAATTGAGGACGCGAACCTGCGACCTTCATCAACGGAAACAGTAACTGCATGCTTTATCACTGACCTAACAGGACACATAGGAGTGTCTTCATTCATGCCACTTAACACAGTACTCAGGGACTGCACAATTATGACTAGTTTCCTAGCTTGAACCCAGCGCTGTGCCGAGTAGGACTTAGAAGAAATGTGCGTTCAAGAGATGACTGATTTTTTTTTGTCTAAGGGTGTACGATCGATATGGTACAGCATGAAGTGCCAAAAGAAAACTTCAAAAATTACCAAAAAAAGTTAGTTCTCTTGCTCTAAAACAATTTATTAAATGTTTTATAATAATCTGCTTGATTGTTAATATTTATTTCTCATACAATCATCTGTTATTGATTTTTCCCAAGCCCAAAGAGATTTAACAGTAAAGATATGCTATTTATAACTATACAGCTGGCTTACAAATCGCCCGGAAGTAAGATCGGAATACATAATCTCACATTTGGTAAATATTAAACATTATAATTATTTTTAGCTTCTGGTGTTGTATTATTCGCTAAATAGTCACTCCAAATCCAACGCGAGTTTGAATTTTTCATTAGACAAAATCACTCGCGACTTCGTCGCTCGTGACTTTTTCATAAAAACACAACCTCTTGTTAGATTACTGTTGATAAACAACACCTATTTCTATATGACGGGTCAAAAATTACTGTTTTCGAGATCATGTATATATATAATACTCTTAATATTGCTTATATTAAAATGTGTCACCTAGTACTACATTTTAGTAGTTGGCGACAGTTGCATGTGATCAAGGGCTTGAGAATTGTAATGTGTCCTAATTCGTTTTGCGCACTCATTTTATTAACGTAAACATATAAAATTCGACGTAGTATATAAAATAAATAATATGAGTACTACCGAATCAACACGTAGTAATTTCTTTCAACAGTAAAAGCTCCTTATCCGCAGTTCCCTTATTCGCATATTCATTATTCGCGGGTTAAAAATTGCGACACAGTTCCTGTATTCGCGGCTAAAAACTTCTTTATTGGTGGATCCAGTCAGTATATTAGGATTAGTATCCTTTATTAACACATCCGACAAATTTTTTTACTGCACGCACGTGTCAAGCCAGCTTTTACAAAGAGTGATTCAAATGAAGTGGACAAATTAATATCAAAATAAAACAAACCTTATTGTCATTAAGCCTAAAATTCGTTGTTAAAAGTTCGCCGCCACTTTATTTGACATGTCACTATGTCCGTTGATAAACGGTGTTTTATTGTTCCAACTTGTCATTCGTTGCAATAATTTTGATTGAATAACACGCGTCTTTTCTGCTTTGTTTGCCAATTTATAACGTCGAGTAAAAGGAAAATTGTTCAAAATCTCTCATTAATTGATTTTATTTTGATAATGTTTATTTTCTTTGGAACCTTGGAACCTTGAGATATTTGTGGAATGTATCCTCCGCGAATAAGGAGCTAACTGTACTTTATAAAGTGGTTTCATCTATTTATAAAATCGAATGATTGTGATTTATAAACTTCTAAACCATGCAACAGATCGTCATGAAAATTTGTACATACAGGTTTTCTGGTACGGTAAGTGTTCAATCGCCATCGGTTATTCTGTAAAAAAAAAACATTATGAGTGGATCACCTGAAACCAAAATTTAAAAATCGCTCAAGCGGTCATAATTTTCGATATTTCACAACGACACTCACAATCAATATATTCCATTAATATTAACTGAGGTAGGTATTATTAAAAATTTAGCGAAATCAGACGTTTAGAAATGGGGGTTTACTGAAATTCTATATTAAAAGAATGACTAGCAACCGCCAGCGCCATGTTTGGTACGTCGCAATGAAATTTTCTTTTAACTTATACAACTAAAAATAAAAACACATTTAATTAAATTAGACGTAACAGCGCGGCCATGAACCTATGGGTTCGATAGTGCCAGGGAGTTAGTTAATTAGGAAAATTTCTACAGTTATGATGATACTTTACCACGGCAGTCTCATACATTTAAGTAAGTAGGCGTAAGAAATTGAGTTTCTCCTATTTAAGAGTTAAAATAAATATGTATTTCCATAAACCAGCAAAATCGGGCCTTAACTTTAACTTACTGACGAATTCGCTTAGTTTACGCAGTTTCTGGGTGAATTTATTATTCAGTTATTTAAAGGTGTTAACCTCAAATAATTTTATTGATTCACAAGCGATGACCTGACACCTTTTTATATAGCCTATAACAGTGAGTGGGTGTTACTGCCATTCTTTTCGTAAATTTATTTTAAATTTTCATTCATCAAGTACAGTTTGCTATCCTGCAAGCTTCTGAATACATTAGTCACTATCAAATATTCAATAGCACAATTTCTTTAAGTGCAATACAGTCCACACTTTTTAAAGATAATATAAAAAATGTTTAACACACACAAAAAGCATGACTCACATAATATTGCATGTAAATTATTTTTCTTAAAAATGAACGAGTCTTTGTATTGTCAACAAACCCCATATATTACTAGACTGTTTTTATTTATCACATTTTATTTCAATTTTTGATTTTTTAAATAGCGTATTTTCTCATATATATATACTAGAACTTTTTGTATCCTTAATTATATTTTATGAAAATTACGTAACGAACATTCTATTATAATATACAGTTCACCATTTAACAATTTTTAAGCATATATTGCTTACTTATTTTCATAAAAATAAAAACTAATTGAAAGAGAATAATCCATGTTAAAGCACCAAACTAAATATTACTTTCTTGCTACATGTATTTAAATTCTAAACAACTGATGGAACTAAACACAGTAGATACCTAGGACCTAAATTATACAATGAATTAATTACATCCAATTCATAGTTCAAGCAAAACTAAACACCCATTTAAAAATGCAATTGAATTAATTATTTAAATATTTTAAAAACAATAAATAAGTAGTAATCTATTTTGTTTATATTACTATTTCCTAATGTATTTAATTACTTTCTTCAGTTTGGTATTAATCATTTGCATATTATTTTGTTTACATCATTCTCATTTGCATTAATTCTTTGTGTGTCATAGTGAGTTTTATATTTTGAAACCTACTCCTAAGTTTGTTTTGTTTTATATTATTTCTTATTTTCTTTAATTATATTTTTCAGTCTGGTATTAATCTATTCCATATCGTTTTGTATTTTTATTTTCCATTGAAATACTTTTTTTAATTTTTTGTGCATAACTTATTACTTTTATATCTTTAAAATGGCTCCTAAATCTGCGGTTCCCAAAATTTTACGACTCGCGAATCCCTCTCACAACGATCTGAGTTGGGCAACTACTGACTTTTAAATATACATACAGTAAAATTTAATTCCAAACAAAGGTTTAATTAACTTACCCCTTAATGGTTAAAACTTAAAGTTACTCTAGTTATGGCTTAAAAGTTACACAACGAGTAGGACTAGTTGTAGCGAAATCAAATGAATTCCTAACATTATCACATAACTGTAAATCAGGCATTCCAGGTAAATATTAATTTCCACATTCCTGAAATAATGTGATAAATTACTGATGTTAAACATATGTAACAAAAGGCATTATGAGATAAATTTAATTTTTAAATATTGATAATAATAATAATGATGATGATAATAATAATAATAATAATAATAATAATAATAATAATAATAATAATAGTTACTTAGAAACAAACCTATGTCAAATGTGCACTTAATTGTTATATTCTTATTATTTGTTCGTAACAATAGAAAGTTAATAAAGAAGTCAAAACCTAGAAACGGTTTATTATAAATTTGCTTCTTTAAAATGACAAATTATTTCAAGAGGATTAAAGAAGTCGGACGCACAAAACGTACGTAATTTTTTAGTTAAGATAGCAACATTTAGTTTTATGTGAACGCCTGACTGCAAAGAGTCTTGAGAACCGGCAGGAGCGGGATGGTAGGCGGAATTGTCCGTGGTGGTCTCGTTTTATGGAGTGGAGTAAACTTTCTTCCACAGAGGGGAGTTAAACTCGCCACTGAAGTTATTTTACGTTTGTGGCGTGTGGTTAGGCGACTAGCGCAGGTTAGGTGTTAGTTCGAGTATCTGGCAGACTGTCACATGGTCAGTGAGTCACCAGGATACAGTCAGTGATCTTGTGGTTATCTTAGCGCGTCAGCAAGCGCTGACTCAGCGCAGCCCAACTTATTGAGAGGCTCGTGAAAAACAGTGGCAGACGGGCACTGCTGGGCCACGGATAATTTCCCGGATCCCCACAGGTGTAGGAGTTTTACCTATATGGCCGGTTGAGCTATAGCCAAGTAGGGCGGGAGGGATGGTGGCTTGGCTCCCGGATTGAGATAGGGGTTATTATCTTAAACAGTTTATCTATATTTTCAAATCATTTCGGCTCAATTTAAAAGTGGTAATGTTATTTGTGATTACCATCTTTTTCAAATTTCACGCTGATATCGCTGAAGATAGGAAATGCCAGCGACAATGACCAACCGGCGGGATTGGGACACCCCTCCAATGATCAAAATCAACGGAGTAATACGGTTTATTTCTTGATTGTTGAAATGTCCAGAAATAAACCGGGGACTGGGCGCACTCTTATCTTCACCAAACTACGGATTCCCAAACCATCAAAAGTCCGTCACACAGAAATGACGTAAACAAAGTGAATTCCTCGGCAAGTCGAATTCATGGTTCCACCTTGTTGGTTTTACGGAATACGCTCTAATTTTGTTAATTAAATCGTTGCGAACAAAACAAACGCTACGACCGCTAGAGCGATTTTTAAATAAACCTCCCACTCGTTATGATCGGATTTAAGTAATTTCTTGAGAACATGTTATTCCTGTTATTTATATGGTATATACTTAGTTTCATTTCGAAAAATGGAAATATGGTACCGATAGATCTATTTTTAAATTTTCACTTCAGATGAACGCCCACTCATAATATCGAACTCGATATTATATTTCTTAATAAAATGTTACAAGCGAGTTCGTTTGCGAGAAAATAAACATGGCGACCACTAGAGTTTAACAGTAATTAGAATAAATGGACAGTTTACGACAAAAAGGGAAAATTAAAAAAAAAGAGACTGGCTGAAATCAAATACTCAGGAACAATAATTGCAAACAAGAATAATATGCACAATGAAATTAATCATAGACTGAATTATCGATACACATGCCATTATGTATTACAGGGACCATAGCGGTGGAATTATTATTATTGGTATTATTGTTATTGTTATTATTGTTATTATATTATTATTATTTATTATTATTATTATTTTATTATTTATGATTATGAGGTAAATATAGGTTACCACTTTAGTTTTCATGCTCTGAATAGCATAAATATATGTTTTTATTTTATGGAATTTTATATGATATTAGAGCAATTATTTTTATATGAATATATAATATTAGATGGGTTTTATTTCACTTATTTTCCTAATTATTTAATTTTTTATGCCAGAATGTAAAATGGAATACTTTGGAGAGTGGGTCTAAATATGGGCTACCTATGAAATTGTTATCAAGAACTTTGAAAGTGTCGCGAATATTCACTCATACAAATTTAAAAGACATATTAACAATAAATTTAACATTTTGCACATTTTTTAATTAAAAAGTTATGATTAATTAATTTATTTGCAATAAATCACGTACATAATCATCTCTGTCAGCATCTGCATACTCATTATGTCCCCACATCGAGCAAACAAGACGCTGTACCCAAAGTTCTCCTCCACAATCATCATTGAAACGAATATCACAAAAAAGACAGCATGTTTTATCAATTTCGGGGTGCCTTTCAGGTCCCAAATCCAAATCACTATCATCCAAATCCGCTTGTTGAACTTCTGAAGCGTCATCATCAGAATTCTTCTTAGTGTTCTTATTGTTTTGGGACTTGGCTGGCAGACGTTTCTAGCTACTTTTTTTGCGGGAAGCATTTTGATGGCACTGAGATGCTGAAAGTCCCGCTTTATAATCATAGTGATCCTGTTATGAGTGTGGAACCAGTTGATTTTCTTCCCCGTTTGTTTGTTGATGTTCTACTGGTTGATAGAACAGGAGAAATATCAAATGGGAAACCAATCTAGATCTATTCGACTTAATTTGACTGGAAGGACTTCCTATGGTAGACTGTCCTGAAGGTCCTGCTACATCTAGAGGTGATGCTCGAAGTGGGAGTGGAGATGACGGTGACAGGTGTTGAGAATAATTATTGAGCAGCAGGTCTTGGGCTGCCTCAGATTCTGCTGCTGCGAAGTCAGCGTCGGAAATTATGTTCCTATAGCCCATATTTACCACGCCACTGGTAGCTCATATTTACAGCAACATATAGTATTTTTGTTTATAAATCTTATAAATAACATTTAAATACTTTGTTTTACATTATATATAATCTATTATTCCTGTTCTCCTCATAGAATGCAATCCTTTAATTAAAACCATTATTATTTTCTAATAACATATATAAATATGCATTCCTCAAAAAGTTATCAACAGCTGCTGGAAAAACAAAAGGCTTACTTTTACTTTGATATAAATGATATATCTAAATATGATTCATGGTTGTGGAAGTATAAGGACATAGCGAGTTTTTCGCCAGACGCAACACAAACGGACCGAAAATTAGTGGTAGCCCTATTTCCATCTTTTCCTCCATTATTATTATTGTTGCTGCTGCTCTTGTTGCTGCTGCTCTTGTTGATATATATTATTATATTATTATTATTATTATTATTATTATTATTATAGAAAATGAATTAGAAAAATGTAGATATAATCTACATTTACTACAAGATGAGAGCATTAAAAAATGTATATGCCCAACTCCCTCACCGAAAAATTAAAATTTGATGAAGATAGGAACTCTATCGTTATTTATGAACATTTGAAAAAAATATATACATGAAGCAGCAAGAGAAGCACTTGGTCTGGAAAATGATAAAACACCATAAAAACCATTGGGCGAATAAGGAAATACTTGATATCATAACAGAAAAGAAAAATGCATATAAAAAATATTTAAGTTCCAAGAAAGATGAAGATTATCAAGTTATAACATACTTAAAAGAAAGGTTAAAGCAGAAGTCAGGAAACATAAACAAGGAATGTGGAATAGGGTATGTGGAGAAATCGAGCATAAAATAGGCTATTCAAAGTCAGCCCAAGCATGGAGGACAATTACAAACATGCGAAATGATAATAGACAAGGGTTTTAATTTAGTACCGATGAAAACTTTTCAGGAATATTTAAAATGCTTTTAAACAGAAACTAGGAGAGAATTCATAGATTATGCTACACTGGATAATGGAAAGGGGGACTAAATAGAACCTATAACAGAAGAGGAGGTAAAAACGTGGTTGAGAACAGGAAAAAATGGAAAAGCGGCAGGTCCAGAAGGAATAACCATGGAACTAATTAAATATGGTGGTTCAGGAATTATAAGAATTTTAACTAGACTTTTTAACCAAGTGATAGAAGGAGATCCTATTCCAGATGAGTGGAAGTTATCGTATATTAGTGCAATATACAAAAATAAAGGGAATAAAAGAGATCCATCAAACTATAGAGGCATCAGTGTTATGGCAGCAATTAGTAGAACGTTAAGTACAATTATTAAAATCAGATTGCAGGAACTAATACAAATAGAATACCAGAAGAACAAACAGGTTTCACAGCAGGTAAATCGTGCCTGATAATATATTTGTGATTAGGCAGATTACGGAAAAGATGTTGGCTAAAGGAAAAGAAGTCATATGGCATTTATAGACCTGGAAAAGGCATATGATTCTGTACCCATCAACAAGCTTTGGGTGGCAATGGAGAAGTTTGGAATATCTAAATCTCTCATACATTTTATAAAAAGAATGTATGATTGTAAAGCAAGTATTAAGGTTGGAAATAGAATATCCTCAGAATTTGATATAACAAAAGGATTAAGACAAGGATGCAGGATCTCACCAACATTGTTCAAGATATATTTAGAAGATGTACTAATGAAATGGAATAAGTCATGTAGGGGAATGGGAAACAACATTAATGGCCATTTACTGCACAATTTATTATTCGCTGATGACCAGATTATAATAGGACAAGATAAAGAAGATAAGAATATATGATCAGAAAGTTGGTCGATGCATTTGAGGTAGGTGGACTGAAGATAAATTATAACGGAATATATGGTAATCGGAGGAAATTCAGAATACCTACAAATAAATATGATAATTAAACGTGTTGAAGAATTTAAATATCTTGGATCTATAATAGATAAATCTGGTACTTGTGAAAAAAGATATTATTAACAGAGTAAATTCTGCAAGGAAGGCGATTAGATCCCTGAATGGTCTTTCATGGAATAGAATTTGACCAGAAAACAAAAAAAAAAGAGATTATACAGACATAATAGAAAGTATACTTACATATGGATCAGAAAGCTGGACAATAAATGAAAGGATGCAGAAAAGAATCTTGCGACAGAAATGGATGGATTACGGAGAAGTATGAGAATATCCAGGCTACCACATATTCGAAATACATATATCAGTCAACAAATGGATGAACAAGGAACTGTTATCGATAGGATAACAAAGAGAGCTCTACAATGGTATGGACATGTACAACGGATGCCGGAAGACCAGTGGCCTGAACAGTTGTTGGATTGGATGGTACCAGGCAAAAGGAGGAGGGGGAGAAGTAGAAGAGCATGGTATGAGGGAATATATGATGCCACGATGAAGATGGGTATGGAAGATGGACAATGGGAAGATAGGAATCTCTGGAAAACAGGAATCAAAGGCAAACTGCTGTAAAGTGGAAAGCTTGTATTAATTAAGTAAGTATTATTATTATCATTATTATTATCATTATTATTATTATAATTATTATCATTATTATTATTATTATTATTATTATTATTATTATTATTATTATTATTATCAACGGAGGGACAGACGGGAATGGCGTTTGGTTTGCGGAAGACCGCGGCAGCTGCCATGATACCGGATGATGAGGATTATATTATTATTATTATTATTATTATTATTATTATTATTATTATTATTATTATTATTATCAATGTAGTGACAGAGGGGAATGGCGCGTTTAGTTTTCGGAAGACAGCGGTAGCTGCCATGATACTGAATTATTATTATTATTATTATTATTATTATTATTATTATTATTATTATTATTATTATTATTATTATTGTCAGAGAGATAGGAAAAACATACGATGATATGTAACGTATTGGGAAAAAATTATATTGAATAGAGAAGATATAATTTGGTAATAACCAAGAAACAAGAAAATAGGTAAAAACAAACTCTTCATTAGCTGTTCTCAACCTTTTTTCACTCGCGAACCCTCCCACAACGATCTGAGTTGGGTGAACAACTAACTTTTAAATATAGGCCTACATACAGTAGACATGAATAAATTTTAATTACAAGCAAAATGTTAAATAACCCTAAATTAACCTAATCGTTAATGTTTAAAACCTAAAGTTACTCTAGTTACGGCTTAAAGGTTACACACCATATAGGCCTAGTTGTACAGAAATCAAATGTATTCCTAACATTGTCACATAATTGTAAATCAGGCATTCCAGATAAATATTAATTTCCACGTGACTATTTAACTCATGCCCCAAATGGGAATCAATGACCAATCACATTTCAATTATTTTTTATTCACAACCAATCACAGTCATGTTTCGTCTAGAATTTACCAACTAAAGTTTATCATAATAAAGAAAGCACCTCCTTTTTAACATTCTGAATAGGTCACAGCATTATTTCGCAGTGACTGACTCTCTAGCACATACGGCTACCAGATTGTATACATAGTGCATGAATGTCAGAAGAAAGCGCATATGAGAGATAATATAAAAACATTTGTAACAATTGATTATACCACAAAAAGAAATAGAAACCACTGTTTGCACCTTCTTAAACGAATTATTTCCCAGTAAATGACTTTGCAGAAAAATATAATTGACATATTTACATCATAGGACATCAAATTAATTAATACCTATAACGTTGGTTATAAATTTCTCCACTAGGGTGCATTCTTACAACATTGCGGTCTCTCTATGATTGCGATCCTTTGGCAATAAATAATATTATGATCCGGTTGCAGTGATGAACAAAACAACCAAATGAAGTGTACCAATCGTTTCTCATTTGTTTTCAAACATCGCCGTTTACATTAAATATATAAATATTTTAAAATAAATATAGTTAAATAACGATTTGTGAGTAAACAGCTTAATTTTATTCGTTAAATAGTCCTAACAAATACCACTCTTGATTTTCAAATTCTCTACATAAATTCACTCCTCACTTCGTGAGTCGTGAATTTATCGATAATTTGGAAATCACTCGTGGCATTACTTATGATAAATTCCCAATGTTACGCATATGTAACAAAGGGCATTATAGGGTAAATTTAATTATAGCCTAAATTAATTTCAAATTATTATGCTGCAGAAATTATGAAAACAAGAATAGAGCTAACCTCGAAACCCGTCATTATGGAAAATTTTTGGCGAATCCCTTGAAATATTTTGCGAACCACGGGTTGGAAAACGATGCTCTAAATGTATATATTTTGTTTCCTCTCCCTTTAACTAAAAATTTGTAATGCATAGACCTATATTCTATATGTATTATTTCTGTAACTGAACTGCACCCGAGAAGAAGCATTTGTTCATTCGGGTGTCAAACTGCATACAAAATTTATTTGTGAATAAAATGAATTCTTATACTTATTTCATAATTCACTAACCATTAATGTTGGCTAAATTTGCACAAAACACATGAATACGCACAACAATATAAATACATACCCGACTGCTATAAACACTATGTTCAAATGTCTCAAAATAAAAGTATTAAAATTAATATAACTCATGTAATATATGTATATATATATATATATATATATATATGTATGTATAATTGCATGACTAAAGGACTGTGAAATTATGTACGATATTTAAAAGGTATGAAATCTCTTGTCCAGAGATGTCAACTTGTAATCACTGATAAGGTGAAAAAATATGACATAAAATCAATACCATGAGCATCAGCTTTCATAAAAAATGTAACACAGAAAATAAAACGTTAAACGAAATCATTGCACGGTTCACGTATAAAATAAATATTCATGCACAGATAATCGTAATCGGCATCATCATGACTGACTTTACGAGCTAGGCCTCATAGCCCGTTGCGGATTCGAAAGAGAAAAAGTCTGGATCAATTTTTCAGGAACATGTCGACATTTTTTCTTTTCTCTTTTGGTTTACAGTGGATTAGTATGTACAATAATATTTGACTTTGGATTTTTTAAATCGCCTTATAGATAAATTCTAATCATTTATAAATGTTAAAAAATTATAATAGGAGGGAAGATAAACTTTTGATTTAAGGATAAAGTGCTTCTATTATTATTTAATTCTTCTTTGTGGTTCCTTTAACATCTAAAGTCATATCGTGTGTATTTAGTTATTCTAAATGAAATATGAATCGTGATTATGATAAAATGGTGAATAAAATTCCACCTCAGCATTTGCCTTGATGACTCAGGAAAAAATCTCAGGTCGATGAGTTCTGACGTATGAACCGGGTAACTCCAAAATACGTACCTCAAACGCTTGCGATTAAACCAGTTGATTCGGCCCCATGGGTGCTCATTTTGTTAGGAAAATAAATACTTTTAAATTTTCAAAATTGTTTCAAACATCGCGCCATGAAGTTTTTGTTGAATTCTGGTTCACTAACATTCGACTTTCACATTAGATAATTATTTGACTTACTGTGAATTGAGGTAAGCGCATACTGGCAGTGAACAGATGGACGGCTCACATCGGACGGATCGGGTTGTGTTATGAAATACATTGTTTCAATAGGGGCTGTGCATATTTGTCGGCATATTACATATATGCGCAGTCCATATTGAAACATATATCATTAGCAAATCCGAACCGTCCGACGCGTACCGTCCGTCCGTTGAAGACCAGTGTGCGCTTACCTTTAAGTTCCATCATTGATATATGGACTTCGTTCTCTATGTATATGGACGCATCCCAAGACACGCGTTTTCACTCTCAGCCAACGACGACGAGAAGCAGACCTCGATTGGCCAAACTGTATCGGTGATTGACTTAGAAATGGATATTGGAAGCAGAGATACAACGCTTTAAACGATTTCAGACATAAGCGAGTCACACGGAACACATTATACGTAACACATTACATAAAACTGAAAAAATGCAAGAATTAGCTGAGTAGCTATAGAAAGTGAAAGTAGAAATTGAAGCCTTACAAATGGAAACCTATAGGAAGTAAAGCAATGGCAAGACCCAAATCGAGATGAGGAGATGGTGTGACGGACAACCTAAAGAAAGTTAAAATAACAAACTTGAATGTTGCAAATGATACAAAAGTTGGGAAAATAATTTATTGAGAACGCCAAAACTTTCACCTTCTTAGTTGTGGGCTTATGATGATGATCAAGATAATTGAAACAACGCCAGTTAACAATTTGTAGAATAATAATAATAATAATAATAATAATAATAATAATAATAATAATAATAATAATAATAATAATAATAATAATAATAATAATAATAATAATAATAATAATAATAACTATAATAACAATAATAATAATACTTACTTACTTACTCACTGGCACTATTGAACCCGTAGGTTCATGGCCGCGCGGACATAAGCTCTCCATAAATCCCTATCCTGAGCTAATGCTTTCCAATCATTCCCTGTATAATCTACTTCCCTCAAATCATAGTTATGTTGTTCTCCCACCTCATTCTTGGTCTACCAACTGGGCGTTTTCCCTCTGGCTTTCCTACAAAAGCTTCCATGCACGTCTTTCATTCCCCATACGAGCAACATGTCCTGCCCATCGCAGTCTACGAGACGTAACTGTTCTTATTATATCTGACTTCCTATACATACCATTGTAGTTCATTGTTATGAAGTCTTCTCCATTCACGTGTCTGTTCATCTCTCTTGATCCAAAAATTTTCCTAAGAACTTTATTCTCAAATACTCGTAATCTCCTTTCCTCCCTTAAAGTAAGAGTCCATGTTTTCGCACCCATATAATATAACTGGTAGAATAATAGTTTTATATATTTCAGCTTAACGTTTTTTGAAAGGAGTTGGGACATTAAAAGTCTCTGCAATGCATAACAGCATGCATTTCCAGAATTGAGCCTATGTTTAATTTCTTTGTGCGTCTCATTCATAATAATAATAATAATAATAATAATAATAATAATAAATAATAATAATAATAATAATAATAATAATAATAATAATAATAATAATAATAATATAATAATAATAATAATAATAATAATAATAATAATAATAATAATAATAATAATAATAATAATAATAATAATAATAATAATAATAATAATAATAATAATATAATAAAATAATAATAATAATAATAATAATAATAATAATAATAATAATAATAATAATAATAATAATATAATAATAATAATAATAATAATAATAATAATAATAATAAAATGCCGCCTAAAGACTGACAGTTTGTAAGTCCGTAGTCATTTACATTTATTTATTTATAATTCATGTTAATTACTAATATTGGTTGGAGAAAACCCTCAATGATGAGGAAAATTCTCAACATGAAAAAAAAAGAATAGTAATAATCATAATCATAATGAATGTAGAAAAGAGATTGAAGAAATCCAACTAAGATGATATGGACATATAATGAGAAGAAGGGACACAAAAACAAATAAAGAAATATTGAGATGGATACCTCCTGGAAAAGGGAAACGTGGTAGACCAAAGCCAACGTGGATAAAGGGAATTCGAGAGAACATGAAGAAGAGAAATATGACAGAAGCAGACACGCAAGACCGGTAAGTGTGGAAGAAAAACTTGTATACAATCCTGAAATAAATAAAACAAATAAAAAATAAAATTAATAATAATAATAATAATAATAATAATAATGAATAGTATGAAAAGAATCTTTAAATAATATTTTAAATAGGCCTACTATCACTAAAAACCGTACTATTTAAATGTTTAGTAAAACGTTATCTTGCTTGTTGGACGATTTATCATTTCTTCAATGACAATTTAGTGAGAAAAAATGTCATGCCATGTACTGAGTTAAACCTCTCCTTTTAGGTGCTTTTACATGTCATATGCCACCCGGGCCATACAGTGGCACAACCTGTCGGGAGAAGGATTTAACTATGGACCACATAAGGACACGGAGGGCTTCCCTAAATGAACGATCACCTCAATGTCAGTACCTGTCAGTATCGGCACAACACAACATTAAAACGAAACACACCATTCACACACACATTCATGATGATTATAATGGCCAAATGATATTCGAGGACCGCTTCGGTCTTAACGTTTCCTGACATGTGTCTTATAGGTGAGGAAAACCCCACCAAAAAAAAACTTCACCCGGAAAATTTGTCCGGACCGGAGATCTAAGCCGGACTCGCTGCGTTACGGGGAAGCGACGCTACCCCTACATTATAGCGGTAGACATGACACAAAAATCAACAAATAATTATGTTGGATTAGTTTAACAGTTCCACTGCATTCCATTCTATTAACCTAATTTAAATTATTAATTTTATAGGTACATTTTACATGCCACACCCATCCGGGCCTTAGAGTGGCACGACCTGTCGGGAGAGGGATTTTAAACTAAAGATCACACACATACTTTTTATGAGCTTCGTACTAACATTTAACGCGAAACATACCACTCACATATTCATACCAAAGAGGACTAATATGATATGGATGATTGTCATGGCCAGATGCTATCCGGACTATTTAGACTTTAAAGTTTACTGGCATTAGTTTTACAGGCGAGGGAAAAAAAACCTGGAAAAACCTCAGCTAGAAAACTTCTTCCGACCGACCATCGAACCTGGATCCTTTGTGTCTGAGGCACCGAGGTTATAACTAGACTACATAAATAAAAATATTAGCAGTCTATATATATATATATATATATATATATATATATATATATATATATATATATATATATATCAGTAGTAATTCTGCCCGAGGGCAGGTCTTTCACTGTAATCATAGCATTTTCATGCTAATATTTGCAGTTTTACTAGGGAATTGTAGGTATGGTAGCTTTCCGTTGCTTTTCACACAGGTGATGGACGATGATAATGATGGCCATATGATTTCGGGGACCGTTTGGGCCTTAAAATTTTTCTGACATTTGTCTTAAAGGTCAGGAAAAACCCCGATAAAAACCTCACCCAGGAAAACTGTCCGGGTATCGAATCCGGGCCCGCTGCGTGACAAGGCAGCACGCTACCTCGAGATCACAGCGGTGGACATATATATTGAAATGTTGTTCTGTATTTGAAATATTATTTATAAATAACTTTTTTAAAATTTTTAAAACCGTAAATATGTGCATGGTCGCTTCTTGTGGAAAACCAGAGGGAAAACGCTCAGTTGGTAGACCAAGAATGAGGTGGGAGAATAACATTAACTATGATTTGAGGGAAGTAGATTATACTGGGGATGATTGGAAAACATTAGCTCAGGATAGGGATGTATGGAGAGGTTATGTCCACGCGGTCATAAACCTATGGGTTCGATAGTGCCAATGAGGTAGTTAGTACCTGATAATCAGTCGTCCTCGACTAAAACCAAATTCTTTTTTTTAAAAATTCGTCAAAGATTAACCAATGTAGGCCTTTCAGAAAACAGTGTTCCATCATCAGCATTTAAAATAGTATCAGAAATTTGTTTTAGTTGAGAACGATTGATACATCAGGTACGGATTTTAAAATTTTAATCAATAACCTTAACGGACGTTTACCACCAATTTTAAAAATATAAATAATTTTGTGATTACTATGGTAAACAGTGTCTTTTTACAACTTGAATTAATCATGAATTTCTTATTTTAATCGTTCTTTCATTCCTTAATCAACTATGACAATTTAATAATTAAAAAGAATACATTCTGTATTTTCGTAATATGTATAACTAGCTAGTGCACTGCTGCGCTAAAATAAACTTCATATAATTCTAAAAATTTAGCTTCAGGTAAACTCCTACATCTTATGTTTTAGAGCACATGCCTAATAGCATCTAAACACTCGCTGTACTTGACAATTTATATACACAAAATTATTCATTGCGACGAATCAAACATGGCGTTTGCTTGCCAATTCTTACTTTCGGATTTCAGGTAAACCACCACTTCTAATGGTCGGATTTCGCTGAGTTTTGGATAATACCTGCATGTGTTTATTTTAATAGCATATACTCAGTTTCGTTGCGAAAATCGAATATTGCGACCGTTAGAGCGACATTTTAATTCGTATCAGGTGAACACCTATACCTAATGGCTTTAGAGCATAATAGACAACAGCTAAACACTCGAAGTACTTGAAAACATGTACAAATTTTTATGAAGATCGGTTGAAGTGTTTAGAAGTCTATAAGTCGCAAACATACGCAGACTGAAATTTTATACTGTATATAAAGATTTACTGTAATCATATAATAATTAAATTACATTTTTGCGCGATAGTGCGTTTTGTCATACTTACCAGGAATGGCGACCATTATTGAAAGTTCAACTTCCTACATTTCGGGGTTACCAACCTAAATAACTATACTGTAATATTACATTTACACCCACGTTCGGGGAGTAAAACCACTGTCCTCTATGTATACTACGTACAATGTATATACAAAACAAAAATACCCAAAAGGTAGTGTTAATATACATTATACGAAACAAATCACTGCATTTTAAATGAACTGAACTCTATTTGAAACAATATAAAACAATAAATACGTATTTGCGGCCATGTTATCAATTGTTCTCGAGGTCTCCTGTTGTTTCAACTAATATACATTCCCCACACTGTTAACGTTAGTCAATTGTTTATAATGAAAGCAAATATTTAAAAAAAAATTTACTATTATTTATTATTTTGAAAACACCATCGCACAAAAAATAACGTACAACGCACGCTATCGCTCGGTCTTTAAACATTTTTCCTCGATTCTGCTAAAACCACTTCCCAACCTCGCATCGCAATATACTATTTCTTATCTCTCTATACATTATCCTAATTGTCAATTTGGCTAAAAACATAATTATTTTTTCTTAATTCCCTTGAACTGAAGAATACAATACGTGTAAATAAACCCCAAGTCACCACCTATCTGTTAATTGGCTTTCCAACATATTGCAAATCTTAATGAATTATGTAATATTAGGAAGTACAAAATAAAATTCCATCATATATTTGATCTATAGTAATAAAAGTTTCAATTAGTTCGAGAAAAAATTAAACACTCCGAGATCACTTTGATTTTATTTATATCTACTCTATTATTTAATCGAGAGAATTATACAGTTACAGATTTTTTACTTAAATTTTAAAATTTGTATCTAGTAAAACAGTCGTCCTCAACTACAATAATATTTGTATTATATATTATATTTGTTTTATAAGGTACAAATTTTAAAATTGAAATACTTTTAGCCTCAACGGTGTTCAAACATGATTTATTGAAAGTATAGATTTTTTACTTCATGTTTATTTATAGACACTTTAACATGTAATTCATATTACTTCTATAATCTATGCTTTCTTCCAGAAGAACATGCGTATATATGCTTTAGGTGTCCCAAAAAAATCGGAACCCTTTATTTTTAACGCATATCCTCTTAATTTATTCGTATAATGATAAAAAAATATTGTAAGAACAATTTGGTGTACGTAGACCCATGACAACTCGTGCCGACTTGGTTCGAAACATGTCAGTACTTGCCAACTAAGACGAATGAAATTCAACAATAATGTTTTTTATTGTAAAATAGTAAATACTTATACGTTTTGGGCATATTGATGTTTTATTTACTAAATAAACTTTTAGTTCTAGAATCCTTCTATACTAACCCAGTACAAATTTACATGTCTTTTGTTTGGCATGAAGTCGGCACGGGTTGTCATGATCCAATCGTAATAATATTTGCTATTTGAGTTATTAAGGTAAAACAGAAGAAATGTATGCGTATTTCAATTTGCGAAAAAAAAACTCCTTTACGTCTTGGGAGTCTTGAGACACACTAATATATATTACTTGAAAAGAAAAATGAATGTCTGAACCCGAGACCTCTATCTTTATATGTTAGCTTGAGATTAATTTCGCCACTCAGGCTACTAGTGCAAAACATTAATTTTTCTTTCCTTATATGCAATTCTCTATCGTAACAGGCAGCGGGACATCGCTCGCAGTGCCATCTTACGGTTTCTATAACAAGAAATAATATTTTACTTTATAGCAACGAAGGCCAAATATTACATGAAAAGAAAAATTAACTCCTAACCGGAGTTTGAATCCGAGACTCTCTCTCTCTCTCTCTCTCTCTCTCTCATATATGTATATATATATATATATTGATTAAGATGGAACGACTGAGAAAAATCAGGAAAATCGCCAAAGATTTCTGAATACCGGAATTTAAACTTCGCGACCTTCCTAATTCAAGTCTCCAAGGCTTTCTCTTCAAGTGAGTTAAAAGTTTATCGTGGTTAAGGTAGCGCCCAATAAGTAGGTCAAGAGTGGGGTGGAAGAATAACCTTAATCATGATTTGATGGAAGTAGATTATACAGGGAGACGATTGGAAACATTAGGTCAGGATAGGGATATACGAAGACATTATGTCCGTGCAGCTATTAACATACGGATTCGATAGTGCCAGCGAGCTGTAATAATAATAATAATAATAATAATAATAATAATAATAATAATAATAATAATACACTCAACCAACGAATAATACAAATAATATAGAAAAAAAAAATATATATATATATATTTATAAAATTTTAAAATATTATTTAAGTTTAGATAAATAATATCTAATATAAACAGTAATAAAACTTGGAATAATATAAAGTAAGAAAAGCTTCCTATATGGATATTTACAAGTACATACAAAAGGCTAATATAATTGTCGTGCACGTATTACTTTCATTATATGGAACTTACTCGTTTGCATGAAAAAAATATATATATACTCATTATGCCAATTTAACTTCTAACTTATAGGTAGAATTTTACGTGCCACACACCACCCGGGCTTTGTAGTGACACGATTTGTCGGGAGAGGGATTTTAAACTATGGAACACACACATACTTTTTTGACCATATACAAGGATGCTTAAATACATAATTTATTTAAACTAGCAGGATTAAGGTCATTTAAAACCTTTTCCTCAAATCCACTAGTGAAAAAAATATACAAAGGAAAAATTCATAAAATCGTAACATGAAATAAATAATTATAAATAAATATTTATTGCTTTTAAATAAATTAAAATTAATCAAATCAATATTATTACACAAGAGGGCGTTTTCAAATGAAATATTCCTTCTTAGAGAAAATATTTGATAATATGATTATTTCACGATTGAATTAAAATTTTTTTAGATAAGAAAGCTTCTGAAAGTAAGCTCCAATTCCTAATTCAAAATAATATTTTTCCTAAATAAGATTTTTAAAAATCGTTTAAAATATTAATATAGAGGCGTTACGTATCGAATTCGCTCGAACGATAGCGTCCGAGTCTCAAAAATGTGAATTCGAAACTCGAAGGCAAATATCATGATCCATTACATCATTAATAATCATTTAACATCATATTTAAAAAATAGCGTTAACAATTTATGCAAACTATGTGAATACACACAGTAAATGAAGTGTACATAAAAAGATAATACATACACGAAAAATGTTAAAGCGTCTCAAAATGTATTTGATATTTTTAAAAAAAAATCTAGATTGAAAATCATAACAGTTGTTTGTGAAATTAGTCCTATTAAATTATTTGGTATACTATCAACAGTTAGATTGAATAATTGTGTTAAACTTACGAAAAAGTGAACGACGTCGTCAATGGAATTATAGTAAAAAAAAAAAGCTTACGTCACTTGGATAAAAAGAACTCGCGATCAAAGTGTCGTCGTTTGAAAAAACAAAAGAAGCAAAGGACGCGACGGACGAGAACAAGAGCCGTGGCAATACTGGAGCTAGGTTTACTTCAAGACATCAGCAATTGCACGCTTCAGTTGCGCAGGACCAAAACGTTACGCCACCCTCCGCCCCCGCACAACTGTAATGTTGACAAATCAACAAACACAAGTATTTCAATACAGACTAATTATATAATGAATTACAAAAACAATCAAATACCAACATCATGAACATATTGACAATAAAAAGTTAAAATATTAAAATAAGTACATGATAATTATATCAGTCGTTCCCAACTAAAATTGATTTCTGTTTAAAAAAAAAATTGTCAAGTAGTTAAAACCATATAGGCCTTTCAGAAAATGTTCCATCTTCGGCATGCCATTTGGAACTCTGTTCTTCTTCCTTTCCTGGATTAGGTCAATGCGACCTGTTCCGGTCTCATGTCCATCGTTTCCTTGGCCGTCCCAAAGATATTTTTCCATGCGGTTTGTACATGTTGATCGTTTTGGGTAATCTTGTATTGTTCATTCTGTCGGAATGATCTTTCCATCGGTATTTGTGCTCTTCTAGTTTATCGCGTGTGGAAAATATCTCCAGTTCATTTCTTGATGATTCATTGTGTAATCTATCCATACGTGTACATCCTTTTACGGATCTTAAAAAAATCATTTCAGTGACTTGAATGTGTGAGATTTTTTTTTGTAAGTACTTAAGATTCAGATCCATATAAAATAACAGGAACAGTCACAATTTTATAAAACTTGAGCTGAGTTTCTCTTCGAGTCTTTCGGAGTATCATTTGATAATCTGTAAATATTAAATTAAGTACCGGATAATATACCAGTAGTCCTTAACAAAAATAGATTTCCATTTAAAAACTCGTCAATTAGTTAAACCATGTAGGCCTTTCAGAACATGCTCCATCTTCAGCATATTCATTGGTACTCTGTTAAAATATTAAAATGAATACATGATAATATACCAGTAGTCCTCAAACAAAATAGATTCATATTTAAAAAAAAAACCTCGTCAAGTAGTCAAAACCACGTACGCCTTTCAGAACATATTCCATCTTCGGCATTTTAATTTGGTGCTCTGTTAAAATATTAAAATGAGTACCCAGTAGTCCTCAAACAAAATAGATTCAGGTTTAAAAAAACCTCGACAAGTAGTCAAAACCATGTAGGCCTTTCAGAATATGTTCCATCTTCGGCATATTCATTTGGTACTCTGTTAAAATATTAAAATGAGTACCTGATAATATACCAGTAGTCCTCAAACAAAATAGATTCAGGTTTAAAAAAAACCTCGTGAAGTAGTCAAAACCACGTAGGCCTTTCAGAACATGTTCCATCTTCGGCATTTTAATTTGGTGCTCTGTTAAAATATTAAAATGAGAACCCAGTAGTCCTCAAACAAAATAG
This sequence comes from Diploptera punctata, assembly GCA_030220185.1. Lineage (NCBI taxonomy): Eukaryota > Metazoa > Arthropoda > Insecta > Blattodea > Blaberidae > Diploptera > Diploptera punctata. The sequence continues at coordinate 485,854 of JASPKZ010005705.1, forward strand.
ATTCAGGTTTAAAAAAACCTCGACATGTAGTCAAAACCATGTAGGCCTTTCAGAACATGTTCCATCTTCGGCATATTCATTTGGTACTCTGTTAAAATATTAAAATGAGTACCTGATAATATACCAGTAGACCTCAAACAAAATAGATTCATATTTTTAAAAAACCTCGTCAAGTAGTCAAAACCATGTAGGCCTTTCAGAACATGTTCCATCTTCGGCATATTCATTTAGTACTCTGTTAAAATATTAAAATGAGTACCTGATAATATACCAGTAGACCTCAAACAAAATAGATTCATGTTTAAAAAAAACTTCGACAAGTAGTCAAAACCATGTAGGCCTTTTAGAACATGTTCCATCTTCGGCATCTTCATTTGGTTCTCTGTTAAAATATTAAATATGAGTACCGGATATTATATCAGTAGTCTTCAACAAAAATGGATTTCCATTTAAAGAAAAATGTTTTCTGAAAGGTCTACGTGGTTTTAATTACTTGAAATTGTTTTTTTTTAATAGAAATCTATTTTAGTTGAGGACTTGTTTTAATATTTTAACATTTTACTACATAACTTAACTGTGATTTACAATGAATTTTAGAATTATTGACAGGTTGACAATATATTATCACATCTTTCTGTGTTCTAAGCACTTATCATTTTCCTCCAGATCTCTCATCTTCCTAATCTCGAACTTTTAATCTTTTTTCATTCATCGCTTTCTTTATGTCCTGCAGTAAGGTGTATTTTAGTCTACCACTATCTCTCTTTCCCGCTGGAATCCAATCCAAAACTCTTCTTCGAAAATTTTCATTATCAATTTGCTTTGCATGTCCATACCATTGCAATTATCTGTATTTTACAAAATCTAGAATTAAATTTTCTGTATTCGTATGTTTCCTGATTACTTTCATTTTGTATTCTGGCCATTTTAGAATGGCAGGGTGAAAGTGCAAGAAATCAATGTGTTGTGCTAATAACACTGGACAACAGCCAAAAAGTTACGGAAGTAAATGTGACCGTTTTATATAAAGATGAAACTCCTAATTACGAATATGACAATTAAAATGATGGCAGTGGTCTGGTTTTTAAATTATCACCATGCCTAGTGTTACTGCGTATGCTATGAATATTGTAGTCAGTGTGAAAGTTAAGGTACACCCTTAGAGGAGGGGAGACAGTGACCGCTGTGTAATATAGATAAGAATTATCTTAAAGGATCGGTGTTTACCTCAACAGGTTGTGAAATCAGTTGAAGTAGAATTTCGTGAGTGAACAATGGTTGGTGCCTTGTGTATAAGTTATATAGATATGCAGTTTCATCGTGTAGAACAAATGTGTGATATGTCTATATTTTCTCAGATAATATTTTTTAAATGATGCGCAGAAATTAGATTGCATTGTAATAAAAGCTAAAAATGCTACGAAATTGTGTATATAGTCCACATAACGTTTGTTATATTTATGGAAAAGTGACGTTCGCATCGAAGAAGCGGCATATAACTCAATTATTAAGAAAGCGTACCAATCTTTATTTTGGGTGCAAAATGAAGGATTTTGACAAACATTTTTGCTCCACATATTTGCTACAATGGTTGTTCTGCAAATACTAGTGACTGGTTTGAAGGAAATAAGAAATATTGATGATTGGAGAGAACAGGGTAATCATGTACATGATTGTTATTTCTGCATGGTCCCACCAGTTAAGTTTATTTCAAAGAAGAAGAAATCATCTGTGAATTTCCCAACATACCTTCAACTATTCGTCCGGTGCCACACTCTACAGAGCTTCCTAGACTAGTATTAGCAGACTCCTATAATAGTGATCTAGACGATGAAACGAAATCCAGTACTTCGGAAGAAATACAAGGCATTCACATCCCTGATCCTGACTTCAATCTTGAAATTCCAACTCAGTCACACAGAATGACTCAAGAGGAATTAGATGATCTTGTGAGACTTAGAACTCTCAAATGCCAACGCAGAGCTCCTGGCTTCGCGATTTCGATAGTTTTAATATCTTTGCGAGAATGTAAAGTATCTGCATATATAGACCATGCCAAACGCCACTTGAGCAATTAAAAAATAATCACATCGTATTCTACAACACATATACAAGACCTAATATCTGCTATAAACATCGAACACAGACCAGAATAGTGTGCGATTATTTTAAAATTCCTCAAAGTTCAGTCTTAAGACAGTATTACTGATGTGAGTGCATTAGATACTTGATCGGAGTCCATGGTATCTTTACCTTGTCGTGGTGGAGTGGCTTGTGTGCTTAAATGATCCTGAGAGCTATGCCGGCGGTAGCATTGCTGCCGATAGGGTTACCCATGCCGGACTGGTCGAAGGTGATAAGCCAGACGAAATAAGTACCTTGGTCGAAAGAGTGACGATCTTTCACCGTAAAAATACAACCGTCAAGAAATGCGGACATGGGTTCTACTGGGGTAAAATTTTCCGGAGGTCAAATAGTCCCCCATTCGGTTCTCCGGGCGGGGACTACTTCAGGGAACCCATGCCAAAGGCTCAAACACAGGGACATGTTCCTAGGAACATGGAATGTTAGGACTTTATACAATAGCGGGGCACTAGAGATATTAACGCGGGAATTGGATAAATCGCCCTTGGATATAGTCGCTTTACAGGAAGTTAGGTGGCCAGGAGAAGGTAGTCAGGAATCAGGAAGCTTTGCATTATACTATGGGGGTGCAGAAAGACCTGCATTTGGAACGGGTTTTTTAGTCAGAAGGAGGATCCTATCCGCTATCCGAGATATTAAGTTTGTTAGTGATAGGATATCATACATAATTCTAAAGGGTAAACGACATGATTTTATAATTGTAAATGTACATGCCCCCACAGAAGATAAAGATGACAAGATCAAGGATGAGTTCTATGAAGAATTAGAATGCTTATTTGATAGCCTTTCACGATATCATATGAAAATTGTCTTAGGAGATTTTAATGCAAAAGTGGGGCAGGAAGATATATTCAAACCAACAATAGGCAAATTCAGTCTTCATGAAGATAGTAACGACAACGGGGTTAGATTAGTCACATTTGCCACATCAAAGAATCTCATTGTTAAGAGCACAACATTTCAGCATAAGGATATTCATAAATACACCTGGACGTCCCCAGATGGAGAAACTCGGAACCAGATAGATCATGTATTAGTGGATAAACGCTGGCACAGTAGCATCATTGATGTTAGATCAGTTAGAGGGACAGACTGCAATTCAGATCATCATCTGGTCAGGGTGAAAATCAGACAACGGCTATCGCTTATGAGAGGAACAAACGCTAAAGATGATTCTGTAAAATATGAATTAAAAAACTTGAAAAATGATGAAATGCGGCAAGAATACCAAATCAAAATTGCTAATAGATTTGAAGTACTGGAATCTTCAGATGACAATGTGGCAAACGAAGAAGAAACTGATATAAATAAAGAATGGGAGGCTATAAGAGATACTATTAAATTGTCAGCATCAGAAAGCATTGGTTGTTTAAAAAAGAGGCAAAACAAGAAATGGTTTGATGAGGAATGTGCCGACATTGTAAAGAAAAGAAAGCTAGCAAAAATGAAATGGTTACACGAGCCAAATGAGGTAAATTTAGAGCAATTGGGTAGTGTTAGACGGGAAACCACCAAGTTACTAAAGAGTAAAAAGAGGGAATATTTGAGAGAGAAGATTAATGATCTTGAAATGAATGCAAAAAATAGGAACATTAGAGAATTATATCAGGGAATTAGTATAGAGAAGAAAGGGTTTCAGGCTAGAACAAACATAATTCGGAATGAAAATGGGGATATGATTGCAGATTCCAAGAGTATATTAAATAGATGGAAAAGTTATTTTAATCAGCTATTAAATGTACATACAGAACAGGACATTGAGGAGGATAAGTTACAGACAGCAGAAATGCTAGTCGCAGAGCCAAGTGCATTAGAGGTTGAAATGGCAATTGAAAAATTGAAGATGTATAAAGCATCAGGTTCAGATGAGATCCCAGCAGAACTGATAAAATCAGGGGGAGAAAAATTGATGGACAAGATACGCTGGTTGCTTAGTATGATTTGGGAAAAAGAAGCTCTTCCAGATGAATGGAAGGAATCAATTATCGTACCAATTTATAAGAAAGGAGATAAAACTGATTGCAACAACTATAGGGGCATCTCATTACTTTCAACTTCGTACAAAATTCTAACAAATATATTAGTAAGCAGACTTGCTCCCTATATTGATGACATTCTAGGAGATCATCAATGTGCATTTAGAAGAAACAGGTCTACAACAGATCAGATTTTTAGTATAAGACAGATTTTAGAAAAGAAATGGGAATATAATGGTACTGTACATCAACTATATGTAGACTTCAAAAAAGCATATGATTCAATTAAGAGGGAGAAGTTATATAGTATCCTGCTGGAGTTCGGAATTCCCAAAAAGTTAGTTAGACTTATACGAATGTGTCTAAATGGCTCAACGAGTAGGGTGCGTGTAGGCAAACAGTTTTCAGACACTTTTGAAATCCAGAATGGGTTGAAGCAAGGAGATGCACTATCTCCTCTACTATTTAATTTTGTACTAGAGCATGCCATTAAATCTTTAGAGAATGAGGAAGGCTTACAACTGAATGGTATTAATAAGCTGTTAGTTTATGCTGATGATGTAGTACTACTGGCCGATAGCGAGGAGATACTAAAGGCCAACACGCACACACTATTGAGTAACACTAAGAAATTAGGACTGGAAGTAAATATCAGTAAAACTAAATATATGGTCACACGTAGAAATACATTATATAATGGAAATGGACAGCTAATGACAAATGAGGGAAATTTTGAGGAATTGGCTGAATTCAAATACCTAGGAACAATAATCACAAATAGGAATGAGATGCACAAAGAAATTAAACATAGGCTCAATTCTGGAAATGCATGCTATTATGCATTGCAGAGACTTTTGATGTCCCAACTCCTTTCAAAAAACGTTAAGCTGAAAATATATAAAACTATTATTCTACCAGTTATATTATATGGGTGCGAAACATGGACTCTTACTTTAAGGGAGGAAAGGAGATTACGAGTATTTGAGAATAAAGTTCTTAGGAAAATTTTTGGACCAAAGAGAGATGAACAGACAGGTGAATGGAGAAGACTACATAACAATGAACTACATGGTCTTTATAGGAAGCCAGATATAATAAGAACAGTTAAGTCCCGTAGACTGCGATGGGCAGGACATGTTGCGCGTATGGGGAATGAAAGACGTGCATGGAAACTTCTTGTAGGAAAGCCAGAAGGAAAACGCCCAGTTGGTAGACCAAGAATGAGGTGGGAGAACAACATTAACTATGATTTGAGGGAAGTAGATTATACAGGAAATGATTGGAAAGCATTAGCTCAGGATAGGGATGTATGGAGAGCTTATGTCCGCGCGGCCATGAACCTACGGGTTCGATAGTGCCAGTGAGTAAGTAAGTAAGTAAGTATTTTCAACGGTTCCTAGATCAGAGAACTCTCCAAGAATAAACACTTTTTCGAACTTTTGAAAAGAAAAAATCTTGGGAATCATTCAGAGCAGTTGCCTTAAATTTCTTGAGAAACAATCAGACACCAAACTACAGACGATGTGTGGACAATACGTTATTAGCATATCGTGATATGGGGTGCAATATGTCATTAAAAATCCATTTTTTCCACTCTCATTTTGACTTTTTCCTGGAAAACTGTCGTACAGTTTCTGATGAACACGGAGACCATTTTCACCAAACGATCTCATCATTTGAAAGGCGATACCAAGGCAAATAGAATAAATACATCTATGCCAGCTGACTATTGTTGGTCAGTAGTGAGAGATGTCCCCGAGGTCCATTACAGCAGACAAGCTAAAAGGAAACACCCTTAACTGAGGTTAGCTAGTCCTAATATTACCAGATTTAAGGAGGAAATAATTTTTACTCATATATATTTTTCAAAATTACGAAAAAAACTAGACCAGTGCTGACAATTTAATTGTCATTTTCGTGTTCAGCATGACAAAATACATCGAAATCTGGTCATTTCAATTCCATAACTAACAAAAAGTTAAAATTTGTTGTCCAGTGTAATTGTTAATTTGTATTTAGTTTCCAGGTTTCTGCTTAATGTGTAGCCACAATCGAACTTTGGACAGCAGACTGATAAATGAGGACTTCAAAGCAAAAGTGGATCGAATACGTATTTTACGATTAAAAATTTGATAAAAATTTAATTAATGCATTTAATTGGAGATTAATTAAACATTTATTTTTTAAGTAAAAGAAAAAAAATACAATACTTGCTCTGTAGAATTATTGATATTTTGAACCCAAATTCACACATAACTAGGATTTTAATTTTTTGGAGTTGGTCCACTTTTGCTCTGAACCCCTCACATTGATTTTAGTTCCCCTAAAACTTGTTCTTGTTCCATAATATAGGGTGTCCACAAAGTCCTGCTACCAAAACAATGTAACGTAGCTCGTAAATTGAGATAGAGACATACGTTTTTTTTTTGTAACGTATTCTACATCTCTCAAAGTTTTGTTTTCATTTGTTGCGGTTTGTGTTCTAAACGCCAATGACATCACAGGAAAAAACCCTATGTGTATGGTAGTATGCTGAATCTGGTAAATCACCAGTAACTGTTCAGCGAAATTTCCGCCGCAATATGGAAGAGATCTTCCATCCAAACCTTCCACAATTAGATGGGCCAAGAAATTTCTAGCGACTGACAGTGTAATGGATTTGCCACGGAGTGGACGATCAGGTGTTACCCAAGAAATTATCGACATCGTACAACTTACATTTCAACTCAGACCTCAAAAATCGGTTCGTCGTGCTTCACGGGAACTTCATTTACTAAAATCAACCATTCATAAAGTCCTCCATAGGCGGATAATCTTCAGATCTATAAAGTGCAAATTACGCAAGCGTTGCTACCAACTGATTTCCCTCGGCGTGCTGAATTTGCTGATTCCATACTGAACGAAATTAACGAAGACAATGAGTAGTACCTGCAGAGGGTGATGTTCTCTGATGAAACAACTTTCTTTGTGTCTGGACAAGATAATTGCCATAACGTTCGGATATGGGGGGTTCTGGTAATTTTCCAGATTCAGCATACCACTATATACATTGGGTCTTTACTTGTGGTGTCGTCATTGTCGTTTAAATCACAATCTGCAATAATTGCAAACAAAAGTTTGAGAGATGTAGAACACGTTGCAAAAATCGCATGTCTCTATCTCAAATAGTTTACGAGCTAAGTTACATTGTTTTGGTAGCAGGATTTTGTGGACACCCTGTATTTCATTGAACATTGCTATTTCTGCTAAAATAATAATATATTACAATGCGAGGTTGGTCGTTTTTAATCATTTCCTCGCTCTTGTAAAACATTTCACGAACGTGTGTTGTACATTATTTTTTGCACGATGGTGTTTCAAAATAATAAATAATAGTAAAATAATAAAATATTTGTTTGAAATATTTGAGTTCATTATAAACAACCAACTGACATTAGCAGTCTGGCCAATGTACAGTATATAGGGTAAATGCCGAAAATAATTTAGTTGAGAGTGCAGCAAACCGTGACACCAATCAGGCATAAAATGGCGGTAAGTACGTATTTATTGTTTTATAATGTTTCAAATGAAGTTCAGTTCATTTAGAATGCAGTGATTTGTTTCGTATAATGTATATTAACACTACCTTCTGGATATATTTTTGTATATACGTACATTGTACGTAGTATACATAAGGAGCAATGGTTTACTTCCCGCCCTAGGTAGGTAATTTGTAATATTATAGTATGGTTATTTATAGGTTGGCAACAGCGAAGTTTAGGAAATTAAACTTTCAATCATGGTCACCATTCCTGTAAGTACGACAGAACGCACTATCCAGCAAAAACGTATTATTGCAGAGTTGTTTAAATGCGAGTTACAACAGAACTTAACATAGTAACATTTCGTCGTCCCAAACAAGTGCAGGACTTATGTTGACAAATCAACAAGCAAAACTACTTCAATATTGGCTAATTATATAAATATTTACAAAAACTGAAACAAAAAATATTACAATAAGCAGAGATGTCTGAATGTATGTTCAGAAAAGTAAGTTGCCCTCCACCCTGTCAATTATAACGTTGTTAAATCAACCAACAATCTCTCTCTCTCTCTCTCTCTCTCTCTCTCTCTCTCTCTATATATATATATATATATATATATATATATATACATATATATACACACACACACACACACACAGAGTGTCCCAAATTCATGTATACACTCTTTGAAACGTTATTTCTCAGCAACGAAATGAGACAGAAATACAATTTTTGTTGTGTATGATCCACAAGGCACTGGAAGAGCATAGTAATACGTTCATCGATCAACACGTCTTTATAAACAACAATGGCGGCGAGATTATCATTCGATGAACGTAAGTGGATACTGAAGTGTTATTGGAAAGTGGAGAATGTTGTTGAAGTGCAACGACGTTGGATGGTTGAATTTGGGACACCACAACCAACAAGGGTAACAATAACAAGAATCCGAGACAAGTTTGAAGACGATGGAACGGTGCAAGATGCGTTGAAAGGTCGGTGCGGAAGAAAGAGACGTTAGACTGATAACGAGAGTACTGTTGCATCGCCTTCAAACTTGTCTCGGATTCTTGTTATTGTTACCCTTGTTGGTGGTGGTGGTGTCCCAAATTCAACCATCCAACGTCGTTGCATTTCAACAACATTCTCTACTATCCAATAACACTTCAGTATCCACTTACGTTCATCGAATGATAATCTCGCCGCCATTGTTGTTTATACTTAGAGCGAAATATTGATGTTCGTAAATGGTACCGGCCTAATTTAGCCTTGACCCAATATTTGATGTGCTTATCTTGAAGTCTTCTGTGCTTGAAATTTTTAGCTAGGAAAATACTCTTCCCCCGGCTGTTGCTTGGAGTATTCTTGAAGATGTTGTTGTTTTCTTCGTACGCATAAGCTTCTTGGTCTTAAAAGTTTCTTGAGGTAGTTTGCTGGATTTATTTAAGGACTTGAAATTAGATTTGTAAGTAGCATTACAGTGGTTTTTATGAGTTCTGGATTTAAGAGGATTTTAGATATTAGGGATAGAAGTTGATGAACTAGGTTTTCAGGATTTGTAGTAGTGGGAGTAGGAGTAGGAGTTGTTGGAATGTCCAATTTTGGTGCTGAAGTGTTGATTTTTGGTTTCTCTGGCTCTGGTTTATGATGTGAGATTTCTGTGGTATGTTGTGAGGTCCTTGGTGCATATTTCAGTCTTGAGTTGGAGTATTTCTTGTAGATAGGGCATTGTCTGTAGCTTGCAACATGAGTTTCATTGCAGTTAGTACATTTTAGTTCAGTTTCTTTACAGTTTTTTACACTGTGATTGCCTGCACATTTAACACATTTCTGTGTTCTTGTACAGCATTCAGCCAGATGTCCGAAGCCTTGACAATTGTAGCACTGAATTCCTCCTGCTGGTGTCTTGTAGGTTTCAAGCTTGATTTTTACATTGAAGATGTCTGTAAGTTTGACGATTTTCGACATGTAGTCTGATTGTTGTAAGAAAGTTAGAATCCAAATAGGAATGGCAGTCTTGATTCTGGATCCGTTTTGGAAGCTGGTTTTATGTAGTTGTCTGACGTTGAGGATTGGATAACCTTTGTCAGTTAGTTCTTGATAGATTTCGCCTGATGTTATTTTCGTTGGAAGTCCTTTGAGTGTAATTCTTTGAGTCATAAATGATCTTCTTCTGAATATATGGGTGTGAAACTGTGTTTCTTGGTCGTTAAGTACTTTTTGAACATGTTTGAATGCAGAATTGTCTTTGGTGAAAATTTTTAGTTGGTCTTTGGTGTATTTCATTGTGATGTCTTTTTCTTTTCCTACAGCAACAGCAGCGATGTGTGTAAGTTTGTAGGCATTTATGTTGCTAGCGTCTACGACGATAGGCGGAGGTATGTCTGGAGGCTTCTGTAGAGATATAAATCTGTTGTTGATCTCAATCTCATAAGTTAAGTTTTGTCTATGGTAGCGTTTTTGGCCGTGTGTTTTGGATTTGGATAGATGTAGTTGTCGTCCTTCTGTGAGACTTTGTTGTTCGGTGTCTTCCTTAACTTTGCCTCCTTTACCACGGTCAGACATTTTGTTCTATGTGCTGCTCTAGTGTCCAATAGAACAAAATGTCTGGCCGTGGTAAAGGAGGCAAAGTTAAGGGAAAGTCCAAGTCCAGATCTAGAAAGACGTGAAGATCAATGAACGTGTTGCTATGCTTTTCCAGTGCCTTGTGTATCATACATAACAAAAATTGTATCTCTGTCTCATTTCATTGCTGAGAAATAACGTTTCAAAGAGTGTATACATCAACTTGGGACACTCTATATATATATATACATACACACTAAAACGTGTTTAATCCGGAATGTGAACAATGCGGAAATCTGTCCAATGTGAACAAATTTATTGGTCCCGGCGAAATAACAGTGATTTAAGTGTATTTATTTGGCATAAAACGGAATTTGCCCAACGCGGAAACGGAAGGATATTTCTACACAATTCATTAAAAAATTATTAAGCGGAAAGACAGAGAGAGACAGAGAGAGAGGAGAGAGAGAGAGAGAGAGAGAGAGAGAGAGAGAGAGGGAGAGAGAGAGAGAAATAAATCAGTTTCCACTTCATTGAATATCCGTTAGGACAAAAAAGGAATGATTCCTGCCGCCGGGTGAATTGTACCGGTACCTGCAATTTTCTTTCGGACTCGCTGCACACCCATTATGCGAAATACAGATACTGTACCTGACTTACAAATTACCATTGCACTGTAAAATCTGAAATAATTTAAATTCTGAGACCGATCTTCTACAGGTAGCGTTCTGAATTTACGGAATAAAGATGTCTTAAATGTATGTATCATTGCCATTAAAACGAAAAAAGTGAACGTGACTGAAGATAAAGGAAAAACTCTCAATGCACGAAATAATGACTAAATTTAAATGTGGAAAAACTAAAGTTTATGAAACTTTAAAAACATAAAGGAAAATCAAAATAAGGAATTAATGGATGCAAGGAAATGGTCAAATGAAGTGGAAGCTAAAAAAAGAAGAAAAAAACAGGAAACAAAAGAATCAATGAAGTAGTGTGGAAGTTTTTTTTACAAGTGGCACGATCAAAAAATCTACAAATTTCCAGTCCGATGCTCTAAAGTCAAGCTCTAGCTGTTGTTAAATCCCTATGGAATAACGATTTCAATGCAACTTCAGGTTGGCTGGACAGTTTTAAAAGACGACACAATGTAGTGTGGAATGAAATTTGTGGGAAATCAAAGGATGTGGGCAGAAGTGTAGTTAGTGAGGGAAACCGAAACTGCATACTTTAATTTATAAGGATATGCGCCTAAGAGACATTTTTAACTCTGACGAAACGGGACTGTTTTTTTCACGCGTTACCGTCGAAGTCGCTCGTACATACTATACTTTACTTTTCAACGGCAGCGGAACTACAATTACTCCAAGGTACGTAAAAGAGACATGCACGACTCTGTAATCAAAGATTATTAATAAGTTTTAGTTTTTTTATAATGCGGAAAAAAATTGGTCTCACGCGATTCCGCTTGGAGAAAGTTTTACTGTATGTATGTATGTATGTATGTATGTATGTATATATATCCTTCACAAGGACACACACATATATTTATTTATTTACAAAAATACACTGCTCAAAACAATTAGAGGAACACTTATAATAAATTGAATAAGGGATTGTTTTTTAAAGCTGTGATGCTGAAAGTTGGACAATATGTAAATTGAATTATTAATGTTATCATTTGATACAAATTTTAAAGATCCATGGCCTAAATACAGAGAAATTACCTCAAATAACAAATATAGAGATTTTTTTTATTTTGGAAGGGACTGGCCACTTCTGATTGGTTAGCTTCCTGATGTTGCTATAGTGACGAATGTTGATTATTCCTTGTTTATTGAAGTATCTGACAAAATGAGGCATTTAAATGAGTTTGAAGTGTATCATGCTCTACATCTTTTACGACAAGGTCAATCTCTGCGACAAGTGGCTAGAGAGCTTGGGGTTTCTCCTTCCGTGGTGTCCAGGTTACGCAACAGGCACAGAGAGACAGGTCAGTATTGTAGAAGACGTGGCCAGGGCCGTAAATTTAAAACAAGCTCCCAGGATGACAGATACGTTGTTCTTTCTGCTCTTCGACAGCATACAAAAACTGCAAAAGACCTGCAGAATGACCTTCGTATGGCTTCCGGAATCCGGGTTTCAGACCAAACCATAAGGAACAGATTAAGGAAAGAGAATATTCGTCCAAAGAGGCCCTTTAAAAAACCACGCTTAACAAATGGGCATAAGGCAGCAAGACGACGTATGTTGAAAAAATGGTGATTGGAACCTGAACCAGTGGGAGTCTGTGCTCTTCTCGGACGAATCCAGGTATCGTCTTACAGGTTGTGATGGTCGATTGAGGGTGTGGGGACGGCCAGGTGAAAGATTTTCTGCAGAGGCTGTACAGGAAATTGATAGATTCGGAGGAGGTGCCATAAAGGTGTGGGCCGGAGTTATGTACAACAATCGTACGGACCTTGTACTTGTTCCCCAGCGACTGAATGCTGTCCGGTATATCGAGCACGTTCTGGAAGAGCATGTAGTACCTGCTGCCATTGGAGTAGGCCCTGAATTTCTGGTTATGCAGGATAATACCAGGGCACATTCTGCGGCTGTCACCAGTGATTTCCTGAGGAGGAATGAAATTGAGGTAATGGAGTGGCCAGCGGTCAGCCCAGACCTCAACCTTATTGAACACTTGTGGGATCTTCTAGACAGGAAGGTCAGGAACCGACATCAAACTCCACAAACTCTGCAGTAACTTGGAGATGCTCTGAAGGAGGAATGGGAGAATATCCCGCAAGAGGAAATCCAGAATCTTATTGGGAGCATGCCACGAAGGTGCCAAAGTGTCATCGAATGTCGTGGAGGCCATACACGATACTAACTCTATATAACGAGTGTTTAACTTTGAAAAATAAGCACAAGATTCAATTGCTTACATAGCGGAATTATTTGAAAAGTTAATTGTCAGCGTTATTCATTTGTTTTTACTGATATGAGCAATAAATAAGTAAATAAATAACCACAAATAATGTACTTTATTAATTTCATGTTTGTACCTTTATCCAATGAAAAAATATTTGTATATTTCATAGTGTTCCTCTAATTGTTTTGAGCAGTGTATAAAAGTAGGATCCGTAGAAGAAAAACTCAACAGATATAAATTAAACTGGCTATAGACCATGTAAAAAGAATGGATAATTCAAGAATCCCAAAAATGATGATGCAATATAAGCCCAAAGGACATCGTCGACCAGGAAGACCTTTTAACAATATTCGTGGAACTGATAAGGTGTTTGCAGTATTTTAATAATCTCTGTTACCGAAACTGTTTATCTAGTTTCATAGTATTTTGTAATATTTGCATTTTGAAATTCAAAATAAAATTCAGATATATCAGTCAGTCACAGAATAAGGTCAGTCAGTCACGCATCACATATTAGGTCATAACTTTGGTATTAATTGTGATTTAGGTTTCGTTTTTTATTTAAAATGTAACTTGAAACGTGCCCTCCAACCGGTATTTTGGAAAATTTAATTAGGAATCACATTTCAGAGAATGATTTAGATGAACATGTTAAGCTGCATGATGAGTTGCTATTTATGTCAGTCAGTCACACATACTTTGATAGATAATAAATAACATTATTTTTCTTCAGAAGTTGTAATTTTTGTACAGTCTTAATCACACACTTTTCCTCTATCATATCACGTAGATAACACTCCCATTTCAACCAATTGTAATATTTATGCAAGCATTTTCCTGCAAAAATGTATTGTAAATGTCAGTCAGTCACATATGGAATTGCTCTATAGTTACTTATGCATGTTCTAGCAACCCAGGTCTTTCAGAGAAACGATCTGTCGGGAAGGATTTTAAATTCATAATCACATACTTTTTTACTCCACAAGGACATTTATTTTTCCTTTATATATAATTTTTTTTGTTCAATGCCTCCTGTTTGTCATTCGAAATTTCAGGTATTCTCTCCTGGCATTGGCGTATTGTAATCCACTTCTGAGGTTGGGGCGCCTGAAAGGCGGGGTTACGTTGCCCCAATGATATGATGAGTGATGACGATGGGTAATGATGCGCCAGGATAGGCCTTGAACCTAAACTTAGTCTAATGAGGTAAATATGGTATTGATGATAATAAAGCCAGGTGATATTCGGGGACCGTTTGGGCCTTAAAGTATCCTGACATTTGTCTTACAGGTGAGGAAAAATCCCGAAAAAACCTCACCCAGGAGACTTGTACCGAGCGGGGATCGAACCCGGGCCCGCTGCGTGACAAGGCAGCATGCTACCTCAAGACCACAGCGGTGGACTCACATATGTATATATATATATATACACACACACACACACGCTTATTCTCTTATTCTCTATCATGAGAGGTAGCGGGAACTTAGTCTCACTGCCCTCTCGTGGCTACTATAACAAGTAAGAAAATTAAAGAGAAATTTTACTTTTAGCATTGACGCTTCTTTATTTCGATGTTATAATTACACTTTGCCATTTATAAGCGTCGTTGCTATAAAGTAAAAATTCTCTTTAATTTGCTTATTTGTTATAGTAAGCATGAGAGGGCAGTGAGACTGGGTTTCCACTACCTCTCATGATAGGGTATATATACAGTAAAAGCTCCTTACTCGCGGTTCCTTTATTCGCGGCTAAACATTTCTTTATTCGCGGATCCAGTTGTTATATTAGAAGGATTAGTGTCCTTTATTAACCATCAGCAGTTTTTTTTTTTTACACTAGGCAGGCGCGAAGACGGCTTTTACAAACAGTGATTCAAACCAAATGGACAAATGAATATCAAAACAAAACAAACCTTATTGTCACTAACCCTAAAGTTCATTGTTAAAAGCTGTTGTATTATTTCACGTGCCGATATGTACTTTGATAAATACCTCCATCGCCCACGATCGGTATTATCGCCTCACTCTGATGGTTGTCCGTAAATATGTATATAAGTCCACCGCTGTGGTCTCGAGGTAGCGTGCTGCCTTGTAACGCAGCGGGCCCGGGTTCGATCCCCGGTTGGGGCAGTTTTTCTGGGTGAGGTTTTTATCGGGGTTTTTCCTCACCTGTAAGACAAATGTCAGGAAAACTTTAAGGCCCAAAAGGTTCCCGAAATCATATAGCCATCATCCTTATCATTATCATCCTTACCATTATCATTATCATCATCATCCTTCACCGGTGTGGAAAGCAACGGGAAGCTACCACACCTACACAATTCCCTAGTAAAGCTGCAAGCATAGCATGAAAATGCTATGATTGCAGTGAAGGACCTGCCTTCGGGCAGAATTACTATGGATGGATATATATATATATATATATATATATATATATATATATATAAGTAGCTGCCGCGCGAAAATGCTTGACAATGATTAACATGCAGAATTATTATAGTGGCCTTAGTCGGCATATTTCTATTTAATTATTTATAACAGCTGCGGGAAAACAAAGTGAGCCGCTGGACAATCATCATAGTGAGGCTACAATATATTATTGTTTCAACTTGTCATTCGTTGCAATAATTTTGATTGAATAACACGTGCCTCTTGTGTTTTGTTCCCAGGTTTATAATGTCGAATAAAAGGAAAGTAAAATTAGTACCGAAGAGAAAAAAAAAGTGTTGCCGCTTAAATTAAAAATTATAGATACGCATTGGCGAGTCGTTTGTGTCTGTATCAGGCTGTTTCAGCGTTAATGAATCAAGAAATCCGAAGATGAAATAAGGAATTCTATCTCAGAATTCAATCTTAATTGAAGGACCTATTAAAAGCAGCAAAACAGGAAAAATATGAAGTCCTTGCCTAAACCTGACAGTAATAATTAATAGAAATTATTCAAAATCTCTCATTAATTGATTTTATTTTTATATTTTTTTATTTTATTCTGTAACCTTGGAACGCATCCCCTATATACCCATACAAATTATCATTCCAAATTTGCGGTTTCTGTATGTGCTAGGTGCCTGGATAGCGTAACTGACACTAAAGTGTCAAATTAGAGGGCCCTGGTTCAAATCCCAGTCCAGGCGTTTATTTTTTTTTTTTCATGTCATATTAGGCCTGCATTGCTAGATGTCAAAATTTAATTATAACATCGAAATATATATACAAATGTAGAAAAATTTGGTTTTATAATAAGCAGAGATGTCTGAATTCATGTTCAGAAAAGTAAATTACCCCCCACACCCCTGTATAACTGTATGTTGATAAGTCAACAAACAAAAATGTTTTAATCTCTTTGTTTGCTTACCTCAGTTTACTATCAATTTAAGGCGTTTTTACGTATTCTAAACAACCCAGGTCTTACAGG
The DNA here is from genome assembly GCA_030220185.1 of Diploptera punctata. Taxonomy (NCBI): domain Eukaryota; kingdom Metazoa; phylum Arthropoda; class Insecta; order Blattodea; family Blaberidae; genus Diploptera; species Diploptera punctata. The sequence goes on from JASPKZ010005705.1 coordinate 502,389, forward strand.
GAAACAATCTGTCAGGAGAGGATTTTTAACTCTGAATCTCACACTTTTTTGACCCTACAAGGGCATGGAGGGCCACCCAGATTATTGATTAGCTCAATGCCACGATCATCTCCAAAACAGCATAAATAATTAAGGTAATCATTCACTCGCATATCAATGTTAAAGAAGGTGATATGATAGGAGATCAAGATGACCAAATGCCATTAGGGGACTCTTTGGTTCTTAAATTTCCTGACATATGTCTCACAACATGAGGAAAACTCCGAGAAAAAAAAACACCAGGAACTTGTAGCGGTGTTGGAACTTATGCCCACTGCCTACGATGCAATGACGTTAACACTTCTTCCTTCTGTGATCATTGTTAACTTGCATCTAGTGATGGGTAATTCGAGAGTGAGTCGTTTAAAAAGAACGCTTCACTACTGTGAAGTGTCAAAAAGTTACTCACTTTTAGTGAACTGCCAGTTCAGAGTTCACTATTGCTATTTAAAATTAAAATTTACTTTTATTTCAAGCTCTAGATGTCTCACTCCAAATCAACTTCCGCTCATTCGTTGATTACTCTACATTTCTCCGTCCATCGACCTTGCATGTCCCCGCCTCTTTCCTACGTCATCCATATCGTTCGTACCGCGTGAGTGTCTGAGAAGAACGAACTATCTTGCCAGAGTGAACTGCCGTAGAGGAACGAAGTATCTCGCCTGAGTGAAGTTACATAGAAGAACGAACTACCTTGGAAGAACGAAGTGGTATAAAAGAACGAACTATCTTAGAAGAGTGAAGTGTTTTAGATGAACGAAGTGGTATCAAAGAACGAACTACCTTGGAAGAGTGAAGTTTTTAGAGGAACGAACTACCTTGACAGAGTGAACTGGCTTTAAACATTCAGTTGTACTTCAAACTCTCAACATTCGACACGCTCATTCATTCAGTACATGTACATTACGGCACCTTCCCGCTCTTGCTTACGTCATCACTCATACGCAGCATTACTCAGGGATTACTCCTTTGATCTACGGCATTTCTAACGCTACAAATCTAATGTAGTCTAATATTACAATCACTTTACATTTTATTTACTGGAATTCCGAAAGTATTTAATGAAAATCCATTTTATCCAAGTTTTAAAACAACATATTTTACTAGGTTTACAAAAAGCTGTTGAAAAATTTAGTAAAAATCTTACCTTGCTAAACATTTAGAGCGAATATGCCGTACAAGTTTAAAAGTATCCCGCCCCCTGAATGAAACTGTGTTTAGAACAAAAGTTACACTTTGCTTTACCATCACCTAAATCGGCGAAGAAACCCCAATTTCACTACTTTTTCTTGATCGCGAATTAGAAGCCATTCTGTAAAAGTGCACACACAAGGCTAAATTTTGTTGCCTACCCAGTATTCACCCTCTTTATATTTTTAGTTTAGGGGTTGTAAAGATTAAGATCAAGTAATTGCCAGTAGTACGATTTTGCATACTTCTTTATTTTTAAAGAACTATTATGCAAATAATAAGAGTAAACAATACATATATAAATGAAATAAAATATATATTCCTTAAAAGTTTTAAACTACTCCACACTTTTTTTTCAAATTATAGAGTTACGATTTTGTTTTTTTTTTATTAACATTTACAACTTGAAATAAAATATGTAAACATTGAAAATCTGTATATAAATACAATTATGCAAATAATACAGTTATAACAGAAATAAAACGGAGGTGTAAATAATTATAAAATAAACAACAGTATGGTAGCAGTCATATAATTTTTCATACTCAAATAAATTAAAATAGAATTTACAGAACTATTTACGTTTATCTTTAAAATCCACAGCTATCGTGTGGTTGGTTAACGTCAAGTCACCCCATGCTCGTGCCTTCATGCTTCCTCCTCCAGCCCAGATTCTTGTTTTTTTTTTTTTTTGCGAGTGAACGAACTACTTCTCGAAATGAACTGGTTGGGCACAACGCTAATGTCCAGCCTTAGAAAACACTCTTTATTACCATCAGCAGTTTTTTTACACGCTTTATATTAGCTTGACCTGTATCTATCTATCTATATATCTATCTATCTATCTATGTAACGGAATATTTCAACGCGATTTTCACCCACTTAAAATCATTGGATCGACTGACACTTTGTATACTTGTAGAGGACCCGTGACAATACATTAATTTCATAATTAGTTTCTAAAATCCTGGCCATAAACATCAGAAAATCAAAAAAAGTGTTTTTGTATCAATGTAACGGAATTTTTCAACGCGATTTTCACCCTCTTAGAAACATTGGAGCGACTTGAAACTTTGTATACTTGTAGAGGACCCGTGACAATACGATAACTTCATATTTAATTTCTAAAATCCTGGCCATAATCATCAGAAAATCAAAAAAGGGTTTTTGTATCAATGTAACGGAATCTTTCAACGCGATTTTCACCCACTTAGAAACATTGGATCGACTTGAAACTTTGTATACGTGTAGAGGACCCGTGACAATACAATAATTTCATATTTTGTTTCTAAAATCCTGGCCAGAATCATCCGAAAATAAAAAAAAAATGAAAACTGGTATAATAGGTTGCGGACTTGTCGAGTTTTTAGTCAATCGTTGTAAGAGCTCAGCTGGTAGAGCAGTGAACTCTTAGTGGTATATAATTTCAGTAATCCATACGTCGCTGGTTCAAATCCGGCTGGGAGGGTTTTTTTTATAGAAGAGTATTACTTTTAGCTCATACTACAATAGTATCGAATTTAAAGATATTTATATTTTTATCTTATTCTGTAAAATATTAAAACTAAAAAATAAAAAATAAATACTAGTTTTATAAAACTAAAAGAACACGCTTTATTAGAAACTAAAAAATGAAAAATAATTTTAATTTCCAGTACGCTGGAGATAAAATAAAGTGGGCAACAACAAAAATTATCTCCAACACATATAGAATAAAATTAGAGTTATCAACAAAAAGAAAATAATTTTACCATCAAAAGCGTGGGGTGCTTTTTATGATTTTTACATTTTCTTCTTAGAGAGCTTACTTTTACCAATATATGTTTATTGTCAAATATATTAATTGCTATAGAGCACCCCACGCTTTTGATGGTAAAATTATTTTCTTTTTGATGATAACTCTAATTTTATTCTATATGTGTTGGAGATGATTTTTTTGTTGACCACTTTATTTTATACCAAGCGTATTGGAAATTAAAATTATTTTTCATTCTTTAGTTTTCTAATAAAGCGTGTTCTTTTAGTTTTTTAAAACTATTATTTATTTTATTTATATTCTTGCTGTACTTAAACACATTTTTTTCCACCGGAGGGTCTTAGTATTCTTCAAGTTGCTCTCTCGGGTGTTGGAGGCCTGTGTTGTGGATGTTTCTCCTGCTGTTCGAGGATCTCGATATGGTTCTCTCTAGATTGTCAAGGATCATATTGTATGACTATTTCATTTCTTTCTGCACTTATAATTTCTCCCTCAGTAGTCAGAACGACATTAATACAATTCTTATGTTTCATTTTATTCGGATTGCTATTTTACTGAATTAAATAAATAATTAGTCTTCTTTATTCCTTGTGCTTTTTTGTATTACTTTATTTATAATTTTGTATAATTTTGAGCTACATTGTTGTTCAAATTTTGGTTTATAATATATTTATTTTTCTTTTTTTATTTATATTCTTGCTGTACTTAAACACTTTTTTTCCTTGTTGACAATGTTCACTTTATAATTGTGTAGCTTACTAAAATTTGATTTTTCAATATGCAGAAATGAAAGGTTTTTTTTTTTTGCTTGGCGAATGAATGAAGAAGGGTTTCGCTAAATTTTGTGAACGAACTAGTTCAATTGAATGGTTTACAAAAGTGAGTGCGAGTGAACGAACTACTTCTCCAAATGAACTGGTTGGGCACAACGCTACTTGCATCCACAGCAATGATGAGAGGTATATCTTCAGAAAAAAATCGATTTGCAGGCACGAACCTCAAATCGAATCCAAAAATTGGTTTACAAATTATAATAATCATGTAGGTAGGGAATTAACCGTATCAGCTAAGTAATCTAAATACGACGAGAAACCATTTGCGGGGGCTAACAAGTATTCAGGTGAACAGGAATTTTATTCACAATGTATTTTCTTATTTAACGATTGTAACCAGAGTCCCGCATTTTCGTCCAGATATAAAAGGATGTCGTCATCCACCAACATTCATAAAAGTTCGAATAACTATGTAATTATAAATTTTTGGCCCCATGTTGTACTAGTCTTTCTTCCTTCTCTCAATATGAGTTGAGTTTTGTTACACTCTATATAAAAGACGATACTATGGAAATGTTCTTCTTCTTCTTCGTCACGTTTTAGGCTTTTTGCTAGCTTGTTCCGGCTCCAAATTGCTGCTCTTTCATCTTTTCTTTGGTTTTCCCAAACTACTTCCTTATTTATGTTGCTGATTTTTGTATTCTGTTCTCATTCATCCTTACTAAGTGTTCTTTCCAGTTTGTTATGTATTTCACTATTGTTGTGTTTAATTCCTCTACTAAGAGTAGAGTTATATTCTTGTCTCTTCTTCGATAGGGCCTATCCTATTGGTCTGAGGAATTTCATTTTAGCAGCTTGGATTCTGGCAGATTGTTGTGCTCTCAATGTCCATATTTCGGATCCGTAAGTTATAATAGGAACTGCCATTGTCTTGTATAATTTCATTATAAAGCCTTTTCTGTCTTTATTTTTTCAAAGTTTGTTTTTTTAGTGTTCCTGTTATATATAATTAAACTTATTAATTTGTTATTATATAGGCCTATGTTTCCGTTGTGTATGATATTTCGCAACCTACGAAGTTACATTTTGTCACTTGTTCTATTGGTTTATTTTCTAATATTATCTTTGTCCGAACTGCTTGAGCGCCCTTGAAAGCCATTGTTTTTTTATTTTTCTGATGATATTTCCATATTATATTTTTTTATATTTCGTTTAGTTTATACAACATTCTTTGTAATTCGTTTTCTGATTTTGCTATTAAATTCTGGTCATCTGCAAAAGCTAATGTTTTTATAATTAGATTTCCTAAGTTAATACCCGCAGTTGATATAGGTTTCCATGATCTTACACAATTAAAGTATAAATTATAAAATAGTTACCTAAAAGGTCCTTCTCCTCAACTTAAAAATTATTAATTATCTGTAGTGCTTTCGGGACTAGTCCCATCATCAGCAGAAGTATTAGGTAACTATTTTATAATTTATACTTTAATTGTGTGACTAATGCCACAACGGAATTTTATCATGAATTTTATTCATGTTGTCCATGATCTTATCATGTCGCCAAAACAAATGTTAGGAAAGAGTGGTTTATAATGGACAACCTTGTCTAACTCCTCCTGTTATATGTATTGGTTTCCTTTGATTTATTCTTACATTTGTTTTTTTTCATACCTGCTAGCAGGTGTAGTGGAATTCCTTCTTCGTTTAGTATGTTTCATAATTTTGGTCTAGATACTTTATCAAAAGCATTCTTATAATCTATAAAGAAGATTTTTTGTTACATTTCCATAACCTATGGATATGTAACAGAAAAAAAAAAACACAAAACTCTCAAGTAGAGGAAGGTATGAACACTGTTTATATGGTATTTCTTAGATCCGAAGCTAGCGCGTACAGTCATAATTCGAAATAGAACGGCAGATTTCACAAGAACAATAACAGATTTTGGTTAATCGAAATTACACTGCGCATGCGTAGTCTGTTTCTCTGTTTTAGTATAGCAGCTACCGATGCGTGAATCATACCTAAGGAATCCCTTTTAAGTAAGCGATAGAATCCCCATTGAAAAGTAAGATTGAAATTGTGTCCGCTCGGTATTTCGGAATTTCCTGTGAATTCAGCTACTGTCGCGTCCAAAATTGGATTTCCATACACTCGACTACAGTACGGGAGAAGAAATCAAGAGGAGAACGATAGCGTGCTATACGAAGCCAAAATAATTTTAACATGCACAGTCTATATCAGTGGTACTCACTAGAAATTACAAGAGAGCCAAATATAAGAAACCATATCTGTTCGAGAGCCGCACCAAATTTCACAGTTCTCAGTCTTGGTAACACGCAGCTTTTTTTTTTTACATTTAAGGACAAAACACAATTACTGATTACTGTCATTTAATTTTTGTTAATAATTAACTGTTTATTATTATTATTATTATTATTATTATTATTATTATTATTATTATTATTATTATATTACGGTACTGTACATAATTTTAAGGCAACTTGCAGTTGTGTAGATTACTGCTGTGAAGTTGATGGTCGAATTCTGCTACTCTCCTGTACTATTTTGTCAATACGAGCTGGTTGATTTGCCACACATATCCGCAGCAGGTTTTCCAAGTTCACATTGGTGAGACGAGATCTATGTTTACCCTTGATGAACTTTATCTTACTGAAAGTCATTTCACAAACATACGTTGATCCAAAAAGACACAGAATTTTATATGCACACGACACCAAGTTTTCGAACTGTTTTTCCGGAACTGTATTCCAAAACTCTAAAATTGAATTCGTTTTTCGTTTCTCTTGAAAAATACCTTCCAGTTCTGAATCCTGCTGGAGATCAATAAGTTCATTTTTTAGATTTCTAATCTCAGGACCAAAAATTGACAACCCAGTTACATCTGTTGTCGTTATTGACCAGGGATTTTCAACTAATCGAAATGGGTTTCGAAACTTTCTAAAATCATTAAATCTCGCGCTGAAATCATGGTGTAGTACAGTGAGCAATTTTATGAAGGGTTGCAAGTTTATTTCTTCCTCTGAATATTCTTCAGTAAGATGTTGGGAATATGGGAAACTAGTGAAATCATTATTACTAAGTTCTTCTGTATACATTTTTATTTTTCTTCTAAAGACAAAATTGCACTTGTGAGCTGAGTAATAAGTTTATTTGTACCTTGCATTTTAATTTGGACATCATTCAGTATTCCTGTTATGTCAGCCAGGAAGCCAACTGTTAACCACCATGAAGAAGAGTCTAGTTCAGGGTATTCTTTATCTCGTTCACTTAAAAAGAGTTTTATTTCATGACGAAGTTTAAAAAATCGTTCCAAAACTCTTCCTTTACTCAGCCACCTAACATCACTGTGATGAATAACATCATCATACTGTGAATTAAGCTCTTTGAGAAATTCTATGAATTAACTATGATTTAGTTCACGTGATCTAATGAAATTAACAATGTTAATTACTTTCTTCATCACAGATCTGAATGTTTCTTCAAATTTAGCAGCAAGATTTTCTTGATGTAAAATGCAATGGTATGTTAATAAGCGGTCTCTATTTAAATGTTTTTTAAACAGAGAAATTAATCCTGTATTACAACCTACCATTGAGGGACAACCGTCAGTGCACACTGATAAAAGTTTGTTTAGATCAATTTTCTATTTGTCAAAAAAAGATTTAACTGTTTCAAAAAATCTAATCTCCGTGTCTGACCTGTCATAGGTATTATAGATAAAAATTCTTCCTATATAATCCTTATCTCATTACGATATTTAACAAATAAAAGCAACTGATATCTGTGGACGAATCCAGAGCAAGGCTGAAATAGTCACATTCACGAATTTCATCGAGAGTACAAAGGAGCATGTCTAGAGACATTTCGTTAACTCTCCTAACACAAGTAGAATCGGAAAGTTGTAACTTTTGTATGTCACTTTTTATCTGTTTTGCATTTGGGAATTTAGAAAATAATGTGTCACAAACGACTAGAAAACCTCCTTAAAAATCTCTGCATCGGCAAACGGTTTCATTTTGCATGCTAAAATTTCTTCTATTTCATATGCTGCTTTTGTTACCAATTTATTTTCACTTACGGTATCCAACATCATTTTCCGTTCAGACACTATTGACATTTTTAATGTTTTTAGTTTTTCTGCTCTCAATTTAGAATCTTTAAGATATTTGCACTCAAAATTTGAATGCACCGTTTTATAATGCCTATTAAGATTAAATCGTTTATAACCTTGAACTACGTCTCGATATAATAAGCACATCGCACTGCCTTCCTTTTTAGCAGGTATAAGAAAAATTCATGCTCCCAAGTATCTTGAAAAACTCTTCCTTCATCTTCGAGTTTTCTCTTTTTCCCTTTCGTAAAAACACCAGCCATTATTAAACACTGAAATTCACTTCACTTCAACCGATTAGGTAACACACAGTATCCAGTCGCTTGTTCATAGAAACTAAATTGTATAATATTTCATTATGAAATATTCGGACGACAATGTAGAAGTTTAAACGGTTTTGAAAACAAACGTACACATATTCAAAACCAATAACACTAGCCATGACATTGCATTGCATTGTTGAACACGTGCGGTACTGTACTGCTCGGAATGACACAGGGATATCCAAAGTTTTGTAGAATTTCAATAAAGATAATATTATTTTATACTTAGAATTTAAAATTTAAATGTAATGTAGTGAAGGTAAAATTATTCCAAGAGCCTTAATAAATATCTTCAAGAGCCTCATGCGGCCCGCGGGCCGCGTAATGAACCGCTGGTCTATATGTTCTTGGACTCCAGGCAGGAACAATAGGATGTCCTGTGATGTAATCACTAAAGATGAAATCTATCCTTCCAATGAGGCGAGATTCACTAAGGCTTCAATCATACAGTAGAGGTCATTCTGAAGTCTGAACAGTAGTCAGATGTAAACAAGAGTAGGATTCAGACTTACAGTGTATATTTCGATGGAACAAAGAGGTTCCGCACTGACTGCTCGGGACATTTTGAGTGAAATAGGCTATAAGTTCACATACTACTGCACAGGATGCTAAACAACACAGTTTAGCAATGCTGCTGTTACCAGACGGTACAGAAAACTATTCTAACCCCATTTCCTCTGACGTCATGTACAATGGTGGCATCAATCATACGCTGATATTGTGTTTACGAAGGAATTATTCCATCTCTAGTATCATTCAGTCCAAGTTAGCGGGGAAATATCCTTCTGGCTTATTCCCAGGCCACGGCGACCCCTACTAACAGCAAGTTGTTCTGTCCGGGCTGCGCGCACAGTCGGTACTTGTTATTGCGTCATTTCATTTTATATTGTAGGACGCTGCTATTGCCGTTCGGTTTCAGTCTCCAGCATCGTTCTCAGTTAGTTAGTAACTTAGTTACAGACGCTCTTTAAGAGCTCATGTCAATAGCGTCACAACTCAATTCTGGGGGAGAAAGGTCCGACAAAATATGTTACTCTTATTTCAGACTTGAGGATCCTTTAACTAACTAACTAACTCACTCACTGGCTCTATCGAAGCCGTAGTTTCATGGCCGTGCAGATATAAGCTCTCCATACATCCTTATACTGAGCTAATATTTTCCAATCGTCCCCTGTATAATCTAGTCCCTCAAATCATGGTTAATGTTAACATTTCAAGAATTTTTTTGATTGCTTAACATTTATGTAATAATATTTATTTATTTAAAAAATTAAATTCTATGTAATTCTGTTCTATAGTGTTCTGCCCGAGGGCAGGTCTTTCACTGCAATCATAGTATTTTCATGCTATGCTTTGCAGCTTTACCAGGGAATTATAGGTGTGGTAGCTTCCCGTTGCTTTCCACACCGGTGACGGATGATGATAATGATGCCCAAATGATGTTCGGAGAACCTTTTGGGCCTTAAAGCTTCCTGACATTTGTCTTACAGGTGAGGAAAACCCCCGAAAAAACCTCACTCGGGAAACTTGTCCCGACCGGGAATCGATCCCGGGTCCGCTGAGTGACAAGGCAGCACGCTATCTCCAGACTACAGCGGGGATTATACGTAATGTGAACTATAATTATGAAGCTATTTTTGCAATAATTGATGTGTTTTACAAATACAATTCGAATTTCCGACCACAGCTACGAATCCGTCTTAAACTTCGCAACTCTTCTGTGAAACCTCACTTTCCTTGGGGATCCTTACGAAAATCTACGACACTCCGACCCACGGCTTTCGACGGAAGTAATGCTGAGGATATTTACGCTTTTAACCCTTAAGTTCGCAGTGTATCCCACAGGATACATCAATTGATTTAATTTATTTAATACTAGCTAATACGCGGCGTGCGCTGCTACATCTAAAAAATGAAAATTAATGTGCTTTTATGTTTAGTTGAATAAGTGAGAGGAAAAATAATTATAAATGTACATCGTAATTATTTTAAGATTAATCAATTGAGTTGGTGTTTACTTGATGAAAATCCATATCTATTCTTAAATAAAAATAAAACTAGTTTTTATTTGAATTTCATGTTTACTTTATATAATTCAGTTATAGCCTATATGAATTATGTAATAATATAAATCAAAATAAAACTACATTTTAGTTTTATGTATTAATATTTGTACAAGAGTCCCCGTACTTAATTACTTGTGTTGCCCGGGAATCTACGTATCGCGATCTTCTTTGTATTAAAATGAGCTAAACGCCACTTCTTATTTGTGAGTTATCCGTAAAAGAATCCCCCCATGTGCTGATTACCTTACACATGATCTACGTACTTGTCTCGATCTTCTTAAATGAAAGACAAAAATGATTATTGTCAGTTATCCATCAGAGATAAACCTATTCTATCGCAGACTATTTTTGTAGAGCTTTTGGAAATAAACATTTCTGTGTAAAGTAAGTGTTGGTATTTGTTCATGGTTTGTGCCAGCGTAAGCCATTTAGGCGTCCAAAAAGCTACTTTTTTCACGTTTTCCACTCCAGAGGGCGGAATTTTTAAGGGTGTTAGAGTTGAGTTATCCACCTCTCTCTACTATCTGCCTTCTGTTCATCCCGGAAATCGCCTGAACATTTTGCAAAACGCCCCATCACAAGCGAATCAACGGTATGGCCGCGCATAATGTACGAACAAACAAACAAACCAACAAACAAACAAACATTCATTTTTATATATTAGATCTTTAATAAAACTTAATAGATAGAAACCAACCTGGCTCACGCCGGTCTGAACTCAGATCATGTAAGAGTTTAAAGGTCGAACAGACCTATTACTTAAGCAGAAGAAAACGAACAAGAAGAAAACACTTAAATGTGTATCGAATTACACAATACACCTAATAGTAACAGTTGTACAATATTGTGTTTTCACTGCTGTCTGCCACATTTAAATGACTGTCACCAAAAATTAATGCTTTGCCAATTTAAGAGTTAAAAATCAATCGACCGCTGTCGGTTTTGAATCCGATAATTAGGAACCAGAGGCGAGTGTGGCAACACCAGTCCACCAAAATCGACTCCACTCTTTTACTTCAACTTCATTTCTTATTTGTCTGTCCATTTCATAAGTTCCATTCTTCTACAGAAACTATATAGACAAACATGCTGGCGTTTGTTAGAAAACTGGGTTAAAAACAGTCTCTGATACAAAAAAGAAAGTAAGAGCTAAGATTACGAGGGAACATGTGAGAAAAACTTCCTTTTCAACTCCAGCTGTACTGAAGAGCTGTTGAACTCGAGGATTGCTCTTCAAGAATCAAATGCGTAAGCTGAATACAGACTTCTGAAAACTGCTGGGTTTGGCGCCTTGTGTTACAAGGAAGATAATGTTTAAAACGGAGGCCTAGCTGTGGTCGGAATTTCGAATTGGATTTGTAAAACACTGTCAATTCTTGCAAAAATAACATAATTTTATTTTATATTACATAGAATTTTAGTACATTACGATGCGAGGTTGGGAAGTGGTTTTTACAGAAGCGAGGAAATTATTAAAAACCTAGCGATAGCGAAGTTTTTAATTCCCAAGATTCTGTAAGAGTCCCGCGCCGTAGCCGAGCGGTTAAGGTAGGAAGCCTTGGCGCAGAGCTACGGGACTTGCGCTGGTTCGAGTCTCCATGGGGGAAGAAATTTTCTCATGGTATTTCGGCCAGTATGGGACCGGTGCCCACCCAGCATCGTGAGACAATTGGGTAGCTACAATAAGTAGCGGCTCCAGGTTGAGGAACCAGCTATAACGGCTGGGGGACTCGACATGCTAACCACATGTCACCCCTACACTGGCTCTTGATCATCTACCTCTGTGATTGACACATGTGGATGTGAAGGGCCACAGCAGCCGGCTGGTAAAAGGACAACCGCTGAAAAAGTGGAAAGACCCTCAACCGGAGAGATTCTGAAAAAAAAAAACTTCACAAATGTGTGTTGTACACTATTTTCTGCACGATGGTGTTTTCAAAATAATAAATAACAGTAATATAATAACATCTTTGTTGGAAATGTTTGCGTTCATTATAAACAACATTAGCAGTCTGGCCAATGTATATACGCTAAATGCCGAAAATAATCTAGTTGAGACTACAGTAGGCCGTGACACCAATCAGGCTTAAAATGGCGGCAATTATGAATGATGGTAATCAAAGTAACGAAACTGAAGAAGCGTTGGAAGTTGGATGTGCTTCATTAGTGCCAGATAAATCTAAATCAAGATATGAAAGAAATACATTTAATTCAGAAAGTGGCTGGAGGAGAAGAATTGTACTGTAAATGATAAAAAAGTATAGTTGCTTATTTCGTGCTCAGAAGTGAAATATTTGAAGTCTCCTGTGAGTTTGGGATCAAAATATTCAATGCAAAGACGATGATAATGATAATCATCATCATCTGCATTCATGGATTAGGTCTGTTGACCCGTTCCGACTTCAGCCCATCTCTTTCTAGGTCTGCCCACATCTCGGGTGCCTTTAGGTTTGTATTTTGTTATTTGTTTTGGATATCTATCTTCATTCATTCTGTCTATGTGTTGCTTCCATTTTTGTCTATATGTATCTATTTTATCAGTTATTGCAAATATTTCAAGTTCCTGTCTTATTTCTGTGTTCTTTATTCTGTCTTCCTTAGTGCACCCTTTAACAGATCTCAAAAATTTCATTTCTGTCGCCGTTATCCTACTTAGATCTTGTTTTTTTATGTATCCAGGCTTCTGATCCATAGAGCAGTACCGGTACTGCCAATGTTTTTATAGAATTTCAATTGGGTCTCTCTTGTTGTTTTATTATTTAGTGATCGTTTTATCGTTCCACATATTCCCTGGAATTTTGCTATTTTATTAGTTATATCATTGTCATAATTAAATTAAATGTCACATCCTAGATAATTGAGATGGTTCACCTGTTCTATGATTAAAGACGATGATAAATAAAAAAAAGGTATCAATAGTGCAGATTTTGTTACACTAGTTAGCATCCTCAAAAATAATAATATTGGGCATAAAGTTGAAAAGTCTAAAGTTTTATGTAGAGAAAGGATGAATAGGGTAGACTTACTGTATTTTGTTAAGTCAACTTTTCAATATTGCTTCAAATAGAGTTGAGTTTATTTAAAATTCAGTGATTTGTTTCGTAAAATAAATATTAACACTACTTTTGGATATATTTTTGTAAAATACATTGTGCGTAGTATACAAAATATAGCAGTAATGGTTGAGATTATATTCTGAAGATCCCGTATTCAAATCCCAGTTTCAAACAATATGATTTTTTCCCTTGCTATCATGTGCAGTGATAAACTGACTTATGCAGCTTTCTGTATTGTCGCCATTGATTAATTATACCCATAAATATTAATATATTATGTAAATCTTATATAGGGCATTTTTGTTATGTCGGATGTACTTGTGACGTATATAAAAACCTACACTGCAACGCATCTAAGCGACACATCTCCGCCCTTTACTTATAACAATGGAATAAATAACAATAAAGAGAATGACGCACAATGTGCATAGTTTATTACATAGTTAATTCAAACTATCTGCGTTTAATCGCTACAGAATTAACAATGACAGCTCATTTTCCACATGTCGTTACTTGATATGTTTCACATAGCTTTCCGCACAATTTACACACATAATGTGAATATGGTTCATAGAATCTGTCTACGACACATATCCTATTATGAAACCCGTGCACCGCAAATCGTGTCATTAGATGACGCGGGTCATAGTCTTAGTTCTTCCCCTCTCTCATTCTCGTCACTTGCAGTTTTTCAAAAGAGTTTGTCATAGGTCTTGGTGAAAGGTAGTAGCAGTCGTAGCCTTAGTTCTTCTATGTAAAATTGCTTTATGGAGAGCAAATAAACTAGGCTGGATGGAGAGATACATCATAACTTTCAACCGTTCTATCATTTGCAGCTCCTTCTTCCCAAGATGTTCCCCATCTACTCTCTAACGTTTTACATATTTTTTGTCTAATGCCACCAGGTTATATTTTAAGACATTACTGGCTTTCACCTCTGGCATTGGCGGGAATGTAATCCATTTATTAGGTTGGGGCACCTGGATGCCGGAGTTACATTACTCCGTTGGTATAATGGGCAATTAATGATAATAAAGCGCCTGGGAAGCCTTAATCTATACGTAACTCAAATTGCAGACCATGGGCAATCACAGGAATCATTCCCTTTATGGAAATATTTCTGTGGTCTGAGCGGGAATGGAACCCGGACCTCATGAACCGTAGTCAGAAACACTAACCACTTAGCCATGAGACTGGTCTCTAACGTATGTATGATAGTAGGAGTTATATTTAGTTGAAACAGGCGTAGAACTGTCTTCAGTGGTAGCTTCTAATTCCATTCATAGCTTCAAAGGCTGCCACTGTTTTCTCTTGGATATACATTGTGAATTTTACCTCTTTATTTTATTTATTTTTTATTTTACCTGACAGGTGGTTTGGAGCACTACTTCTAGTTGGTTATAGCCTCAGCACTATACATTTAAATCTAACCCACTGATTGGCTGGTAGTGGGTCAACAAAACTGTCTCCTCTGTTTTAAGTTTCATTACATTTGCACAATTTACAGTTGAGTAAACAATTGTTGGAGTTGGTCCAGTGATGATGACGTCAGAGCCATGTCACCCGAATGCATAAAGATCGAGACGTTATGATCCGATACAACTTATGTTCGCATCCATGGTTGCTATAGTGAATTTGAGAGGACTCATTTGATCACTCTATCTATCTATCTATCTATCTATCTATCTATCTATAATGGCGTAGCCCAGTGTTGAGCCACTTTGTTAGGAGTTACTAGACCAAGTTCATTTTAGTTACCTTATTTGTCTATAGATGTCATGAGTGGCATGCGGTGAACATACCGACTCAATGAGACATCTAGCAGGCAACTAAGGTATTACTAGGATGTTTGAGATCGGTAAATTTTACTTAGACGCCTTTTCATTCAGGCTTAAGGATCTTTTACGAGACTGAAAATATTCAGTCCCCCGGAGGACTTTCTCCTTGGATTTTCCATACAAAAAATCCATCGGCTGCGGCCCCGTTTAAACCCGCGACCCTCGGGACTAGAGGTAAGGAGTATAACCACTAGTCCACCTATTTAATAGTTTGTATATATTTAGTTCTGTTCGTATATCTTCATTTCTTTTCGTTTCCGATCGCTATTGTATAGCCAGCCACACACCTCAAAACCTCATTTTTCAAGTTTCTATTCTTCATTCCTGGTTTTCCCATCCATATACAAGTTTTTGAACCGCCATCGGTTTTATACAATTTTAAGTGTATCCTTTATAGTTCTCTTGAGACTTCGTTGTATGTTGCCACACATATAATTAAACTTTTATATTTTATTTGCAATGTCTTCACGTTTTCTATATGGCACATTGTATCCTAGATAATTAAAATTGCTCACCTGTTCTATTGTTTTATTCTCTAATGAGATTTTTACTCTTAATGGTTCATACACTCGAAAAGCTAAAACTGTTGTATATTGTTTTTTTGTAATAGTAAAGTAGTTTTTTTTTCAGTTTCCTGAAATTTCCCTCCGACTTCACGTAAAGACAGTAACATTTCAATTAGGGAATTCATCCAACCGGCGCTGTCTGCTGGAGAATTAATGTTACTTTAAAATCACAGAGTTGCTTATTATTTAATCCTTTCCTTCTTTCTTTCTACTTTTTACAAGGGAACTGTCAACCATTGCATGCCGAAACCCACTTTAAAATTTATACCAGATAAACATTGTCGTGTTTCGTGGCCGTGTCCAAAACTTATCTGCCGTTTTTAAGTGCAAGTCATTAAAATCCAATGCCAAATCTCTCATTTAAACTATGATGAAGTACTACAATTCCTAAATTGGTAGATTGGATAATCCTCACTACCTGCCATCCGCACTGCGTCCCGCCTCGTTCCATCCCGTTCTTTCTCAAACAAGGAGTCCATCTGCTCCGTACAGTGAGTTGCCATTACTGGATTCTAGATTCGATTTCTGTTCCTTGCATATATTTTTTGGGCACGCCCTTGGTACGTCACAAAGAATTTTTAAGGTAGGTTTCGACACGTAATGGTGACAGCTTAATCTAACAAGGGTTAAACACTCCTTATACAGGTACTTTCGCATCCCAAGCCTCCCGATCAATTACAGGGACACGACCTATCAGAATAAAGTTTTTAATTTATGATCATCTGCATATACTTTTCACCATTAAAGGACATGAGGTCCCCAGAATAAGAGATCACCTTAATACCAGGGCCACCTCCAAGCAATGCAATTGATCAAATATTCATTTACTATTTAGTCTTCTTCTTCTACATCATGAAATTAGGTATTTTGGCCTGTTTTCACATCATGTGGGATTTAGTGAATCTTCCCATCTAGTAAATGGGCGTCTAACACTTCTATGTCCATTTGGTTTGCAGTTTAATAATAGCCGAATGATTCTGCATGTAGGCATTCTTTGAGCGTATTCTTATCAGTCGTTTCTCATATTGTCAATTCTATTTATTAAATTTAAAATATTTAAGTCTTTTCTAATATCTCCATTTCTTTTTCTGTCCGAAATTGCCATACCTGCTACTGAACGCAAGAACTTAATTTCGCAGTTTCTATTGTTCTTCCTTCTGAACGGTTAATAGTCCAGTTCTCAGTTGCATATGTTAAGGTAAGAACTGCCATAATTTTGTAAAATATTAATTGTGTACTCCTTAACGTTTACTGGTACATGAGCGTTAACCATGTAAAAAATATAATAATGGTACAGTAGCTTCCAAATTTTCATTTTTATATTTTTTCATATAGGGCTTTCATATTTAACAGTGTTCGTTTTATATATTTATTTTTCAAATGCCCCAGGTTTGTCTTTCGACATTCCTGGTTTCTCTCCTGGCATGGCGTACTTGTAACCCACTTCTGAGGTTGGGGCGCCTGGAAGGCGGGGTTACGTTGCCCCGATGATATGATGGGTGATGATGATAATGGTGCGCCAGGAGAGTACCTAATCCTAAGCTTAACCTAAGATGAATATGAATGATGATGATTGTGATGGCCATATGATTTCGGGGACCATTTGGGCCTTAAAGTTTTCCTGACATTTGTCTTACAGGTGAGGAAAACCCCCGATAAAAACCTCACCCAGAAAAACTGTCCCGACCGGGGATCGAACTCGGGCCCGCTGCGTGACAAGGCAGCACGCTACCTCGAGACCACAGCGGTGGACGTGTTCGTTTTATAGTGCCACACATTCTGTAAAATCTATGTAATTTAATATCAATGTCTTCCCTCTGACAGTATGACACTTACATCCAAAATAATTAAAATTGTTCACCTGTTGTATGATATTGTTATTAATGCTGATTTCACACCACATAATATCCCGTTGAATGCCGTGATCCGTAACTCTCGATTTATTTTCAGAGATTGTCATATTAAATGTCTTTGCTACTTCATTTAATTTTTACGCTGCTAACTGTAGATTACTTTCTGAATGGCTAAGGATTGCCTGATCGTCTGCAAACAGTACAGTAAACAGAACTGAATTGTCAACTTTAAAATCTGTGATTAAAATTGATTGTCATTGCATAATGACCTCATCAGTATATATATATATACTAAAAAGGTCCACCGCTATGGTCTGGAGGCAGCGTGCTGCCTTGTTACGCAGCAGGCCCGGGTTCGATCCCCGGTCGGGACAGTTTTTCTAGGCGAGGTTTTTATCGGGGTTTTTCCTCACCTGTAAGACAAATGTCAGGAAAACTTTAAGGCTCAAACGGTCCCCAAAATCATATGGCCATCAACATCATCATCCTTATCATTTATCATCATCATCATCCTTCACCCTTGTGGAAGAAAACGGAAAACTACCACACCTACAATTCCCTAGTAAAGCTGCAAAGCATAGCATGAAAATGCCATGATTACAGTGAAAGATCTGCCCTCGGGCAGAATTACTATGGATGGACAGGATGGATGGATACAAAAAGTGCACGAGTTAGCGGTCATCCTTGCCTGACCCCTTGATTAATTTCTAATGTATTATCACTCGTTATACTTCCTTTGTCACTAATTATTTTTTATTTAAAATGTAGGTTTTGCACAACTTTGACATTATGTCCTGGGAACCATTTATCGTACATTCATGTATTTAGTATTAAGGAACTCGCAGTTAATGCCTAAACTAGGAAGTGAAGAAATATTTATTATTAGAGTTAATTTTGATTGCTATATTCTAATTTAAGATGTGTTTGTCCTGGTGAGTGGAAGAGAAGACCTTAACTCCACCAGGCTAAATAAATTGATAAACAAATAATAATACATTATCAATATTAAAGACTATATGAATGGCATCCTATCAGAAAGAAGAAAAGAGGAAGACCAAGGTTAACATGGAAGGAAAACATGAAGAGAGTAATGCAAGCTAGAGGGCTAAGCATCGAAGATGCCCAAGACCGTAGGCTTTGGAGGTTTGGCACGGGAAGACGGCAGCAGCTGTAAAAACCCGAAGATAGATAGAGAGAATATTAAAGACAATACACACACAATTTATGCTAAACAATGGGTGATCATGATAACCAGAAGGTATTTGGGAATTATTTGGACCCTAAAGTTTACTGTTAGCTAATCAAATAACTCACTGACACTATCGAATACCTAGATATATGGTCGCGCAGACATAAGCTCTCCACATATCCCTATCCTGAGATGTTTTCCAATCATCCTCTGTATAATTCACTTCCCTCGGATCATAGATAATGTTATTCTTCCACCTCATTCTTGCATGTCTACTGGGCGCTTTCCTCTCTGGTTTTACTTCAGCAAATTCCCTTGCCCCTCTTCCATTTCCCTATTAGTGCCACATGTCCTACCTATCGTACTCTACGAGACTTAAATGTTCTAATTATATCTGTTTTCTTATAAAGATAATTTACCATAATTTTATATAGTCTTCTCCATTCACCTTTCTGTTCATCTTCTTTAGTCCAAAAATGTTCTTTAGAATGTTTTACTTAAAGTAAGAAACCATGTTTCGTATATAACAATATAACACTTTTACATATTTCTCGTTTAATGTATCTTGAGAGCAGTATGAATGACAAGAGTTCATGTAATGCATAATAACTAACACACACTGGTACTATCGATCCCATAGGTTCGTGACAGTGCGGACATAAGCTCTCCAATCATCTCAATTCTGAGATGTTTCCAATCATTCCCTATATAATTTACTTTCTTCAAATTATGGTTAATATTATCCTCCCACCTCATTCTTGGTCTGCCTACTGGGGGTTTTCTTCACGGAGCCTCCATACTCCCTTTCACTTCCTATTCGTGCCACATATCCTATCCATCGAAATCTATGATACTTGAATCCTTTAATACATAATAGACTTAAAATTTAGTTTGGTGCTGGCATTTTTATTTAACAATGCTCTTTAAAGTCTCAGTCATTTGCACCAAAATTCTAATCTGGGTGTGAAGGGACTAATTTTGCTCAAAGACATCTTATTTTAGGCTTGCAATTTTTATCTATAATCTGTAATGGCGTAGCCCATTGTTGAACCTTAGCCTCTCCTTTGTCAGGAGCCACTACACAAAGTAAATTTAGTTACCTTATTTCCCCATATATGTCATGAATGGCATATCGATTCAATGAGACATCTAGCAGGTAATTAAGGTATTAGTATGACGTTGAAATCGGTCAATTTTGCTTAGAGGCCTTTTTATACAGGCTTAAGGATCTTTTACGACCATGGAAATCTTCAGACTCGGGACCCATGACTTAAAAGTCCATCCCGGAGGACTTGCTCTTTGGATTTTTCCATCCTAAAAAAGTCCATCGACCCCGGCCGGGTTTGAACCTTCGATTCTCGGGACCAGAGGCAAGGAGCATAACCACTAGTCCACCGCGACCGACTTGAAATCTTTTACTTGTAAATCTATGGGATAGGAACAGGTTATGCTATCCTTCCGAAGGAAGTTATACTAAGGATTTTTTCGACCTTGAATATCCATTGAATCTGGCTAGGTTTGAATCCCGAACCTTGGAACCAGTGGCAAGCATGGTAATCACTAATATACCGGGACCGGCTGTTAACTGGCATTCGTATTAAAGATGACGTAAACGCCCGAAATAATCTCACCGAGGAACACGATCCTGCTGCGTGCGATAGAACGACGTTACCACAAGATCATAACAGTGGACTTATCTATTCCAAAACAGGTTAATTTGCCTATTGTTTAAGTTTGATGTGTTCTGACGAGCAGTCTGCAATTGATTGCACTTCCACTAGAACACTTAAGGTTGCGTAATGCGAACCCAAGAGGTTTAGAGTTATGCAACATTAATCACTAAACTACAGTAATTGAATTACAGTATAGATCGATATGTTCAAGAGATGTCTCTAGTGGAATGCAGTTGTCCCCTGATTCAACTTTTACAACTAGAATACCACAGTATGTTAAACTTCTAACAAGAGGATACCAAGTCACTTTTTGCTAAAATACGGGAATCCAAGCAGAGTACTTGAATTCAAATCCTCGTACCATTCCGTCAGATTATATTTTTTTCTTTTCAATTTCAAATAGGTTATAAGAACACCCAATTAGATATCACGTATATATAATATAAAATACAGCGTGCGGCATAAGTCAGTAGCCACTCTAAATGGTTGTAGGGGAAAAAATCAGATTTATTGAAACTGGGGTTTGAATACGGTTTAAGAAAGTATGTGGGAATATTTTTATTTCGGTTAACTGACTTATGCTGCAACCTGTATTATAGAGATAATAAATAATTACAAATTTATAAAATACAGGAATATTCTGGAAAGCAGTTAATATTTTCTTAATTGTAATACAATATTTAAAATATATTTATTTAACCTGATTGGTTATTAATATTTTAAATAGTCCATCAAACTTAAAATATTTTATATTTAATTTATTAATCAATAAGAATGTATAAAGAAAAAAAAAACAAAAAGAGATCCTAGATTGAAGTTTTATAAAACACTGGTAGTTCCTGCGTTACTTTATGGGAGTGAAACTTGGGTAATGAACAAAAAATTACAAAGTAGAATACAGAGCGTACAAATGAACTTCCTTAGAGGAATAAAAGGCTGCAAGGATCGAATCGGATAAAGAATTAATGTATAAGAACATAGTTAAATGCATATCCACAGAAATGAAAAAAATCAAAGAATATGGATATAAATGGTTTAGAAATTTATAAATAATGAATGAAACAAGATTACCAAAAGCAGCATTTAACTACAAGCCAAGAGGATCAAGGAATATAGGAAGGCTAGTGAAAATATGGGCAGATCATGATATGCGAATATGTCCAATGTGCGGGAGCTTTGAAGACGAAATACATATATTAGGAAAATATAACGATTTAGAATATTTGAGGCGTCAGTTGTTCCCGGAAAAATTTATAAATTCAAATCGCGAAAGATTGGCATGCTACGAATTAATGGTAAACCCAGAAAATTGGATAAACGTGGTAAATCTCTGGACGAAACGAGGAAAATAAATGGTGAATAATAAACCTCTATGTGCAGGCCTATTTTTTATAATCTAAATTAGTTGAGTTATTTGTATTTTGTAGCTTGTAACTGTCTTCATTTTCCGGTAGTAACGGAACACGCTCCCCGCCGGTGCTAGCACAATAGCGGGGAAAGTGAGAGCCGCTGCAACGCTGTAAAAAAAGGTTTCCGCTTAAAATGGATGCCCTCTCTCTCTCTCTCTCTCTCTATATATATATATATATATATATATATATAAAGTGTAATTGTTTGTTTATTGTAATTTAGATGTAAGACTCTTTTTTTTATTTTTTAAAACGTGGTTGAGAACAGACAAGACCTTAAGGCCTTAACTCTGCCAGGTAAAATAAAGCTATTATTATTATTATTATTATTATTATTATTATTATTATTATATAAACAAATTAATGTTTGTTTGTTTGTTTGTTTGTTTGTTCATACTTTACGCGCGGCGATACTGTAGATCCGATTGTGATGGGTTTTTTGAAAAATGTTCAGGAGATTCCCGGGATGAACATAGGCTATAAGAGAGTTGTGATATTCAAGCCCTTCGCCCCTAATAATCACCTTTTGTAGTGAAAAACGTGAAATAAAGTCCCTATTTTGACGCTTAAATGGCTTACGCTGCCTAAACCATAACAAATACACCAAATTAATGTACACATAATTGATATCTCAAAAAACCTCTACAAAAAAGTCCGCGACAGCATATGTTTATATTTTACGGATAACTCACAATAATAATTTTTGTCTTTCATTGTGCCAAAAAGATCGGGATAAGTAGATTCCCGGGCAAGCGTGATCTACCATACCGTTCATCCGATTGAGAGGGGCTTTATGAAAAATGTTTAGGAGATTCGGGGGATGAACATTAGGCTATAAGAGAGTTGTAATACTCAACCCCTTCACCCTTAAACATCACCCTTTGTAGTGAAAAACGTGAGTTAAAGTCCCTATTTTAATGCTTAAATGGCGTACGCTGCCTAAACCATGAAAATACACCAAATTAATGTACACAGAATTGAATATCTCAAAACATTCTATAAAAAAAGTCCGCGACAGCATATGTTTATCTTCTATGGATAATTCACAATAACCATTTTTGTCTTTCATTGATGCCAAGAAGATCGGGATAAGCAGATTCCTGGGCAAGCATAACAGCGCACGGCTGGTGGTAAAAACACATTAAGATTTATTTAGGAGTAACAGCGCATGCCGGGTATTAGCTAGTACTTAATAATTTTATGTAACATAATTAATGTATAAGATAATTGTATTGTTCTCTATTGTTATAATTATAACCTCAACGGGGTGAATAAAAAAGTAATGAATATTAAAAGTATATATTGTCTTCTATTATGTTTTTTTTGTTACTTTATATTATTACTAGACATTATTTTATCGGTACGTACTGTCAATAGCACGTACGGCTTACTGCCCGTGGACGCATATTTGTAAATAGCATTGTATGTATCTTACTTTTAGTCTAATGAAGACCTACTATTACTAGTTATATTGATATTTTCTTCTAGCCCCAGTTTTTAAGAATATTATTAAAATTAATTGTTGTGACATATGAGAAGGGATGGGGGTTGTCACCTTTTAATTAATTTCTGGTATACCAGTGTATACTGGTGTTCTTATTAAAAGGACATGCATATACATAGTGTATTACTTTATCATTATATCGATTGTTGTATCTGGCAGAGATAAGACGAGATAAAGGTCTGTTTAAAATCACAGTCAACACGGGACTTTAATGTGACACCTGTCCCGTTGCCAGGCAACTATCGCACTTGCAAGTCCTAGCCTTGCTCTTGCTTTCCATCCAGCAGACAAAAATTATTGGAATATTTTTATTTATCGATAATCATTTTTTTATTAAAGTTTTAATATTTAAGGCTATTTTGACACTGGGTCACAAAGTAACAGTCTGCTACCAAAACCTCCTCACAAGATCTCGGTTTATCCTATTTATTTATCAGTAGTCACCGTCCATTTCTGATATGCCTTCTCTGAAAATACGAGTATATGATCGTCTAACATTCGACACTTTTAAGTCAAGCTAAGGTTTTTACAGTTACGTGTTGGATAATTAAATTGTCTTTATCAAACAATTAAATATCGCACCTTGGGAAGAAGAGGGCCACAAGTGTAAAAGTGTCATAAATTGAGTTAAAACTACCATATGTTAGAAAATGTGGTTACAAATTTATTACTTTATGACCACGAGTCATATGTAAGATAATGGAGACAGGAAAATATTGTGTCCAATTCAAAAAACTGGATTTGCTATACCTTTTTTAAAACGTTGATTGCGAATAACTAGGAACTACACTTTTTACATTTGTGGCCGTCTTCTTCCCAAGGTGCGATATATTCTACCCATAAGTAGATATTTTCATAAGTAATGCCACGAGTGATTACCTACTAAAAAAATAAAAGATAATAAAATTAATGCTAATCTTACCTCATAGGAGATTGTTTGAGCTACTGCCCGCAATCCAGAGGATGTAGAGGATGTAGAAATCAAGAGTGGCATTTTTAGGACTATTTAACGAATAAAATTAATATGTTTACTCACAAATGTATCAGGAAATTGAAGGCAACCCGTTCAGATACCACATACAGGAAAAGACAGCGGAAGCCACGAAAGCGATATATAGAATAAAGAATATTGCACCCTTATCACTATAGAATGCCACTAGACTTTTCGACACGACAATATCCTCAATAATCATGTATTGACTGGAATTAATATGGGAAAAATTGACAATCAGTATTGAGAAAGTGAAGCCACGGTTTCTAAAATGTGTCCTCAGAGTGGGAAAATATGTGCCATCAAGGCTAGCATATGATCTGGCCAAGAAAACTTTTTACATAGAAGATCTGAGACTCAGCCTACCATCTACAGGAGCCAGCAACAAGCTACTAGAACGGAGAAGAATGAAAAGAGCAGAGATAGACATCGACTTCTATGGGACGACTACAATGATCGACCGCAACTGGACCAAAGATAATCAGGAGCAGAGGCACACCATTATGAGCTACCTATACACGGCTTCCACCATAAAATATGTAAGAACAAGACATTCCATATCCCGAACGACAAATGTATGTGTGTGAATTGTGCGGGCAGAGAATGCAACCAATATCATATCACTGAGTGTCGTGAAAGAACAAAATCGATCTCCGATTATAGCAAAGAATAATACCCATTCGGGTGAACCTTTCATCTTTATTACTCACAAATCATTATTTAAATATGGTTATTTTAAAATATTTATATATTTAATGTAAACGGCGATGTTTGAAAACAAATGAGAAATGTTTGGTTATGTTTCATTTATTCATCACTGCAACTTGACCATACTATTTATTGCCAAATAAGATCGCAATATTGTAAGAATGCACCCTAGTGGAGAAAAAATTAAACACATCAAACTGTATATTATAACCAACTTTAAGGTTATTAATTCATTTTATTCGGAAACAGTATTTAAAAACACAATTATTGAATACACGATTATCAAATTATCAAATGTGTAGGTCGAAGAAACCTGTTAATTATTTGCTATATTCAACGTATTTGTTAGAGAGTCAGTAATGCTCTGACCTGTTCAGAATATTAAAAAGGAGGAGCTTTCTTTATGTTGGTAGTCAAACTTCGATAATTATTGAGGTGAAACACGACTGTGATTGGTTGCAAAACAAAATGCATTGAAACATGATTGGTCATTGACTCCCATTTGGAGCATGAGTTAAACAGTAATTTAAATTATTCTATATGTTTATATTTTACTAACTAAACACGGCCACTCTTTGCTGTAGCTCAATCTGATATGAACTGAATGTGGAAGTAAATAAAAGTTTCTAGCGAAAATGAAATCACTGAGAAAACACATCATTCATTTCAATACCTTGCTTACGTTGCTGTTACGTGGATCGAAATGAAACGAAGGATTTTTTATTTTACAAAAAAATCTTTTTTATTGTAAAGCTAGTGAATTGACATTTTTTGTTTGTCTGTTTTTCTGCATAAATATTAAATATTAGACGGTTTTACTGGCTCTGGAGCATGCGACGTTTAATTGCTAATGAGAGAAGCGATCATTTTCAAAATTCAAACCGCACACTTGCAAAGATTGCCCTTGCGGTTTATTCATAGACATAACGAACATAGGCGTATTGGGAATTGAAGTCATTTGAACTTGAACTCGCGCGTATTCCAAAATAACGTTGAGTCAAAATTTAATTTCACTATGAAAACACATACGTATTCGAATTCAACGTTGTGTCAAAATTTCAAGTAATCGACCGTCTACTTTTCGAGTGTTACGAGCACAAACATACACAGGTTGCATTTTTATTTATAAAGATTCATCAAATTTAGACTAAATCAACGCCTATTTTATACAATAACTAGCTAATACCCGGCGTGTGCTTCTACGGCTAAATATATTAAAAATTAATGTGCTTTTATGTTTAGTTGAATAAGTCAAAGAAAAACTAATTATACATTTATATTTTTAGATACCCCCATGCTGATTACCCGGCGTTGTACGGGAAGCTATTTATCCCGATCTTCTTGACATAAATAATCCGAACACGAAAATTAATGTGTTTATTGTTTAGTAAGTAAGTAAAAGGAAAAATGTGCATCGTAATTATTTTTAGATACTCCATGCTGTTTACCCGTCGTTGTCTGGGAATCTACTCATCCCGATCTTCTTGGCATAAATGAGCTGAAAGACAAAAAGTGATGTACTTCTTATGATTAGTTGAATAAGTAAAATGAAAAGTAATTATAAATGTATATCTAATTATTTTAAGATTACCCGGTGTTGCCCGGGAATCTACTAACCTCGATCTTCTTGGCATAAATGAGGTAAAAGACGAAATTCTTATTGTGAGTTATCCGTAAAAGAATACCCGCCATGTGCTGCTATGCTTGCACAGGAATCATACGTTACTTGTCTCGTCCTCGTCTTCCTTAGCCCTCAATGAAAACAAAAGACTGGCTATTTGTGAGCTAATCCCGGTAAGAGATAACCATATGTTGCTTTCGCGGACTTATTTTTGTAGAGCTTTTTGAGATACTCAATTCTGTGAACATTTAATTTTGTCGTGTTTTTTATGGTTCACGCAGCGTAAGCCATTTAAGCGTCCAAAGAGCTACTTTTTTCTCGTTTTCCACTATAAAGGGCGATTTTTAAGGGTGCAGGAGTTTAGTATCACAACTCTCTTATAGCCTATGTTCATCCCGGGAATCTCCTGAACATTTTGCAAAAAGCCCCATCACAATCGGATCAACGGTATGACCGCGCATAAAGTACAAACAAACAAACAAACAAACATTCATTTTTATATATTACAAGATTATATTGTAGGCCTACATTTTAGACAATAATTTATTTTATTGTCTTCTTCTTCTTCTTCCTTTCCAGGATTAGGTCAATGTGACCTGTTCCGATGCCAAGACCATCGTTACCTTGGCCGTCGCAATAATCTTTTTCCATGCGGTCTTAGGTGATCATTTTGGATTATCTTGTATTGTTCATTCTATCTAAATGTTCCTTCCATAGGTGTTTGTGCTCTTCCAGTTTATCGAATATTGAAAATATCTCCAGAGATATTGCCTCCAAAATAAATAAATTTCAGATGGTGTGTGGAACAATACAGAGAACATTCAAAAATAAAATTAGAAAAGAAACCAAGATAAAAATGTATAATGTTATGGCGGTTCCCACAATATTGTATGGATGTGAAACTTTGGTTCCATTGAAAAAACAGAATGATAGTAATACACGTCGCCGGGCGATGAGGTTCCTAAGACAAGTAAAAGGATGTACAAGACTTGATAGAATAAGAAATGAGGATATAAGAGAAGAATTGAAAGTACAGCCTTTATTGGATAAAGTCACGAATTACAGACAGAAATGGATTGATCACATTGATGGAATGAGTAAGGAGAGATATCCATTGTTAGCAAGAAATTATCAAGCAAGAGGAAGACGTGATGTTGGAAGACCTAGAAGACGTTGGGCTGATGCATTATGAAGTCGGAACGGGCAATTGCCTAATCCCTGGAGTGATGATGAAGATGATCTCCAGTTCAATTCTTATTGACTCGAGTATTTCTATTGTATCTTAGTTTTAAATTTATTTATTACGAATTTATCAAACCCGGTTAATACTAGAGAAATCCTTAAGACCTTAATTCTTTCAGGTAAAATGTATTATTGCTATTACAATTATTACAACTAAGTAACTCTCTGGTACTATTGAACCCTAAGTTCTATGTCTTCGCGGACATGAGATCTCCATACATCCATATCCTGAGCTAATATTTTCCAATATCCCCTGTATGATTTACCTTCATCAAATCATTCTTGGTCTATATGAGTTTTTCCTCTGGTTTTCCTACAAGGTGTTTGCATTCATCTCTTTCATTCCTCATATGTTTCACATGTCCTGCTCATCGCAGTTTATGAGACTTAACTAATCTTATTACTTTTGGTTACTCGTAAATATCATGTAACTCACTGAGTATATTTTTAGAAAAAAATGCCTTCAATGTCAATAGGAAAGACATCAGCAACATTCTAGAAATTATTGGGAATCATATGAGCAGAACATTCAACCTCATGTACGTTATGTCCTAAATTTCCTTTCAGTTTCGTGAAGTCTTTGTTGATGCTTTTTCTTGATACACCTCCAAAATTGTAGTTCGTATTATCTGCATAAAGAGTGAATATTTTTTTCCTTTAATATAGATTTTCTAGACATTCACTCAAAAACGTAGCAACATTTTCTGAAGTTTCTCCAGATAAAAATTTAAGATCCAGCACTTTAACGTAAACCCCCCGATTAGGATTAAAGTAACTTATAAGGAATGGAAATATTTTTTGAGCGATAGTGCGTTTTGTCGTACTTACAGCAATGGCGACCACGATTCAAACTTCAACTTCCTACATTTCGGTGTTGCCAGCCTAAATAACTATCATCATCATCATCTGCATTCATGGATTAGGTCTGTTGACCCGTTCCGACTTCAGCCCATCTCTTTCTAGGTCTGCCCACATCTCGGGTGCCTTTAGGTTTGTATTTTGTTATTTGTTTTGGATATATATCTTCATTCATTCTGTCTATGTGCTGCTTCCATTTTTGTCTATATGTATCTATTTTATCAGTTATTGCAAATATTTCAAGTTCCTGTCTTATTTCTGTGTTCTTTATTCTGTCTTCCTTAGTGCACCCTTTAACAGATCTCAAAAATTTCATTTCTGCCGCCGTTATCCTACTTAGATCTTGTTTTTTATGTATCCAGGCTTCTGATCCATTTTATAAAATTTCAATTGGGTCTCTCTCTTGTTGTTTTGTTATTTAGTGATCGTTTTATCGTACCACATATTCCCTGGAATTTTGCTATTTTATTATTTATATCATTATCATAATTAAATGAAATGTCACATCCTAGATAATTGAGATGGTTCACCTGTTCTATGATTTTGTTTCCTATTACTATTTTGGATCTGATTTGATTTTTCCCTTGGAATGCCATTACCTTAGTTTTTTCTATGGATATTTTGAGATTATATTGTTCACATATATTATGTAGTTTAAAAATATTCCTTTGAAGTTCGTCTTCTGTATTTGCTATTATTACTTGGTCATCAGCGTATAATAATGTTTTCAAGTAGTGTCTAAATAACTATACTGTAATAAAAACACTATACTGTAATATTACATATTACAAACCCACGTGAGGGAAGTAAACCACTGCCCTCTATGTACAGCCTTTGAAATAATTGATGGCGCACAGATAATTTTCAAGTCTCAGAACGAAGCCAGTGCGCATGATCAGAGATTAGCTATTTGGTTCACAACTATACAACTATTTGAGAAACTAAATCCGTTCTACTTCATTGTGTGTCATGCAACGGAAAACAATTTCGTGTAAATAAGTAGTGCGGCAAATACTGAAAATAAAACAAAGCTAAAGAAATGAAACAAAAGAAAGATAACTAATTGAAGTAAGGGCGAGAGAGAAAAAAAAAGCATGACAGCAGGATCGAACACACGACATCATGCACGGGAAACAGAAGCTTCCTCCACTAAGACCACAACCACCTCTCCTAGAAATTGTCTGTATGAAGCAATGTAGTACTTTAGTACTTAATTGTATAATGAAATTAGATATTAACTTAATTTAAATTAATCAGACGCATTTTGGATTAGTAATGGAAATAAATAATTTTATTATGCCATGTGTTTTTCAAACATAGTAATGAGACGTTACAATCGTTATTCATTTTCTATATATATATATATATATATATATATATATATATATAAGTATATATGTATAAGTCCACCGCTGTGGTCTCGAGGTAGCGTGCTGCCTTGTCACGCAGCGGGCCCGGGTTCGATCCCCGGTCGGGACAGTTTTTCTGGGTGAGGTTTTTATCGGGGTTTTTCCTCATCTGTAAGACAAATGTCAGGAAAACTTTAAGGCCCAAACGGTCCCCGAAATCATATGGCCATCATTATCATCATCATCCTTCATCGGTGTGGAAAACAACGGGTAGCTACCACACCTACAACTCCCTAGTAAAGTTGCAAGCATAGCATGAAAATGCTACGATTGCAGTGAAGGACCTGCCCTCGGGCAGAATTACTATGGAATGGAATATATGGAAATAAATAAATAAATTAAAGGAAACATCTCATATAGGCCTATATATATATATAATATATATATATATATATATATATAATAGGCCTATATGAGATGTTTCCTTTAATTTATTTATTTCCATATATTCCATTCCATAGTAATTCTGCCCGAGGGCAGGTCTTTCACTGCAATCACAGCATTTTCATGCTATGCTTTGCAGCTTTACTAGGGAACTGTAGGTGTGGTAGCTTCCCGTTTCTTTCCACACCGGTGAAGAATGATGATGATAATGATAAGGATGATGACGATGGCCGGATGATTTTCGGGGACCGTTGGGCCCTAAGCTTCATGACATTTGTCTTACAGGTGAGAAAAAAACCCGAAAAAATCTCACCCAGGAGCCTGTCCCGACCGGGAATATTTCCATATATACTCGTATATATATATATAAGATATATATATATATATATATATATATAAAGTAAAGTAAAGTGATCCCACAACAGGCCCGGAGGCCCTTGGGGTAGTAGGAGGTCAACGCTCGCACATTTTCTAGACAATCGGCACTTTATGTCAGCCGGGTTGTCAGCCCTGCGTGACAGCCGCCTTTACCCCAGAACAAGCGTCTGGTACTCATTTCCGTTAGAGGCTGAGTCGACCCCAGGGCCATGGTGCCGCCAGAGGGTTTGGGTCAGTTTAAAAATCCTGACCCCAACGGGACTTGAAACCCTCGACCCTCCGGCTTATAGCTCAGTGCCTTAACCACTACGCTACGCTACGGCGATATATACAAATTTATTTATATAACGAAGCCTGGTAACATGTAGGTATTATGAAGAACGACGTTATTAATTAATAATAAATAAACCAAAAATAAAAAAATATATACTTGACCAGAATCGAACGTGGGCCCACGTCGTCGGAAAACGAGCACCTTACCGACTGCTCCACTGAAGCGAACTATACGATTGCTCCATGAAGAGAGACTTACGCCGTCCGCTTTATACTCAAACGAGTCAGAACATGTAAGAACGTACTGGTGTGAATCGCTCTTCAAAACTCTTTAACTCTCCATCATCAAGAGTTGCGCCATCATTTTTTTCAAAGGCCGTACGTATACTACATACAATGTACATACAAAAAATATCCAAAAGGTAGTGTTAATATGCATTATACGAAACAAATCACTGCATTTCAAATGAACTGATCTTTATTTGAAGCAATATAAAACAATTAATACGTACATGCCGCCATGTTATAACTAATTGGTCTCACGGCCTCCTGTAGTTTCAACTAATAAACATTTCCCACACTGTTAACGTTAGTCAATTGTTTATAATGAACGCAAATATTTCCAACAAAGATGTTATTATTTTACTATTATTTATTATTTTGAAAACACCATCACGCAATAAATAATGTACAACGCACGTTTGTGGAGTGTATTACAGAATCTCGTAAATTAAAAACCTCGCTGTCTATCGGTTTTTAAACATTTTCCTTGATTCTGTAAAAAAACACTTCCCAACCTCGCATCGTAATATACTATTGCGTCCTTCCGGTTTGATTCATCAGTCATTGCTGAAATAAAATGAATTACCTTTCTGTATATCAGATTCTAATTCAGAATTTAGTACAATTTAAATCGATAAGATGAGATTTTGTAGTTGAGGCGTCCATATAAAACTGATTATTATAAGTTGAAGTAATCGCACTTCAGCTTTGACCTGATTTTGACTTGGTTAGTATATTTGGCGATACCCATTCTATGAGTAAGAAATTCTTTGGCCTGAAGTGTGCTGTTAATCCTGTGCATACAGAGTGATTAACAATAAGTATTACAGACTTATAGGGGTTGTACAGGGGACTTAGTAGATAAAGTTTTGATAAGGAATCCATGTCTGGAAACGTACCATTTCGATGTAAAATAGGTTTGAAGAGCGGAACATAATGGGCTGATATTGCGTGTCTTGTGTTTCAGAATAAGTATATTACAGGCTTCTAGGAGCTGTAATACAAGTGCGGTTCCATATAGGGACACTGTTGTTCGTTGCGCAAAGTGTACCTGCGACGCATGTTTTAATACAATACACACGCCACGCAAGACCTGGTGTATGCTCAATAATTTCAGCTGCTGCCGGAATTCGTGCACGAAGATCTTCCTCCGATTCCACAGATGTAGTACAACCCCTAGAAGTCTGTAATACTTATTCTGAAATACAATACACACGATATCAGCCCATTGTGTTTCGATCTTCAAACTTATTTTACATCGAAATTGTACGTTTCCGGACATGAGTTCCTTATTAAAACTTTATCCATTAAGTCCCCTCTACAACCCCTAGAAGCCTGTAATATTTATTGTGAATCACCCTGTATATAGCACATTATATTCTATATTTCATGAATGGTATCTCCTCCCATAGCTCCTTTATTTGTATGCTTGGTATTTTATCTAATCTTGTTTTTCTACAACAGCACAAGAAGTCCTTGGAGTGCATGAATATAGAGAGAAACCTTATTGATAGGATAAAGAAATTGTAGAAAATTTGACGCAAAGAAGCAAGCGGATTTGAATTAACTTCAAAAGAAGGACAAACAGAGAGAAAACGTTTACAGAAAATTGAATATAAAAGTCTAAAGAGAAGTTATGAATAAAAATAATAATAGTTTGGCTCAATACATGTCAATATACTGATCAAATCGGACGGTCCAAAAACTTAGAATCTTGGAAAATGATAAGATCATTAAAAATGATAACACTTTGTATTGAATAAAGTGTTCTTATCATTTTTAATGATCTTATCGTTTTCCAAGATTCTAAGTTTTTGGACCGTCCGATTTGATCAGTATATTGACATGTATTGAGCCAAACTATTATTATCTTTATTCATAACTTCTCTTTAGACTTTTATATTCAGAGAATGAGGAAGGCTTACAACTCAATGGTATTAATAAGCTGTTAGTTTATGCTGATGATCTGGTATTGTTGGCCGATAGCGAGGAGATACTAAAGGACAATACGCGCACACTGTTGAGTAACACTAACAAATTAGGATTGGAAGTAAATATCAATAAAACTAAATATATGGTCACACGTAGAAATTCATTATATAATGGAAATGGACAGCTAATGACAAATGAGGGAAATTTTGAGGAAGTGGCTGAATTCAAATACCTAGGAACAGTAATCACAAATAGGAATGAGATGCAAAAAGAAATTAAACATAGGCTCAATTCTGGAAATGCGTGCTATTATGCATTGAAGAGACTCTTGATGTCCCAACTCCTTTCAAAAAACGTTAAACTGAAAATATATAAAACTATTATTCTACCAGTTATATTATATGGATGCGAAACATGGGCTCTTACTTTAAGGGAAGAAAGGAGATTAAAAGTATTTGAGAATAAAGTACTTAGGAAAATTTTTGGAACAAAGAGAGATGAAGAAACAAGTGAATGGAGAAGACTACATAACAGTGAACTACATGGTCTTTATAGGAAGCCAGATATAATAAGAACAGTTAAGTCTCGTAGACTGCGATGGGCAGGACATGTTGATGTATGGGGAATGAAAGACTTGCATGGAAGCTTCTTGTAGGAAAGCCAGAGGGAAAACGCCCAGTTGGTAGACCAAGAATGAGGTGGGAGAATAACATTAACTATGATTTGAGGAAAGTAGATTATACAGGGAATGATTGGAAAGCATTAACTCAGGATAGGGATGTATGGAGAGCTTATGTCCGCGCGGCCATGAATCTACGGGTTCGATAGTGCCAGTGAGTAAGTAAGTAAGAACACTTTATTCAAAAGGAATTTAATTTAAAGACTGGTTCGAATATTTTCAATATTTACTCGAAGAGAAAAGGTTGGAATTTAATAAAGAATATAATATACGCAGTTCAACACAGTAAAGAAAAAATTATTATTATTAGTAAAACACTTGAAAAATTTGTGAAATCTTTGAAAAATAAGAAATTTCCCTGTCCAAGTAAGTATATCCAGATTTAATTGAAATATTCTTTCAAAATTTATAGAAATATTAACAATTGTACCATGTACAATTATATATTTGTAATTCTGAACAATGTATATTTGTCCTGGTTAAGTGAAAGAGACACCCTTACGGTTCACCTTGCCATAATAAAAATTATTAATATTCTTTTTATTCAATTATATCTATAATAATAATAATAATAATAATAATAATATTATTATTATTATTATCATCATCATCATCAACAATATGTAATAAGATTAGTTAAGTTTCGTAGTTGTGATAGGCAGGACATATGACACGAATAGGGACTGAAAGCGGGCATGGAATCTCTTTGTAGGAAAACCAGCCGGAAAGTGTCCAATAGGTAGGCCAAGAATTATGTAGGAAAATAACAATAACCATGATTTGAGGGAGATAAATTATGCAGGGATTGATTGGAAAACATCAGCTTAAGGTAGGAATGTACGGAGAGCTTGCATCCGTGCTGTCATGATCCTCCGGATTCGATGGTGCCAGTGAATTATTATTTATTATTATTATTATTATTATATTATTATCATTATAATTATCATTATCATTATCATTATCATTATGATTATCATTATGATTGTTATTATTATTATTATTATTATTATTATTATTATTATTATTACTATTATTGTGTGTAAAAGGAAGTCTATATTTAAGCCAATATTTATTATAATCTTATTTTATGTTTTTTTAATGTTCTGTACTATAAATTGTGATTGCACAATTGTATATTTTATTTTGTTTTAAAATTGTATAAAGGTGTATATCCAGTTCCATGTCATGTATATGGTTCAGAATGCTGGACTCTCACACAAAATGAGAAACACAAAGTGCAGTATTATTAGGGCTAAAAAAATGTATTGGTTATAGGCTAGGCTGCATCATACTTAGATCGCTATGTTTACAAACTGCACGTTGACACGCGCTACTCGTGACAGACTTCTAGTACAGTCCGCTTTGAGCAGGAATGGACTCATCTTTGCACAATCTTTGTTTCGACATTCTGATACAATCACACGTCACATAAGCAGGTCTATTACTGAGGAGAGTCGAACATACACACTCTCCACTCCGAGCAGGCAGTGGAAACGCTCGACAAAGACACGCATTTTGTAAACAATGTGTATATAAATTAGTTACTATCCTGATACCGATACTTTTTTCAGCGCTAAGTATTATATATACATAAAGTTATTTACAAGAGTTTGCAGGATACAGAAAAAAGGACAGATGATATAATGAAACAATAAGAGAAGAATTAAACATGCTGAACTTACATTACAAATAAAATAATACCAAGAAAAATATTATGATTACAATTAGGGATGCCAGAATATCGAATTCCGAAGAATATCCTTGGATACAGCCCTAAAGGAAAGAGAGAGACAAGATCCATGAATAGACGGACAAACCAATGTCTCTGAGAGAACTGAATAGGTCAAAAGCCCTAATCCTTGGGGGTGACGATATTTATTATAATTTAAATTATTTAATTATCTCGATAATTAATTTACAATGCAAAGATTATTTCCATTTTCTCAATAATTTTTGTCGTAAAACTGGCTAAGCATATTTTTATAGCTACAAACAAATTTCCAAAATAATTTACCCGAAAAACTGATTATCTAGCTAGAATTCCTACAACCAAAGTATTACAAGTTCCTTTGAACCAAAATCCACCTTATAATAATAGTTCAACACATCTCATTTAACTGCACAGTTAAAATAAGATTATAAATAGTCATTATAGGCTCTGTTTGTCTATACCCGGGACTAGGGACAAGGATGCTCCTTGAGGGAGTTATTTAACCGAGCTAATTTAATCACGCTTACTTGCCTAAAAATCTCAGCTATTAACAAGTGGTTAGCTCATCGCCTCAAAGACACATCTTGTGAGAATATACGATATTATTTAGATGACAAAGCATTTGGTCTTGATGCTTATTTTGAATATGATTTAAAGAAAATTATTGCTCTTTCCCACTATCTGTTCGATTTTAACATTATCAATTATTTTAATCATATATTCTTTTCAAGTGTCTTCCATTGAGAATGATAATCCAGTATCGAAATTAAATAGAGATAGAAGGTAGAAAAATATGTATTCAGACCTTAATTAAGGATAATATCCATAATAATGGATTGGATGAAACCCAATCATTGAGATTTAATAAACAGTATATTCAAAATTTAGCTTTTAAATAACTAATCATTATTTATTTATTTATTAAATCTCCAAGATTTGGAGCCCTATTTTATGTCTGTTAGGGCTGTGGTAAAAATATGAAATAAAATTGAGGATACACATAGTTACAAAATTGAAACGAAACAAAAACAACAAATTAACGAAACAAGAACTAATAAATTAAAAAACGAAGAAAATAAACTAATAATTGTATGCCGCCAATTCTATAGATTCTCAAAAAATTAATTTTTTAATTAGAATTGAGTAAATCTTATTAGTTCGGTTTTGTCCAATTCCTAATAAAGGTACAAACCCATCTTATGCTATTTAATATTCGTGCTTGACTTAAATACTGCGTTATGTATATGAAATGTAAACTAATTTAATAACTGACAATACATACTATTATCTGAGAAATTGGTTTCCCTATATCGAATTGTTTGTCTGCGACCTCACTATAATCAGGTAAATGTATACGGTTTAATTAATTTACACTCTGTATATAGGGAACTCGACATGCTAACCACATGTCACCCCTATAATGGTTGCATGACCGTTCACCTCTCTAAATAGTAAATATTTATGTAAAGTCATGAAACCTTCTAGGACTTTCCCGTCATCGATGTTTTTAATATTACATTTTATTACACAAGTATATCGTTGTGCTATATTATGGTGACTATTTAACTCATGGCCCAAATGGTAGGTAATGTCCAATCACGTTTCAATTAATTTTGTTTACAACCAATGACAATCGTGTTTCATCTCGCTCTTTATCGTTTTTTCTTTATTAACTCCTGCTTTTGTGATAAAGAAAGCTCCTCTTTTTTAATAACCTGAACAGAACAGAGCAATATTTTTCTCCAACAAATATCTTGAATGTAGCAAATAATATGAACAGCTTCCATAATTTTACTGAGTTATTTACTAAAAAATAAATTAATAACCTATATTGTTGATTATAATATATACTTTGACGTGTTTCATTAATTCTCCACTAGGGTGCATTCTTACAATATCGCGGTCCTATTTGACAATAAATAATATGATCAAGTTGCACTGTATATACATAACCTCACATTTCTGATTTGTTTTCAAATATCGCCGTTTACATTAAATATATAAATATTTTAAAATAGCAGTAACTATATTTAAATAATGATTTTTGAGTAAACAGTTTAATTTTATTCGTTAAATGGTCGTAACAAATGCTATTCTTGATTTCCAAATCAACTAGATAAATTCGCGGGTCACGAAATGACTTGTGAATTATCGATGATTTAGTAATCACTCGTGTCATTACTTATGATTACAATTAAAATAAAGAAACTTCACGGGTTCGATTCCCGGTTAGTCCATAGGATTTTTTTAAAGGAATAATTTCTGTGGTAGTCCACTGCTGTGGTCACGAGGTAGCGTGCTGCCTTTTCACGCAGCGGGCTCGGGTTCGATCCCTGGTCGGGACAAGTTTCCAGGCTAGGTTTTTTAGGCGTTTTCATCACCTGTAAGACAAATGTCAGGACATTTTAAGACCTAAACGGTCCCCGAACATCATCTGGCCATCATTACCATATTCATCTCATTAGAATAAGTTTATATTAAGGCCTGACCTGGCGCATCGTTACCATCACCATCACCTATCATATCATTGGGGCAGCGTAACATAAATTATCTTTTATATTATATTATATTATATTATATTATATTATATATATATATTATATTATATTATATTATATTATATTATATTATATTATATTATATTATATTATATTATATTATATTATATTATATTATATTATATTATATTATATTATATTATATTATATTATATTATATTATATTATATTATATTATATTATATTGGGTATTATACTATATTTCAACTAAATCACTGACATTATCGAACGCGGAGATTCATGGCAACATAAGTTCTCCATACATCCCTATTCTAATGTTTTCCAATTATTTCTTACATAATTCACATTCTCAAATCATAGTTATATTTATCTTCCCATGGTTATATTTTTCTTCCATTTCATTCTTGGCCTCTATATTACATTACATTATTATAGTAGACGATTCTAGCGAATAGCTGGCGTGCACTTTTCATCTCTGACTGACATTTTTATTCGAAATATTTGAGTTCAGTCGCTAAGAACAGCCAATTATTAGTGGGGGGGGAGTGTGTGGAAAGTTTCCATAGCACAAAGGGAAATGTTGCACTGGATATTTCCTCCACCCACTGCGAATATATATGCGTGCTCTACAGTGTCAGCCTATAGCTCGAGTCCAACATCCTAACAGTAAAGAGTTATATCAAATTATAACATGGGTAAATTAAGATCAAAGAATAATATTCAATATTTAAATGTATTTTAATATTTCAATTTATAATATATAAAAATTGAAGATATTAATGATAAAATAAGTAAATTTAATCTAATGTGTGGTACTATTAAAAGAACCCTTAAAAATAGAAGAAAAAAATAAAAATGAAATTTTATAAACTATGTGTTGAAGTATGGATCAGAATATTAGATGATCACTAAAAGTCAAGAACAAAGATTGGAAGCAATTGAGATGAGTTTTTTTTTTCAGAAATACAGCTGGAAATGCTCTGCTGGATAAAATAACGAAATGAAATTATAAGATAGGAAGTAAATATTTTCAAACTTACAGATCGAATAGTTAAATATAGGAACGCCTGGAAAGAACAAGTAGATAAAATGCCAAAAAAAAAAAAAGATTTCCAAAATTATTGCTTAATATTATAAACTACATGGAAGGAGAAATGTTGGACGTCCACACAGTAGATGGTCTGAACAATTTTAACAATTCTAGCTTTCCTGAAACCGGAACGAGCCAACAGGCTTGGATGAAGAGGAAGAAGAAGGATAATATTATTTAACTACTCACTTCAACAACTTAAATTAATAATATCAGCAATTCAAATATGTGATGAACAGACAGGCAAATGGAGAACACTACTTAATTGTTATCTATATGATCTTTATAAGAAACCAAGTATAATAATTAGGTCTCGTTGACTGCGATGGGCAGAACATGTGGCACGAATGGGGAATGAAAGAGGGGCATTGAAGCTTCTTTTAGGTAAACCAGAGGGCAAACGTCCAGTTGGTAGACCAAGAATGAGCTGGGAAACATTAACCATGATTTGGGAGAAGTAGATTATACAGGGATTGATTGAAAATATTTTCTCAAGATAGCGATGCATGGAGAGCTTATGTTCGCGCGGCTATGAACCTATGGGTTCGATGGAGCCAGTGACTTAGTTTTTTATGCGCTCTTTATTAATATATTACTTTGCCAATTCATTAATTGTATTTTATCATTTACCTAACTGTTCACCGCTGTGGTCTCGAGGTAGCGTGCTGCCTTGTCACGCAGGGGTCCCGGGTTCGATTTCCGGTCGGGACAGGCTCCTGGGTGAGGTTTTTTCCGGGTTTTTCCTCGCCTGTAAGACAAATGTCAGGACGCTTAGGGCCCAACGGCCCCCGAAAATCATCCGGCAATCACTATCATCCTTATCATTATCATCAACATCCTTCATCGGTGTGGAAAGCAACGGGAAGCTACCACACCTATAATTCCCTAGTAAAGCTGCAAAGTATAGCTTGAAAATGCTATGATTGCAGTGAAAGATCTGCCCTCGGGCGGAATTACTATGGATGGATTTACCTAACTAACTAATTAACTATCTAACTCACTGGGTCTATCGAACTCATAGGTTCATGGCCTGCAGACATAAGCTCTCCATACATTCCTATCCTGAGCTAATGTTTTCCGAACATCCCCTGTATAATCTACTTCCATAAATCATGAGCAATGTTATTCTCCCACCTCATTCTTGATGTACCAACTGGACGTTTACCCTATGGTTTTTCCTACAAGTAGCTTCCATGCACCTCTTTCATTCCCCATTTATGCCACATGTCTTGCCCATCGCAATCTTCGACACTTAAATGTTCTTATTATATCTGGTTTCCTATAAAGATCATATAGCTCAATGTTATGTAGTTTTCTCCATTCACCTGTCTGTTCATCTCTCTTTGGCCTAAAAATTTTCCTAAGAACAACTACTCGTAATAATTTTTCCTCTCTTAAAGTAAGAGGCCATGTTTCGCATCCATATAATATAACTAGGAGAATAACAGTTTTATATATTTTTAGTTTAACTTTTTTTGCAAGGAGTTGGGACGACAAGAGTCCCTTAATGCATAATAGCATGCATTTCCCGAATTGGGTGTATGTTTAATTCCTTTGTGCATTTCATTCCTATCTGTAATTATTGTTCCTAGGTATGAATTCAGCCACTTCTTCAAAATTTCCCTCATTTGTCATTGGCTGTCCATTTCAATTATATAATGTATTTTTACGTGTGAACATATATTTAGTTGTATTGATGTTTACTTCCAGTCCCAATTTCTTAGCGTTTCTCAATAGAGTGTGTGTGTTGGCCCTCGTTACCGCCCAATACTAGACATCATCAGCATAGACTAACAACTTATTAATACAGTTGAGTTGTAGGCCTCCTTCATTTAAAGACTTGATGGCATGTTCTAGTGTACAATTTTATCATTAACCTTCCCAGGATAAAGTGAATAACTGCCCAGAATAAAGTTGTAACCCTCATTTTCCCCCAAGTTGAATGTTACATGGAAAAAAGTTTTTAGTGGCACGTGGGACCTTTTTCCCCAAACAAAAATTTACTTTGGAGAAAATGAGGGTTGCAATCATGCCATGAGCAATTTTCGAATTGATGTTCGCATTAAAACGAATATATATATATATTATAGGATGTTTTTAATATGGCATAATTGCAATTTTTTTCTTTACTAAATCATAATAAAAATTTCATGGGGACGAATTACTTTATCTACAAGCACGGCTTTTATTAAACATTTTTACAATATTATTTATTGTTAACGATAACGTAGAAAGCCGGTCAATTGATTCGACAATAGAGAATTAAAATTTAGCCTTCCTCTGCCATCTACAGGACTTGCAGTGAACTATTACAGGCATCATGTTAACATGGAAGAAATCACAACATTTCAAAAGTTGGGCGGATCCCAAAGTTTCATTTTATAGATTATTTCTTATATCTAAATTATTGCTCTATATTTATTAACATAACAGCCATAGATTTTTTTGTCGAATGCCACCAGGTTGTCTTTTATGATATTTCTTGCTTTCTCCCCTGGAAATGGCGGAATTGTAATCCATTTCTCAGGTTGGGGCACCTTGAAAGAGGACTAGCATTACCTCGATGATATGATGTGTGATAAATGAGAGTAATGCGCCAGGAGAGTCCTTAACCTAAATTTAACCTAAATACCAGACCATGGGCAACCACAGGAATAATCCCCTTTAAGGAAAAAATCCTACGGTTTGACCTGGAATCGAACCAGGTACCTGATGAACTGTAGTCAGAAACTCTGACCACTAGCCCTGAGGTTGGTCTGCCCTTGAATCGACATTACTGCAGTGTTTTTAAAACATTTTTTGGTTGAAAAAATATATAAATTGTACTATTATTACACTGGTCAACATGATTTTTGTCTCATGAGTACCAATAGTTGTACTAAATGCAGTTTTTTATCGTGTTTTCAAATATGTATTCGGAATTTCACCATCACCTACGGTTTATTTTAATTTCAATTTCAATTAATGGATTTAAATAATTATTGTTTTAATAACGTTTTTTCGTCCATTTGTCCATTGTAAAATAAAACCAAATGAGCTAACTCAAATGGTTTCAGCTATGGAAAAGATATATCAAGGCAAATGGAATCCTAATGTGCTGGCCGATTATTGTTGGACCATCAAGAGGGATGCTCCACAGGCAAAATATAGCGGAAAATCGTCATTTCTTACTTTCTAAGCGAGTCCGAATGTTCGAATATTGTGTAGTTACGAATATAGAAAATATTAAAGTGATTCAAATTTAAAAAAAAATGCCTGTCTCTCGGGAACCTTGCGTGATGGAGAAAAACCGATATCGTATTTGAATTCAGGAGAAAATGTACTATCAGAACCACACATTTTCTTTCTGAGACAAAAAAAAAGTTTATTTTTTGTTGCTCAGTGTTATTATTATTATTATTATTATATTATTATTATTATTATTATTATTATTATTATTATTATTATTATTACTGGTTGACTAGTGATTAACAATACTCTCTTCAGGTTCCAAGGTTACGTTTCAAACCTGCAGAAGTCTATTTAAGAAAGTCAATACCATGATTTTCCTTCTGAAAGAAAATAAAGCTCTAGAGGACACATTTGATGTGCCTACATATTATAATACAAAAAAAGAACTTCAAGCCTGAAATAGGAGGCCTCTAAACAAAATTTGTCGGCCCTTACATGCCAAGATTTGAATACGAACCCTATTATTATTATTATTATTATTATTATTATTATTATTATTATTATTATTATTATTATTATTATTATTATTATTATTATTATTATTATTATTATTATTATTATTATTATTATAACACACATAAGAGAATATAACAAAGATTTTATGCTAATTTACATTTAAAAAATTCGATGTTTGAAAATCTCATAATTGTTTCTTATCAGCATTTATAAAGTAGGCCCTATCATTATCCTGATAGGTAGTACGCGTAGCGGCTTTTATAGTCTCCAACCATCTCTTGATGAGGTC
Source organism: Diploptera punctata (assembly GCA_030220185.1). Lineage (NCBI taxonomy): Eukaryota > Metazoa > Arthropoda > Insecta > Blattodea > Blaberidae > Diploptera > Diploptera punctata. The sequence goes on from JASPKZ010005705.1 coordinate 545,815, forward strand.
TTCCTACAGGTTTCTTTTCCTGGGGTATATAATGAAGCATCCGACGAGCTATTCTGATGTGTACTATTCTTATCACATGCTGAAGCTAAATGCGTTTTTTTTTCTAATGTCACCCACTGAACTTTTCGTTTTTCGGGTTCCCCGCTGGGCGGATAGATAGCGTTAATATGGTCTATTTTCAATTTACACACCACTTCGGCAGACCACCTTAAGTAGATGAAGTATTCTTGTACTGTATATAGAGATTAGTGTAAGTTGAGTAGGCCTATATGTTAATATAAGATAGCCTAAATTAAAATGTTTCATACCTCTCCTCATAACCAATCTTCTAAGTAGATTACGATTTTAAGGCCATTACAGCCCCATCCTCAATACCATCTTGACGACTGATGTTATGTCGATCGGAAGAACCACTTCTTCTTCCCTCTGTTGGTGGACCGATACACTTCCGGATCAAGTCAGAATCCGCGTGAATTTCGAAGTTCATAAGTTCTGACTTTATCGGGAGGTTTATCGGTCCACCAACAGAGGGAAGAATAACTTATTCTTCCGATCGACATAACATAAGTTAAGACCGTAATGACCTTGAAATCACGATCTACTTAGAAGATTGGTTATTAAGAGAGGTATGAAAACATTTAATTTAACTTAAATTAAACCTCATAGTGATTTATTCCCATAAAAGTTCAATATGTTAATATGTTTGTGTAGTGTGAAGGGTTTTGCATGAAGGATGATGATGAAGAGAAAGGAGAAGATGAAACACGTTAGGGGTAGGCCTGTAGGCCCATAGTTAACTCCTATCGAAACAAGACCAAGGAAGTCGCCCGGCTCAATGTCCACATCTGACAGACGAATCGCTATCAACAGTACCATATGATTTCTGAACGTATGTACTGCGGAGAGATTTGCAATTTAATGCAGGATTCTATTATCTGTCCAGCCTATGAAACACATTTTAACATTTAACTTCCGAATGTATTACTCCGCGTAGCACGTGTATATAAGTTTACGTGACCTCCGTCAGCTGTTTATTACAAGTCGATAAATTAATGCACAACAACCGTTTTAATTTTTAATTTTCAACGTTGCAGGTTGTATTAACATATACCCTCCTTTCTGACACACCAGTATATTCGGCAGTTCATTTAACCATATCGTTCACTTCTAGTTAACTCACCGGCACAATCGAACCCGTATGTTCATGGCCGCGCGGACATAAGCTCTCCATACATCCCTATCCTGTATAATCTACTTTCCTCAAATCATAGTTAATGTTATTCTTCCACCTCATTCTTGGTCTACCAACTGGGCGTTTTCCTTCTGGTTTTTCTACAAGAAGCTTCCATGCACGTCTTTCTTTCCCCCATTGGTGACACATGTCCTGTCCATCGCAGTCTACGAGACTTAACTGCTCTCATTATATCTGGCTTCCTATAAATACCATGTATTTCACTATTATATAGTCTTCTCCATTCACCTGTCTGTTCATCTATCTTTGGTCCAAAAATTTTCCTAAGAACTTTATTCTCAAATACTCGTAATCTCCTTTCCTCCCTTAAAGTAGAAGTCCATGTTTCGCATCCATATAATATAACTGGTAGAATAATAATTTTATATATTTTCAGTTTTATTGTTTTTTTAAAGGAGCTGGAACGTCAAGAGTCTCTGTAATGCATAATAGCACACATTTCCAGAATTGAGCCTATGTTTAATTTCTTTGTGCATCTCATTCCTATTTGTGATTATTGTTCCTAGGTATTTGAATTCAGCCACTTCCTCAAAATTTCCCTGATTTGTCATTAGATGTCCATTTCCATTATATAATGTATTTCTATGTGTGACCATATATTTAGTTTTATGAACACTTCAGTGCCAGGATTATGCCCCATAAACTTACATGTCGAAAACGAATTAAATTATATTTTTTAATGTTATACAAATTAATTCAAATCAAACATTTAAATTAAAATAAATGTAACCCTACTTATGGAAAGCCCTACGTACCTTATAAATGTACTCTTCACAAAATCGTACACTACTCTTAAAGCAGGTTTTAGGCCTTTTCCTCTTCTTATTGGGCGTTTTGATATTACCAGTTTGTTTTAATTCCGTGCGGTTATGTACCGTGCGTTCCACATAAGACTGGGCTTGGCAGACAACAGTGCGCTGTTGTATTTATGACTCACTCACTGCATAGCCACGCGTAGGCAGTTAGAGGAGTGAAGACGTGTTTGCTTGTGTGGATTGTTGCACCGTTGAAATGCCAAAAAAAAAATATACGCTTGAACAAAGAGTGTTTTTGTACGGCACATACGTCAAAACAGAGTCCTGTAAAGAGGTCTGTAATCGATTTCTCGACAGATATCCCGGGGTTCCAGTACCATGTAGAGACACAGTGAGATGTCTCGTGAATAAATTAAGAGCAACGGGATCACTTAATAATGCTACAACCCGTAAACGGACATGAAAAATTCTACTTGCTTACTTACTTACGAGTAATACAGGCGTTCCACTTTACAGCAGTTCGCCCTTGATTCCTGCTTTCCAGAGATTCTTATCTTCCCATTGTCCTTCTTCCATACGCCTCTTCATCATGACATCATATATTCCCTCATTACATGTTCTTCTACTTCTCCCCTACTCTTTCTACCTGGTACCACCCAATCTAACACCTGTTTAGGACACTGTTCATCCGACATCCGTTGTACATGTCCATACCACTGTAAAGCTCTCTTTGTTATCCTAACGATAACAGTTTCTTTTGCATCCATTTCTTGTCCGATATATGTATTTATAATATGTTGTAGCCTGGATATTCTCATACTTCTCCGTAATCCATCCATTTCTGTCGCCAAGATTATTTTCTGCGTCCTTTCATTTATTGTCTAGCTTTCTGATCCATATGTAAGTATACTTTCTATTATTGTCTGTATACCAATTTCTATTCCATAAAAGACCATTCAGGGATCCAATCGCCTTACTTGCAAAATCCGTTAATAGTATCTCTTTCACAAGTACCAGATCTATAACGGAGGAAAAATCAACGACACTAACACTTCATTCGTACGATCTCCCACAAAATCTGTGCGACGTGTTGCGCAACAAGTCGGTATCTCAAAAACCTCAGTACATAGGGCTACTAAACTATTGAAACTAAAGCCTTACAGAGTGACTATCGACACCACTTTCAACACCGGCTGTAACACAAAGGTTAATACTCATTATAAAGGCTATCGGGTGCATATATAAGTAATGAATATTCATTCATTCCATTCATTTTGAGAAGTTTCCTCATCATTGAGGGTTTTCTCCAACCAATCTTAGTAATTAAAGCAATGAATATTGGTAACATAATATAATGTAACATATTGGTAACATAATAATATATACGCGGGAATGTGCATTTGTTGTCTGCCAGAACCAGTCTTATGTGGGACGCACAACACTACTTTCCGACACACCAGTATATTCGGCAGTTCATTTAACTGTACCGTTCCCTACAGTACTGCCAGGATTATGCTCCATAAATTTACAAAATACATTTAACACCATTTGTTTTTCACCACTCTTTAACAATTTCGCTATAAGGTGCTTTTTATAATTTTGATTACACATTTTATCACCCAGTTAAGTTACCATAAACTATATGATAGTGTTCATATTTGTAACTGACCTTCAACTTCCTCTCAAGAATCGATCAGTTTCAAACAAATGCGAATCTTTAGTTATTCTCCGACCTTCGAAGAAAGATGTATGTGTATACAGTATTCTGATCAACAATGGTTAACATAAATAGCTTTAAATACATAATTATATTAATATAATACATTATCTACTTTTTCGCTTCCGCTGACCTGTGCTTGAAGGAATAGCAGTAACTGCAGCAGTCATGCATTTTGGGGATTTCCCGTCCATTTGTTTTCCTCAAGTGTGTTTTCTAGGCTGGGCAGACTGTAGTTACAATATAAAAAACACACGATAATAGATTGTATTTAGATAATGATACGAATTGTTAATGTTATGCTAATTTATTGTAACACAGTTGCTATGAAACATCACTCTAAAATTGAACATACATTATATCAATCACTAGTGACAAATATTTCTCTAAATTCTGAGTAAATAAATGAAATCAGAAGAAATGGAATGGGCAATTTCTACAAACTTCAGTTAAAACAGATATAATATAATGATTGAATACTGCCATATATACATTTACTTCAGAGAGTGTAAGTTATAGTAATAAACAAATATCAATGAAAATAATTGATCAAAATAACTGAGCATAGAGAATATAGGCCAAATACATATTTACTCAATAAAACGAGATTGTAAATTCCTACAATAAACAAATTCTAAGCAAACTGTGAACTGTGAAATAAAAAAAAACGAATTCTAGTAAAATATATAAAAAATAATATCAACATAATGAAAATATTAACGGTACAAAATCAAAGAGCAATTAAATGGCTAAAATTGACTGTCTTGTATTAAAACTAATTTATTAGAATAAATGAGAATAGAGTAGCTATAATATGTGATGTAGGAAATGGAGTGAGTAAATTACTGAAATAACAAATAATTCTTAACCTGTAGTCATTAAAAAATCAAATTTTAGTAATCTACACAATTATAAAGTGAACATTGTCAAAAAGGGAAAAAAAAGTGTTTATAAACAGCAAGAATATAAATAAAAAAAGAAAAAGAAATATATTATAAACCAAAATTTGAACAACAATGTAGCTCAAAATTATAAATAAAGCAATACAAAATAAGCACAAGGAATAAAGAAGACTAATTATTTATTTAATTCAGTAAAATAGCTATCCCAAGTAAAATGAAACATAACAATTGTATTAATGTCGCTCTGACTACCGAGGGAGAAATTATAAGTGCAGCAAGAGATGAAATAGTCATACAATATGATCCTTGACAACCTAGAGAGAACCATATCGAGATCCTCGAACAGCAGCAGAGGCATCCACAACACACGCCTCCAACACTCGAGAGAGCAACTTGAAGAATACTAAGGTCCTCCGGTGGAAAAAACAGACGAAAAACATACCATAACATTCACTAACCAGACAGCAATTTGAATAATATAGGACCCTTCATGAGACAAGATTCGACAAAATCACACAGCATTTTCACCAACTCCCGAGGGAGAAACTCGAAAAATATCGGAACCCTCAGGTGGGTGAAGAGGCGAAAACGTCCCCCAACATTTTCTCCGACTCCCGAGAGAGAAACTTGAAGAAAATCGGGATCCTCCGGTGGGAGAAGAGGCGAAAACATCCCACAACATTTTCCCCGACTCCCGAGGAAGAAATTTGAACAATATCGAGATCCTCCAGTGAGAGAAGAGGCGAAAACATCCCACAACATTTTCCCCGACCCCTGAAGGAGAAACTTGAACTATATTGGGATCCTCCAGTGGGATAAGAGGCGAACACATCCCACAACATTATCCCCGACTCCCGAGGGAGAAAAGTGAACAATATCGGGAACCTCCAGTGAGAGAAGAGGCTAAAACATCCCACAACATTTTTCCCGACTCCCGAGGGAGAAACTTGAACAATATCGGGATCCTCCAATGGGAGAAGAGGCGAAAACATCCCACAACATTTTCCCCGATTCCCGATGGAGAAAATTGAACAATATCGGGATCCTCCAAGGGGAGAAGAGGCGAAAACATCCCACAACATTTTCCCCGACTCCCGAGGGAGAAACGTGAAGAAAATCGGGACCCTCCGGTGGGAGAAGAGGCGAAAACATCCCACAACATTTTTCCCGACATCCGAGGGAGAAACTTGAACAATATCGGGATCCTCCAGTGGGAGAAGAGGCGAAAACATCCCACAACATTTTTCCCGACTCCCGAGGGAGAAACGTGAATAAAATCGGGATCCTTCAGTGGGAGAAGAGGCGAAAACATCCCACAACATTTTCCCCGACTCCCGAGGGAGAAAATTGAACAATATCGGGATCCTCCAGTGGGAGAAGAGGCGAAAACATCCCACAACATTTTCCCCGACACTCGAGGGAAAAACTTAAAAATCGGGATCCTCCAGTGGGAGAAGAGACGAAAACATCCCACAACATTTTCCCCGACTCGCGAGGGAGAAAACTGAACAATATCGGGATTCTCCAGTGGGAGATGAGGCGAAAACATCCCACAATATTTTCCCCGACTCCCGAGGGAGAAACGTGAAGAAAATCGGGATCCTCCAGTGGGGGAAGAGGCCAGAACATCCCACAACATTTTCCCCGACTACCGAGGGAGAAAATTGGACAATATCGGGATCCTCCAGTGGGAGAAAAGGCGAAAACGTCCCACAACATTTTGCCCGACTCGCGAGGGAGAAAATTGAACAATATCGGGATCCTCCAGTGGGAGAAGAGGCGAAAACATCCACAACATTTTCCCCCACTCCCGAGGGAAAAACTTGAAAATCAGGATCCTCCAGTGGAGACGAGGCGACAACATCCCACAACATTTTCCCCGACTCGCGAGGGAGAAAATTGAACAATATCGGGATCCTCCAGTGGGAGAAGAGGCGAAAACGTCCCACAACTATTTCCCCGATTCCCGAGGGAGAAAATTGAACAATATCGGGATTCTCCAGTGGGAGATGAGGCGAAAACATCCCACAACATTTTCCCCGACTCCCGAGGGAGAAACGTGAAGAAAATCGGGATCCTCCAGTGGGAGAAGAGGCGAAAACATCCCACAACATTTTCCTCGACTCCCGAGAGAAAATTGAAGAGTATCGGGATCCTCCAGTGGGATAAGAGGCGAAAACTTCCCACAACATTTTCCTCGACTCCCGAGGGAGAAAATTGAACAATATCGTGATCCTCCAGTTGGAGAAGAGGCGAAAACGTCCCACAACATTTTCCCCGACTCCCGAGGGAGAAACTTGAACAATATCGGGATCCTCCAGTGGGAGAAGAGGCGAAAACATCCCACAAAATTTTCCCCGACTCCCGAGGGAGAAAATTGAACAATATCGGGATCCTCCAGTGGGAGAAGAGGCGAAAACATCCCACAACATTTTCCCCGACTCCCGAGGGACAAACTTAAACAATATCGGGATCCTCCAGTGGGAGATGAGGCGAAAACATCCCACAACATTTTCCCCGACTCCCGAGGGAGAAACGTGAAGAAAATCGGGATCCTCCAGTGGGAGAAGAGGCGAAAACATTACACAACATTTTCCCCGATTTCCGAGGGAGAAAATTGAACAATATCGGTATCCTCCAGTGGGAGAAGAGGCGAAAACATCCCACAACATTTTCCTCGACTCCCGAGAGAAAATTGAAGAGTATCGGGATCCTCCAGTGGGAGAAGAGGCGAAAACTTCCCACAACATTTTCCTCGACTCCCGAGGGAGAAAATTGAACAATATCGTGATCCTCCAGTTGGAGAAGAGGCGAAAACGTCCCACAACATTTTCCCCGACTCCCGAGGGAGAAACTTGAACAATATCGGGATCCTCCAGTGGGAGAAGAGGCGAAAACATCCCACAAAATTTTCCCCGACTCCCGAGGGAGAAAATTGAACAATATCGGGATCCTCCAGTGGGAGAAGAGGCGAAAACATCCCACAACATTTTCCCCGACTCCCGAGGGAGAAACTTAAACAATATCGGGATCTTCCAGTGGGAGAAGAGGCGAAAACATCCCACATTTTCCCCGACTCCCGAGGGAGAAAATTGAACAACATCGGGATCCTCCAGTGGGAGAAGAAGCGAAAAAATCCCACATTTTCCCCGACTTCCGAGGGAGATACCTGAAGAACATCGGGATCCTCCAGTGGGAGAAGAGGCGAAAACATCCCACAACATTTTCTTCCGACTTCCCAGGGAGAAACATGAACAATATCGGTATCCTCCAGTGGGAGAAGAGGCTAAAACTTCCCACAACATTTTCCTCGACTCCCGAGGGAGAAAATTGAAGAGTATCGGGATCCTCCAGTGGGATAAGAGGCGAAAACTTCCCACAACATTTTCCTCGACTCCCGAGGGAGAAAATTGAACAATATCGTGATCCTCCAGTTGGAGAAGAGGCGAAAACGTCCCACAACATTTTCCCCGACTCCCGAGGGAGAAACTTGAACAATATCGGGATCCTCCAGTGGGAGAAGAGGCGAAAACATCCCACAAATTTTCCCCGACTCCCGAGGGAGAAAATTGAACAATATCGGGATCCTCCAGTGGGAGAAGAGGCGAAAACATCCCACAACATTTTCCCCGATTTCCGAGGGAGAAAATTGAACAATATCGGTATCCTCCAGTGGGAGAAGAGGCGAAAACATCCCACAACATTTTCCTCGACTCCCGAGGGAGAAAATTGAAGAGTATCGGGATCCTCCAGTGGGAGAAGAGGCGAAAACTTCCCACAACATTTTCCTCGACTCCCGAGGGAGAAAATTGAACAATATCGTGATCCTCCAGTTGGAGAAGAGGCGAAAACGTCCCACAACATTTTCCCCGACTCCCGAGGGAGAAACTTGAACAATATCGGGTATCCTCCAGTGGGAAAGAGGCGAAAACATCCCACATTTTCCCCGACTCCCGAGGGAGAAAATTAGAAGGCAACATCGGGATCCTCCAGTGGGAGAAGAGGCGAAAACATCCCACAACATTTTCCCCGACTCCCGAGGGAGAAACTTGAACAATATCGGGATCCTCCAGTGGGAGAAGAGGCGAAAACATCCCACAACATTTTCCCCGACTCCCGAGGGAGAAACAAGAATAATATCGGGATCCTCCAGTGGGAGAAGAGGCGAAAACATCCCACAACATTTTCCCCGACTCCCGAGGGAGAAACAAGAATAATATCGGGATCCTCCAGTGGGAGAAGAGGCGAAAACATCCCACAACATTTTCCCCGACTCCCGAGGGAGAAACATGAAGAATATCGGGATCCTCCAGTGGGAGAAGAGGTGAAAACATCCCACAACATTTTCCCCGACTCCCGAGGGAGAAACATCGAAAAATATCGGGATCCTCCAGTGGGAGAAGAGGCGAAAAACCTCCCACAACATTTTCCCCGACTCCCGAGGGAGAAACTTGAAGAATATCGGGATCCTCCAGTGGGAGAAGAGGCGAAAACATCCCACAACATTTTCCCCGACTCCCGAGGGAGAAACTTGAAGAATATCGGGATCCTCCAGTGGGAGAAGAGGCGAAAACATCCCACAACATTTTCCCCGACTTCCGAGGGAGAAACGTGAACAATATCGGGATCCTCCAGTGGGAGAAGAGGCGAAAACATCCCACAACATTTTCCCCGACTCCCGAGGGAGAAACGTGAACAATATCGGGATCCTCCAGTGGGAGAAGAGGCGAAAACATCCCACAACATTTTCCCCGACTCCCGAGGGAGAAACTTGAACAATATCGGGATCCTCCAGTGGGAGAAGAGGCGAAAACATCCCACAACATTTTCCTCCCCGACTCCCGAGGGAGAAACAAGAACAATATCGGGATCCTCCAGTGGGAGAAGAGGCGAAAACATCCCACAACATTTTCCCCGACTCCCGAGGGAGAAACAAGAATAATATCGGGATCCTCCAGTGGGAGAAGAGGCGAAAACATCCCACAACATTTTCCCCGACTCCCGAGGGAGAAACAAGAATAATATCGGGATCCTCCAGTGGGAGAAGAGGCGAAAACATCCCACAACATTTTCCCCGACTCCCGAGGGAGAAACTTGAACAATATCGGGATCCTCCAGTGGGAGAAGAGGCGAAAACATCCCACAACATTTTCCCCGACTCCCGAGGGAGAAACGTAAAGAATATCGGGATCCTCCAGTGGGAGAAGAGGCGAAAATGTCCCACAATATGCTCCCGGACTCTCGGGGAATAACTTCCATAGGCTATCAAATGGCTCCTCCATTGGTGTATAGGTGTGAGCTTCTCACAGTATTTTCTCCCACTCACGAGCGTTCTTACTGAAGATTTCTGCATTTCCAGTGACATAAAGGATAGATTGATACTAAAGACGCCTAAACCCTCCACAATAATCCGGATACTTCTACAAGAATAGTGCAGAGTACATGCAATACCTTGTTCTATTTTTAATTGTTTGCATGTCGCAACATTATAAATTGTTCTCTGTGACAGTAATTATGTTGAAAGCAGTTAATTTTAATGTCAGATTTATCTGTATTATCACTGACATTAAGTCATTGATAGATTAGTTCATACTTCAGGTGAATACTCACAATTTTAAGCAATATCTTCAAATATTGTAAATAAATATTCTGTGTGAACTGTGTTCTGTTCGTATGTAAACGTAATGCTAATAATTTTAAATAGTAAGTTCAATTCACGTATATATACATAAACGTAGTGTATAAATATGTTTAATTGTATAACTTCCTCATAGATAATGTAATTCTTTACAAAGCACATTGTTTAACGCCAAGCAATACTAACACAATTTCAAGCCACATCTTCAAATAATGTATATATACACGTTTTGTGGTGAACTGTTAGTCGTGTTTATGAATCAACATAATGCTAATAATTTTAAATAGCAACTTTAATGTGTGTAAATATATCTTAACATAGTGTATAGTTAGATTTAATTGTGTAATTTTGTCGTAGTTAATGTAATTCTGGATCAATAATGAATTCTTTATCATTAATGAATACTTAGCTTGTAAATATTATAAATATTATAAAATCAATTTTGTTTCCTTTTATGAAAGATACAAGGGTGCAGCATAGGTCAATTAAGCGAAAATGAAAATATATTATTTTCTGTAGCTTACAACATCTATATTAAAAAAAACAACTACTGAAATTGTTCATGCAGTAGTGCTTGAGATTATATTCTGAAGGTCACACTACCTCGAGACCACAACGGTGGACATCTTTTTATATAAAAGTACACTTAGTGACAAAAAGAATGGGCCGACTTATGATGTCAAATATTTTAAGTTCCAACGCGCGATTCACATGAGTAAAATAATTGCACAATAGAGCTACCAATACATTTCCCTTCTCCCTTTGAAGAGTATTCTTTCAAGCGCAATTAACCAGCGTGCGCTTAACTCAGTGCTTAGTGATTTGGTTCGTATGCAAAAATCACAGGTTCGATTCCCGTTGAAGTTAACGTTTTAAATTGTTAAAATGCTTTCTATTTTATTCTGTCTGTCCATTCTTAAAGAAAAAAGTATTAACTATTTGGAAGTATTACTATTATTATTATTTATTTATTTATTTACAAACAGGTTTACAATGTAATAAAATATCTTCCTGTGCCCAAAGCATTTTAAATTTTTATCTTCTTTCTCCGTTCTTCTCCATCTTCACATTCAAATTCTTCCAGACCTAGCTCCCTCATACCTCTTCTTATATCATCCATCCATTTAAATCTAGGTGGACCTCTCTTTCCTTTTCCAGGTGGAATCCATTCCAAAGCTTGTCTGTCTAATCTTTTCTTTGGCATCCTACGTGTATGACCATACCATTCTAGTGTCTGTATCTCACAAAATCTAATATTGAATTTTGGACTTTCATTTGTTGTCTGATGATTATATTTCTGGTATTTTTCCAATTTATAATGTCTAGCTGAGCGCCTAGAACAATCCATTTCAATAGACATCAGCTTCAAACTCAAATTTATATTCAACTGCCAAGTTTCTGCAGCGTATGTAAGCGTGCTCCAAATTATAGATTTATAAATTTCTAATATGGTATCCATTCATATGTTCTTATCTCACATAAAACACTGTTTAACATTGTTATTACTGATCTGACGTTTTGAATTCTATATTTTATGTCATTTTCTTGGGTACATTTTGAGTTAATTTTGATCCCTAGTTAGGCTAATTACATTCATCACATCCTTTGATACATCCCATTATTACTATTATTATTATTATATTATTATTATTATTATTATTATTATTATTATATTATTATTACTATGGATGATGGACAATAATAATAATAATATAATAATAATAATATAATAATAATAATAATAATAAGGGCACGCCGTAGCGTAGTGGTTAAGGCACTGAGCTACAAGCCGGAGGGTCGAGGGTTCAAGTCCCGTTGGGGTCAGGATTTTTAAACTGACCCAAACCCTCTGGCGGCACTATGGCCCTGGGGTCGACTCAGCCTCTAACTGAAATGAGTACCAGACGCTTGTTCTGGGGTAAAGGCGGCCGTCACGCAGGGCTGACAACCCGGCTGACATAAAGTGTCGATTGTCTAGAAAAAGTGGGAGCCTTAACCTCCTACTTCCCCAAGGGCCTCCTGAGGCCTGTTGTGGGATCACTTTTACCTTTAATTTTTATTATTGTCCATCATTTATGGGCTATTATTATGCTGGACTTCACATATAGCCTATAAACTAAATACTTTAATTGAAGGGTGGAACTTTTTCCTCACCAATATGTAATAAATAAATAAACACATAAATATAGTAAGCTATATTATATTTTATTACGTAAATTTATAGCATTATTATTAAAACATGGTACTGCACACACAAATTTATACCGGTACCTAAATAGAGTTTACGAAGGCAGGAATATTACTTAATATAGTGTAAAGTGGACGTATATTACGTGGCAGGAATTAAATGTTAGAGCACTTATAGGATATATTTTGCGAAAATACAAAAAAAAAATATATTGTTGAAGTTTTCGAACCCTGGATTTCATACATATTTCATCTTCTTGTAAGTGGTTTAATATTCTACGCTACTCGAACATCGGACACTAGATGCCTAATATTGTTTGTCTTGTACCTTTGCACTATGAACGAGAGTTCAACTTTATTTGAAATGTTGCAATTTGAGTAAAATTGCATTTGTCGAACGCTCGTAAATATCTAGAAACATGTCTCCTTCATTGTTCTTTAACTATCTAAGACGATTAAAACCAAATACAGCGTATTTAAAACATTTAACAGTGCGTTACCTCGTGAATCACAGCTTTAGCTTTTTGAGCATGCGCAGTGGGCCTTAACAGGGAGTCTGCTTTTTGAAGCGGCTAATTCTTTTTGTCGCTAAGTGTACATTATTATGTATTTCCGTATTCCAAAGCCACCCAATGCACTTCTTGTCCTTTGGGTACCGCGGTAGGGGAGTAGATGGTATTAATGTGGTCTATTTTCAATGTAAGCTCCGGTTCGATAAAGCAATTTTCGTAGATGATATACAGGCCTACGTGTGTTGTGTGCACAGAGGAGTATAGTATGTTTAAGTATTTGTGTATTTAACTTTGTTGTATGAGATGGATTGTGATGATAAAGAGAAGAAATAAGATGAAATCCGGTATCGGGACATACCCAAGGTGTACTCCTAAGAAAACCAAGGGTATCGCCAGACTGATTGTCCCCATCCGACAGACGAATCGCTAAGAACAGTATCGCATTTGCCTTCTCAACATATGTATTGAGGAGAGGTTTGGAATTTAATCCGGACATCAGATGTGCAATCTATTCCATAGTGTTCTGCCCTAGGGCAGGTCCTTCACTGCAATCATAGCATTTTCAACATATGTTTTACAGTTTTACTAGGGAATTATAGCTGTGGTAGCTTTCCGTTACTTTCCACATCGGTGAAAATGATAATTATGATGATGATAAGAATGATTATGATGGCCAGATGATGTTCGGAGATCTTTTGGGCGGGAACGGTGAGTTGCGTCCCAGAACCAGAAAATCTCGCTAGTTGCGGCCCAGTTGAGTTCGCTGGGTACGTAATTTGCGGCCCTGGGTGGTGTTAGATACGTAGATATGTAGGTCGATTTTAGAGAATTTAAGGGTGACCAAATCCATCTCAAAGACAAGCCAACATTCCCTTCCCATTTACTGGCTTAAGACTGTTGGCGGCATGGTTAAAATGTTGGTTTGTATGTTATTAAAAACAGTCATTTATTAAATATTGTCATGCTACGTATTTTACATTCATTGATTGAAAACGGGCAAAAATTTAAAAGAAGCTGACTTTACGTACTGAAGTCTAGTCACAGTTTTTTCTTCCAGAGCAAACATTTGTTCTTGTAAAAACATTTCTTTTTCCAGGATGGATTTCGTTCGTTTTCCTTTGCTCCTTAAATAAATATGTTTCAGACTGTACATCCAATAAAGTGTGAACTAATTGAAATATGTTGGAATGACTGCTTGAGAAAAGTCTATTCAGTTTCTTGTGAAATGATTCACAACTCTTTGTTGTTCGTCTTGTTGAATAAGAAAATTCAACCCATATTTTCGGCGGAAAAGTAGCATCGTCAGCAATATAATTTTCGAGAATGTAATCCAAGAATTCCCTTACCTTTTCGTCATTAGGTAGAATAGACATCAGATCTGCAATAAAACAGGCATCTATGTCATTCGGACCTAAAAATGGAAGTCCGAAAACCAATTTCAAGAAATCACTTTTTTCATTCTTCTGGCGCCATATTTGAACTAATCCAAGTTGCTGAATTTTCTTGTACTAATTTCGCCCAAGATGAAATCTGCAACCCTTAATTGTTACATTAGACCAGACGATAGGACATATTATTCTGGCCGCAACTCACGTACCGGTACTCCAAAAAGCACGCTGGGCCGCAACTCACGTACTTAAAAAAGCACGCCGAGCTGCAACTCACGTACTTAAAAAGGTAAACAGACCATATTGGACGCAACTCACATCATCCCCTTTTGGGCTCAAAGCTACCTGATATTTGTCATACAGGTGAGGAAAATCACCGGTAAAACCTCACCCAAGAAGCTTGTCCCGACCAGGAATCGAATCCGGGCCCGCTGCGTGACAAGGCAGCGCGCTACCTGGAGACCACAGCGGTGGACATGTACAATCTAGGGATTAAAAATTGTTCGCCACAATTCCTCCTAGAACTGAGATTTAAAAAAAATTGAAATTAAAATTGCCAACCTAGCAGGGTATCGAATCGGGAACACCTAGTCACCTGATCTAACGGGCCGGATATATTATTTAACATTTTCCAATACTGTTATTTTAACCAGTTCCAATAATGGATCATATTATAATAATATAATGATATTGTGAAAAGAACCGTATACCTCCACGGTTCGATTCCTGGTTCACACAATAATTTTTCTTTTCACAATATCATTATATTATTATAATATGATCCATTATTGGAACTGTGTTAAAATAACAGTATTGGAAAATGTTAAATAACATCGTTTACTACTTATAAAAAAGTGGTAGTGTAAAATTCTCAAATATAGATACTTCTAAACGAAGCCGGCCGTTGGCGATGGCAGTGTCATCTACCTGACAGCGGACAAAACGAGAATTATAGATTTGTATATGTGGAAGGAATTGTTAGTGTTTGTACCAGGTGTGGAATGGTGTAGTGGGCTGCACACTAGTGTGGACAACTAGAGGTCCACGGTTCGATTCCTGCTTCATACATTAATTTTTCTTTTCACAATATCGGATATATTATAAATATTATTTTAGTTTTGGTAGCAATTTTACATTGCATTTCTTCGATATTATTCTAATTACACTCCACTCAAATCCGTACACTTGTGGGTGTTACCTTAATGAAGATAAGCTTCATTTTATCGTAACAAAAATGTCACAAACATATTGTACAAATATTTAATTAAGACAAAAAAGAACGAATGAAATTACTTTCCCATGTACAGTTAATTGATAATCGATGTAATAAACCCTCGAATATCCGCTACAACATTTCCTGTCACAGATATTCTTCAACTAAAAGCGTCAAGCAATTAGTTGATTGATAGCTCTCTCAAATGTACACAGCAGTCGTTGTTAAACGAACAGTTGCAGTGCTATCATCAAGGAAGCGAGTGATTCATTCAGCGTCATTATAATCCACTATTACGTGATAAAGATCGAAAATTATTTATTTTATTTTACTATACTTTGAAATATACTTTTTAAACAAAAACTGTATAAACGATATTTAAATAGAATTACAAATTCGATTAAAAATATAAAATTATCACATTTCTATTACAATTTGGAACTTAGTAAAATGGAAACATAATTTAAATATTAAATTATAAAATTAGAGAAATATCACTAAATACTGTTAAATTGACTGAGATATAAAGCAACTTCGAATGTATAGTAAAAAGTAAATACATGTTCACCAATAAATGTCATGATTAATAACAAAGAAAAAAAAAAGCTACATTGTTTCAGCTTGCATGAGAAAATGTCAAGGCTTAAATATGTAAAATGTACCTGAAGTAATAATGAAGACTGGTATTGATTAAAGTATAAAAAGTCTCATTTTAGGAGATAAATATAAGTTTTATGTGTATGAAGATCGATCTTCAAGATTACATTGGAAACGTTAACAAAATACAATTTATCCTAGACATAAAATATTAACTTTAGCTTCAGTGTGGTAGGTTGTAAGTGAATATATTTGAACATGAATAAGTGGTTGAATTATAACCCGCACTTGCTCTCGGCAGTGTCCCCTCTATTCTATACTTCAAGGATATTAGGAATAGCTCCGATATGTTGGCCACCTACAGGTCGTAATCGCTTCCAATTAAGAGCCTATTCAGTACTGGTATTCTTCGCTATGCTTACTTTCCTCATATATTCCGTGTACTGGAATATTCAATACTACTACACAAGATCTACGTACACTATTATAGTGCCTCATATTTTCAAAATGGTGTCATCGTTTACCACAGTTTTAGCAATACTTCTCCTGTGCAGTACTGTTAACAAGGAAAAATATGAAGCGATTTTCACAAAATTAACGACAGTAGACAGTATTCTATTGAAAACAGCAGAAAATTCAAATGTGATTTACAAGAAAATGAAGATTTTTGTTATGGTTCAACTTTTGGTGATAATACCATTTTATTTGTTTATGTTTTGTTTTGATCGGGTAGTGTGGTCTGGTAATGTTGGTGAACCTCACCATCTAGTGGAATATTTTGTTCATCTTCTAGGAACAGTAATGGATATGCAATTTATTAATTTGGTACTTTTGATCAAACATAGATACACCGTTCTTAATAGAACGTTAATGTTAATTCATAAAGTTCCTGACAAAGAATTTGAATGGAATATTTGCCTTTACCGGAATTCCTGATAAAATTGAAAGATTCAACTAACAACAAAGTTAGATTACTTCAAAACACTGTCAAAAGTCAGCCAGAACAAGTACTGAAAAACAAGAAAAATGTTCACAAGACAGAAGCTATAAAACAAATACATGAAGTTGAGAATCCAATTTTTCAGAAAACCGGAATTATAAATGCAAAAGGCGAAGTTGAAAACTCATTCGCAAATTTGAAAATTTTTCCGGATATTGAAAGAGAAGAAGCGAAGATTATTAAATTGCAAAAAGTGCATAGTTCGCTCTACGATGTGGCAGAATTAGTGAAATCATGTTTTGGACTTCCTATTCTTTTCGAATTAACTTTTATATTTGGTTCTTTGATACAAAGTCTATATAATTCACTCTTGACTTCTCTGCAGTTAGATAATTTGGGAACACATGCAGGATCTGGAGAAGCTGTGGGTTTATTTCTGAGTTGGTCTGTCGTTCGAATGATCAAAATGATGTGCATTACAACTTCATGTCAAATGGCGAGTAATGAAGCAAATCGAACGGGAATATTGATTCAAAAGTTGTTATTGGGAAGCAATGGCGATTCCAAGACTTTGAGAAATTTCTCACAACAGCTGCTCCATTACAAGCTTAATTTCACGGCCTGTGGATTCTTCACTCTTGATGCCACATTGTTATATTCTCTAGCAGGCGCAGTAACTACGTATCTAGTGATATTATTACAATTTCAGTTCGTCGCTTCTTCAGCACTTAAAGTTAACGCAACCAATTCTTTTGCATGAAGAATATATGAAACGATTTCTAGAATATTATGTAAAATACTGTTAGTGGAAACCTGATAACTTTACACCAAATGTTATTTTGAGTGATTCTATGCCACCATTGAATGGATAATAGTGAAATGGTTAAAAATAATGATGGACCATCCAAATGGAAGAAGAAATGTCGAAGACCTAAAGCTAGGTGCATAGATGGGATTTTGGAAGATGTCCAAAGATTTAAAATTCGAAATTGGTGGACAGTCGCCAGGAATTGAGAGGTCTGGAGGAGAGTTCTTAGGGAGGCTTAGAGAGGTTGTTATGTCAAACAAGATGATGATAATGACGATGCCGCCTACATAAATTAAAATAAAAACAGAAAAACACTAACTTTATCATTGCAGTATGTGAATAATTACCTGAGAGAAATATATATGTTGATTTCCCTCCCCCCAAAAAAATATGAGAAATTCCTTAAAGTGAAGTGAGAAGTTGAGCTCTAAGTAATCTAAAATCACCACATTTACAATGTAAAATAGGTATTATCCACTGATCAGACAATACAGCCAACGTATCGTAAAACTCCGCTGACAAACAAGTTCATCCTAAACTAATCGCCATTTTTTTCACTCTAAATTGCCCATACTAACACTAGCTTGCCCATTTTCTCACCCTAACGTATCCACAAATGTTGGTTATTCTTGTTCCTTAGGATACACTCGTGAATATTTATTATTATTTTTACATTGGTTCCCCTTAAACATCTTGATCATATAGGGAGACAAAACCTTATGACTATAATTAGGTAGTTTAATAACTAAAATTCTAATTTGTAACTCCTGGGATACAATCAACTTATATGTGAATAAATATGTTGGCAACTGCTCTGGTGGGAACGTGTGTTATCACATTGACTAACATGACGCTATAAGATACTTTTTCTCCTATCAAATATTCGTAGATGACACATGGCATAGAATTGTCTTATTTTGTATCAGCACAAACTGTGGAAACTTTTTAATTCGGAATTAAAAATCTTAGTTTGCACGAACTAGTAGAAATTACTTAAATGTGTGTCAAATTAGACGATAATATACAATAATGACTTGTTATACATGATATTGTTTTCATTGCGATCGGAAACATTTAAAAACTAGAACGAGAAATTAGTGTTTCGCCAATTTAAGTGTTTAACAGTAGAATAAGTACATGTGCACTTATTTATAAAGTAACAAAATTTGAGATTTCAGCTCCATTCTAGTATACGTGGATTAAACTACCTATATTCTTAATAAGATCAAAGATCTTGTGGCGGTTGAAATATGTATTTCTGATCATTGGCTCCTTATCTCAAAGTTTACACTTACAGTAGTCTACTTTGTGTATAATTTCTGCAATAAAGATTAGAGAGAGACC
This sequence comes from Diploptera punctata, assembly GCA_030220185.1. Lineage (NCBI taxonomy): Eukaryota > Metazoa > Arthropoda > Insecta > Blattodea > Blaberidae > Diploptera > Diploptera punctata. The sequence continues at coordinate 565,068 of JASPKZ010005705.1, forward strand.
ATAAAATTTACTATAATGCAAAGAACGATTTGACAACTTCAGAATTTTCGGAAACTCACAAAAAAGCTGTTGGAATATGGGAAATATATTTTTATAACATGTTTAGCGAAATGTGTGCTTAAAGTTGAGAAATTAAAATTAATAAAATTTGTTTATCACAATTCACATAAAAAATGAATTGCGTGTAATAAATATTGATTTTAATGCTTTTTAAATTTTTACGTCAATTGTAATAAATAGGATATTTCAAAAACATGTCGGAAACACTTTCACTTGATTAAAATATGTTTTTGTACGAATAATAATAGACTAATGTTGAAGTTGATGTTATTGAACATTTGCCATATTACGTATAACGCCATCAGTTCACATCAAATTAATAATTTTATTTATTTGTGGCATGAGATCATATCGCTTCAGTCTGCTATTTCCTGTTTAACGAATACGCAATATTTGAAGACGTTGGTAATTTTCAACATTAAATGAAACATAAAAAACCTCTAATTTTATATCAACAAAGTCTTAGAACTTTCAAGAACTAGTGAAAATTGTAAAAAACTGCATCTTTTGTGACTATGAAGTGAGTGTAATTGATTACAATTTTGAAAATAATCCAGTAGTTCACAAACAAATCAACTATAATTTCGTAATTCTAGAAAGCGAAAGAGTTTATGAATTAGAAAACAGTTGACAAACGTCAAAATAATACCATCTTCATATTTGTTTGAATTGGGAAATCAATACACCATGAATAACAACAATTTTATTTAATTAACTGTAAAGTAAAATAAATGGTTAATATATTTTGTAATATATAAATTAAGTTTTACTTTATTCAATACTGCTATGCCATTTATTTAGACGCGTGTGACTTCTAAGGCAAGAATAAAAAAATATTTACACGAATCTAGTATGGAATAGGACGAAAATTGAAGTACACTGGAATAAAATATTAAAACAAATAAACAAAAATATATAAATATATAAGGATCTACATTACGAAAAAATATACTAAAAGGTAAATATTATTGTAGACATACTTAAATTGTTTAAAGAGAAACTAAGAAAATATAAACCCATTTTAAAATTTAAACTACTGTAATTTTTTTAAATTCAGTGAAACAAAAGTATGGAACACTTGAAAAAAATACTGAAGTTTGATTTCAGTGATAAATATGATACGAGAGATATATATTCAGCAATAGCACCTCTATTATATTTTTCTAAAGCGTTAGGAATAGCACCAATCAATTGCTCTGACGGAAGACCAACAAGAATTGCAACTACATATTCGATTGCTGTTTTCCTTACGATACTCGGCTGGTTTGCTTATTGCCTTCTCATCAATCTGTGGTACGAATATCCTCACTCCACATATACTATTTCAGTTCCTCATCTTCTCAAATTAGTTTTTTCTTTTACTACTGTCTTAATGTGTTTTGTGCTTTTCTCAACAGTACATCGCAAAAAGTTTCAATCAATCTTCAAAAGGATATCCTGTGTTGATGAAATATTGCTTAAACCAAAAGAACGATCAAAAATGATATATGGAAAGACAAAAATATTTCTCATCTTACAACTTCTGATTGTTATTCCATTATATGTTTTTATTTCGTTTATAGTTCACTCGATTCAAAATAATAACCTAGAAGTTCATTTTTTCATGGAGTATTTTGTTCATATTATTGGAACTGTTATGGAATTGCAGCTAATAGATTTTATTCTACTAATACGACACAGGTATTCTTGTTTGAATGCAAAACTTCTTTCCTTATATGGAATTTCTGAGAACGATATGGAGTGGAACTTACTATCAACATCGAATTTTGAAACACATGTTAATGAACCAATACCACAGTTTGTCATAATTAACAATGAAATTAACGAGACGCTCAAAACGAACCAAAAAACAATCAGTTTTGTTTTCAAAAAAGGGTTTAGGAATCGATGAAAACATCTTCAACCTTCGTAAACTTCACATTATACTTTATGATGCAGCAACTTTGATAAATTCCGTGTTACGGTTTTCCAATATTGCTAGAAATGACTTTTATATTCTTATCTTTAACTCAAAACTTGTACAATGCTCTTATAATTGCATTTAAACTAGATGACACGTATCGAAACGATATTGTACAAGAATCTGTAACAATGTTCGTAATCTGGGCAGGTGTTCGAATGTTGAAGTTGATATGTTTAACGACTTCGAGCCAAATGGCAAGTGGAGAAGCAAACCGTACCAGAGTTTTGGTGCAGAAACTGTTATTGAGTAGTGATACTGAATGCAATAATCTAAGATATTTCTCAAATCAGTTGCTTCATTACAAACTTAGATTTACAGCTTGTGGATTCTTCACTTTGGATTCTACATTACTTCAATCCGTGGCAGCAGCTGTTACCACATATTTGGTAATACTATTACAGTTTCAATTCGTTGCCACATCATCATCCCCTTTGAACTGTATGAATTCTACTATATCCAATTAACATAAACATTATGAAGTTATGAATAAGTGTTTCTAATAGGTTTATTGTTATGTATCGTCGGCTCAGTCATTTAGTTTACAGGCGGTATCAAAGACAACTGTTTCCCCTCTGGTTTAAAAAAATACATTGTTACTGCCAGGTAGAGCCGGTAAGTTTGTCGTTAGAGGTTTTTAAGACGCCGCGCCGCTCTAATCACAAAAACTGAAAACAGTTCTCAGCCAATAACGTCTTCGCATTTTTAAATGACGTTTCCATGTCTACTCCACGTTGATATAATTATCTTAACAGCGTTGCAACTTTTGTCTTTTGAAGAAGCTTTAGTTGGTAAAAATCTATTCTAATGAATAAAATGTGATAACACCGCTTGATATGCTAAATACTTATGCGTGCAAAGTAGACCTACCTAACCACAAAACAAAGCGCCTGTAAACTAAATGACTGAACCGATTCTACTTGTACTATCTTAATATCGCATGCAATATACTGAATATTGTTGCTCAAGATATTTTCGCTAATTGTACGAGAAAACGTTCACTGTGCTTACAAAGAGACCTAAAACAAGTTTGGGGAAAATACTAAATATTCAGTCTAGGATTTAAAGAGAGATCAGGGTTTTCTTGGTTTAGGTTGGTGACATGGATATTTATAAAAATTATCGATTATCAAGTTATGCGAATATGGCCAATATGCGGGAGCTTTGAAAATTAAATATACATGTTGGGAAAATGTAACGATTTAGAATATTGGAGACATCAGTTTGTTACCAGAAATATTTCTAAAGTCAAATTGTGAAAGATTGGCATGCTACGAGTTAATGGTATCCTAGAAAACTGGATTAACATGTGTAATTTTTGGACAAATCGCGGAAAATAACAATAGCCTACTCATTCCTGAATAAATAAATATGCAAGGAAAGTGTAATATCATCAATACTTAATAAATATACGTAATCAAAACAGATTTAGAAAAGGACGATCATGCGCGGATTGTGGATGAACGAATTAATTCAAAAAAGAAGAGAATTTAATTTGGAAACGCATTTTCTGTTTATGAACTATATTAAAACGTTCGATAATGTATTAAGAGGAAAAATCTTGACAATAATGACGGGCAAAGGATACCCAAAACATTTGATAAATATGATCAAAACAATGTACAAAGATATGTTTTTTTTTATTTAGAGCCCCACCACCACCACCCGGGTTACCTCGGGCATAATGTTCTTATCCCCGGGTCTGCTCTATGTCCCTAACTACTATCTAATCTTTATTGAATAAATAAACATAATACATACAGATGTCGGGTATGTGAAAATGTACAAAGATAAAATTGCTATAGACAATGGTAATTCCACTAATTTCAAAAGAGAAAGTATAAATTTGGAGTAAGACAGAGCTGCCCTCTCTCGCCGACTTTATTTAATATATATTTACACGCAGCTATTGCAGAATGCCAAACACAGCTGAGTAAACATTTTAAACTAGGAACTACCATTGTAGATACAATTATGTTTGCAGATGATCAGGTCATATGTGCAGAATCAGAAAATCAATTACAAAAAGACACACTACTGCTCAAGAAAATCATGGAGAAATATAATCTCAAGATTTCAACGAAGAAAACAAAAACAATGGCCTTTCGGGGAAAATATATAGTTCGATCGAAAATAGTTTTGAACGATGAAATTATCGAAAAAGTACAGAGTTTTAAATATTTGGGATGTCACATATCTTACAATTGGAACATGATATACATGGAAATATTATAAATTTCAAAGTATATGTGGGACTATTAGAAGAACACTACAAACAAAAACAACAACATAAATAATGCTAAAGTTTTATAAGGTAATGGTAGTTCCCATTGTGACATATGGATCAGAGAATTGGGTCATGAATAGATCAGACAGAAGATTATTAGAAACATCAGAGATGAAGTTCCTCAGATAAGTTCATTCCTAATGAAACAATTAGGCAAGAACTCAATTTTTTTAATCTAAATGAAAAAATACAAAACTATAAACAGAAATGGCATGAACATATTTTAAGAATGGACTCTTCTAGGCTAACAAATCAAGCACTGTTGTACCAACCTCAAGGCTACAGAGATGTGGGACGTCCTAGAAGACGATGGGAAGATGAATTGTGAGAGCGGAACAGGTCGACGGCCTATCATGAAAATGATGATGAACTATACGTAACATAATTAATGTATAATGTAATTGTATTGTTATTTATTGTTTTTCCTATCTGTTTTATTTTATTACTACGCATTATTTTATTTTATGCCGATTGTCAACAGCACATATGGCTTGCTGCCCGTGCGACCCATATTTGTAAATAACATTGTATCGTACTCTTAGTCTAATAAAGCCCTACTACAACTACTTAATGTTAAATAATGCAGGTTTATAATATAAATTCTATGGTTTAATGTTCTTATTATACTTTAATTTTATTGTGTCACGATTTATTAATACAATAAACCATTATAATTCCCAAATGAGCTCACAATGAATGACAATGTATTGTAAATATCTAGAAAAAAGGTAATATAAGAAATATACAAGATAAAGCACTTACAAATTATGAAGCATGATCATCATTATAATGAAATTTGTCATAAAAAGCTTCAAGATTTTAATTTTAAAATATACGGAGGATTGTTTCTGATCTCTGACAACAAATTATTTTTAAGTTTTACCTTAAGAAAAGCCGTGTCTCCTCCATCGAGCATGCTGTAATCGATGGCTCTTCACCCGAGCTATGGTTCGGCATCGGAGTTTCCGCTGCAGAAGACTCTTACGCAACACACCCATGTCTAGAAGTTCCCACTCCTCTTTATATGCTTTCCAGAGACCGTCTATTGTTCGAGGACGCTTGTTTCCCAGTGCCCTTTTGAAGAGCCCAAAGACACAAAGTCCATCGGTGATGCATCAGGAGACTTCACTGGGATGTTGCTGAATGGAATAGCATGTATTCCAGTTTCCTGCTCCATTTCTCCAGGAACGCCAAGGTTGAACCCGAAGTGTGACTGGAGGCCTTGTCTTGGTGCACCCAGACTTGGTTTTTGTCTGTACCATGGAGGGCTGGGGTTTTAGTCGGGTAAATTGGGGTGAGAACTTCTTCATGGTAGTACTGGGAGTTGATTTTGGTCTTTTTTAGCTACTCTACGAATGGTCAGTTTTTCTATTAAATAATCAATTGAGTTGGTGTTTACTTGATGAAAATCCATATTTATTAATTAAATAAAAATAAAACGTAGTTTTATTTTTATTTAATTAGTTTTTCTATTGTTCGTAGCAATATCCCGCGGTGACCATAAATCCATTGGAGTAACTTTCTCTGCATTCGGCATACCACTTTTGAATTTATTTTTCAACCCTTTCTCTATAGTGAATTGCCCGGGGTTTGTTGCAGTCTCCTAGATAAACGTATGCTTCATCAAGTGTGACCAAAATTTTCCATTTTTCTCCTGTCAGGTGCTTTTCATAGTTTCCTGCTGTTGGTGCGGCATTCGGCAATGTGACGTGGCAACAATTTATGAACCCTAATTTTGTGGCGCTTCTCATGTTTAAATCTTTGTTTATTATGGTGTTTACAGTTTTCAGGGATATTCCCAATCTGTTTGCAATCACCGTTTGTGTGACAGGGTTACCACCAGAGATAAGGACCTTGATCTTTCTGATTACATCTGGGGTGCGGGTAGTAGCAGGTGTGGATTTTCCCGTTTTTTTTTCCTTTTGGAATTAATCCCAAGCGACCCTTTCCCTTTTATTAAGCACTGAGCTAATTCCACACTTTGACACCATAAAATTACGTTTTTGCAAGCCTCAATAATCGCGGAATAACTATAATTAGCGTCGGAAAGGGCAGTAATGCACCCTTCCCAAAACGGGTCTATCTGATTAGGCATTATACGAGCAACACGCGTGCGAGTGTAACAGAAGCAGCACACTGACTGGTTTGATCACCTCGCACGCTCCTGTCCTGATGACTGACACTCCAACGTCACAATCTACTTGGCAAATCGTTATCAGATATCGGAAACAACCCTCCGTATTTTGCAGCAGGCTTTAGAAGGCACGAGGGTCTCTTCAGGGCGTGTTTTAGATTAAGCTGATTTCTGGGTTCTACTGGTGTGACAAGGAATTCGATAATCAGTAACATTGAGTTGTGTAATTAATTAAAAAGGGTTTATTTTGTTAACCTCTTATGAACAATACAATACACAACAAATTAATAATATCTTGTACACTACTTGAGCAAATCTAGACTTCCCTAGTATATTTTACGTACGATAGATTGATTCACACTTTTAGATAATAATATGGGAGCAACAGACTCCTCTGAATACTCGTAATATCATGAACTAGCCCACTCTGTTTTCTTAAGGGAGCTACTGGCCACACTGTGATCGTATATGAGAGCAACTAGCTTCTCTCTGTATGTACTCGTGTGTGAGCTACTGGCCCCACTGTATTCAATAACATTTCTTGGCCTTTTATAATCATTTCCCAAGGAAGTTTTAAAATTGGCTCAAGTATTCCCTTTTAACAAATTTAATGTTTTGCAAATCTGACCATTTTCGACCCGTCAATCAGATTTACACTTTTCTAGATGAATACACATTGTATAAGCATTAATTTCGTTTCGATAGGTACATGTACCTGCCAACCCTTGAGTTACCGTTAACCACTGTATAACAACAGTTTATTGTGTGGTCCCAAATAAATTTTAATTCTAGGAGTACCCCTGCTACAATTTTAAAATAAGTTTTACAATCTACGTATCTCCTCTCTCATGTATCTTCAAATGAGGAGCATCACAAAGCATTTTCCATCGCACCTCAACTCTTACAAACTTATTTTACATCATCCCATGTTTTCTCTTCTTTATAATTTATTGTTTCCTCTTAGTCTTTCCATAATGCTGATTCCGTTACACTATCCCTAACCCACTCCAAGTCCTCCTTCATCCTTATTCTATTACATCACTAGTTCTTGTATATTTTAAGCCCATGTTTCCCTTGACAGAGATTTAGGCGCTCTCCCCCTACAGGGAACAATTTGAACCATACTAATTTAGTTACACTTCTTTTCGTACAGATGTCATTTGAGTGGTCCGTGATCAACGTTCCGCCTCATACCGACATCTAGGAAACGAAGTTAGTACCAGGACGGGAAAATTCGGTAAATTTTGCTTAGATGCCTTTTCATTCAGGATTAGGTATATTTTACGAGCATCGGAGGTCCCTCCCGGAGGACTTGCTCCTTGGATGTTTCCACCCTAAAAAAAATCCATCAACCCCGGCCGGGTTTGGACCCGCGATTCTCGGGACCAGAGGCAAGGAGCATAACCACTAGTCCAACCGCGGCCGATTACATTACTACGTAGTTACTAATCTATCAATCTATCTTCATTCCTCATTCGTGCCACATGTCCTGCCCATCATAGTTTAAGATACTTAACTGTTCTTATTACATCTGGCTTCCCATGTTGCTCACTATTATGAAGTATTATCCATTCACTTATCTGTTTGTCGCTTTTTGGTCCAAAAAATTCCTAAGTACTTTATTCTCAAATATCCGTAATTTGTTTCTATTCCCGTAAAGTAAGAGTCTATGTTCCACATCCATTTAATATAACAGAGAAGTTGTGATGACAAAAGTCCCTATAATGTGTAACAGCATGCATTTCTAGAATTTAGCCTATGTTTAATTTATTTATTAAATTATTGTTCCTAAGTATTTGAATTCAGCCACTACCTTTCAAAATTTCTTCGTTTCTCATTAACTAGCCATTACAATTATAGGCCTATAATACATTTTCAAGGGTGACCATATGTTTACTTTTATTCATACTCACTTACAGCACCAATTACTTAGTGATATCCAATGTAATGTGTGTGTTGGCTTACGTTAGTATCTCCTCGCTATCATCTAATAATACTACATCATCAGCATATACCAACAGCTAATTAATGCCCCTGAGTTGTACGTCTTTTTTATCCTCTAAAGAATTGATGACATGCTCTAGTATAAAATGTGTTAGAGAGGAGATAGTGCATCTCCTTGCAATAACCCACTGTGAATTCGAAGAGGATTTTAGAACTGTTTTCCTACACGAGGTCTACTCTTGGTGCCATTCAGACATGTTCAAATAATTCATAAGTTAAATATGGGAAATAACATTATGAGGTTCTTAATTCAATGAATGAATGAGTCAATCCTTATCTTCCCTCATATTTTATGTTTTTTTTAACATGGGAGTTTTCAAGAGGAGTCCCTCTCTTATCTTTAGCTGACATTATGACTCATAATATATAACTACATCAGTTAGGAAAACCGGGTAAGTCTTCAAAGTGATTTTTTACAGGAGAGCAAAAACTAGTTCAATGACTTACATCAAAGAGTGCATACATCGAAAATTCAATGCTTAATAACACCGTCACTATTCGCTTGACGACTTACCCGTTTTTACCGAACGTGCATCGGACCAAAAGCTATCGGGAGATGTTAATAACTCATTTTCGACCAAAAGTTGACTTACCCGGTTTTTCCTAACTGATGTAGATATATATCACAATAACTGAAGGGCTAATTTAAAAGATCAGACAAATCCAAAAATGAAAAATTCCATAAACTAAAATAAGAAGCAGTGTTATTTTATTTATTTACTTTTGGCATGTTTGGGAAATGGAAGAAGTGTTTGGAAATTTATTGTGGAAAAGAAAGAGGAAAAGCACAATAATGAGATGGGAGAATAATATGAATCTAGATTAAAGGAGTTAATTGTACATGATAGAGGGAATGATTGGAAAACTTTACCTTTGGGTAGGGATGTATGGAGATATTATGTCGGCACTGCCATGAACCTCCGTGTTCGATAGAGTCAGTGAGGTAGTAAGTTTTTTTTGTGTTTAACCCTTAAATTGTCAATATATCCTACAATATACATTAGTTTAATTTATTTAGTATTGTTTATAATGTAACAGAAAAACAAATGAGTATAAATTCCTTAAATTTATATCAAACTAGCTAATACTCGGCGTGCGCTGTTACGCCTAAATAAAATTAAATGTGTTTTTATGTTCAGTTGAGTAAGTAAAAATAATATAAATTTATATCGTAATAATTTTAGATACTCCGTGTTGATTACCCGGTGTTGCCCAGGAGTCTACTTATCTCGATAATCTTGGCATAAATGAATTGAAAGACAAAAATGGCTATTGAGAGTTATCCGTAAAAGAATGCCCACCGTGAGCTACTACGCTTGTCCGAGAATCTAGTAATCCCGATCTTCTTGGCATCAATGAGCTTAAAGATAAAAATGGTTATTATGAGTTATCTGTAAAAGATAGAAGGTGCTGCCACGGACTTTATTGTAGATTTTTTAGATATTCAATTCTTCTTTCTTCTTCTTCTTCTTTTTCTTCGTCTACGCATGAAAGCTGGCAGCTTGTTGCGTGTTCATTCACTACAGGTCCGGGGTATGGTGCCGTCCTTCCATCGTAGTTGTGGTCTTCCTAATGGTATATTCAATTCTGTGTACATTAATTTGATATATATGTTATGGTTTAGGCAGCATAAGTTATTTAAGCATCCAAAAAGTTCCTAAAAACACGTTTTTCACTACGAAGCGTGATGTTTAAGGGTGAAGGGATTGAGTTTTACAACTCTCTTATAGTCTAAAACTTCCCGGGAAACTCCTGAATATTTTGCAAAAAGTCCCATCACAATCGGATGAACGGTATGGCAGCGTATAAAGGGCGGACAGACATACATTCGTTTATTTATTTATATATATATAATTATACAGTAATGTAAATAATAACTTGCAGTTATTTTGTTTTCATTGCGGTCTGAAACATTTAAATAACTGGCGTGAGAAATTATTGTTTTCCCAATTTTAGGGTTAATGAAGTCCCAATATTTTGTCTAATTGTATTAACCTCGTCCACCGCTGTGGTCTCCAGGTAGCGTGTCGCCTTGTCACGCAGCGGGCCCGGGTTCGATCCCCGATCGGGGCAGTTTTTCTGGATGAGGTTTTTATCGGGGATTTTTCTCACCTGTAAGACAAATGTCGGGAAAACTTTAAGGCCCAAACGGTCCCCGAAATCATATGGCCATCATCATCATCCTTCACCGGTGTGGAAAGCAACGGGAAGCTACCACACCTACAATTCCCTAGTAAAGCAGCAAGCATCGCATGAAAATGCTATTATTGCAGTGAAGGACCTGCCTTCGGGCAGAATTACTATGGGTGGATGGATGGTATTAACCTCAATAGTCTCATTCCTTCGGAATTCGCTAGAGACACATGATCCGCAATTGGATCAATAACATCTATTTTTAAAATATTGGACTTGTCCCTTTTTGGAATTAACTCTTCAATTCTTTATGTTTTTTATCTATGACCATATTTACAGTATAAATGGAGAGATTAAACTCGGAACTTATAGAACATGCATTTGCTAAGACAATATTTTATTCGAATTAATAGTACTGTAATAAATATAAACAGAAACCTCTCATGTAATCTTATTTCAACATTTGAACATCAAATCATATACAACAATTTGCCTCTCACGAACATCAGGAAGGTAATAAATATTCTTTCTACACCAAACTGGAGTGATAATGAGGAGAAGGTAATATGACACACAAAGAGATATTCATGTTACAAAGTGGACTTCCCATCGTCTCGTCCTTCTATTCAAATACAATAACTGGTGAAATATTACAGAATAATGTCCGATATGTAATGATTCTGACATTTAAACAACATATTACACAATCACCTATATAACCAAGTATTTTTTCGGTTTAATTTACATATTGTTAAAATTCATTTTGATTTTGTATTTTAATATTTTATTACATACTGTATAATGCTTTTAAATATATATTCATTAGTTTATTTAGCATGTTTCACAACATTTCCCTGCGCCTGATTAACCTACTATCATTCTCCTCTCTGTCATTTTAATCACCATCGTAAATACTTTTCTTCTCTCATGCTCCTTAAATCAAACACCACCAATCCTCGTTAATTTTATTCTTCTTCTATTTCTACCAGGTGACACCCATTCGAGTTATTTTAGGGGGGAGGGAATTGTCTTCTACCATTATTTTTTACATCACCATACCATTTTAATTCTTTGTTTCTTTTTATGAAACTCACACCTGAAATTTGAACATTCATCTTTTGTTTAATTATACCGTTTCTTATTTTATCTTCAAGAAATGCCAGCTAAATCCTCCGTTTCTGCAGAATTTAAATTATTTATTGTTTTTTATTTTAATTCCCGTGTTTCTGCATGAAAGTATGCTATTTTTAAAGACTATTTAACTCATACCCCAAATTGCAGTCAATGATCAATCACATTTCAATGAATTTTAATTTACAACTAATCACAGTCGTTTTTCACCTCGATTGTATCACCTTCATTTTATCAAGTGGCTCCCAGATTATATATATATATATATATATATATATTATATATATATATAGTGCACGAATATATGCAGATACTGCTTGCGGGTTATAATAGAAAAATATTTATAGCAATTGATTATACCACAATAAAAATTAACCACTGTTTGCACTTTCTTAAACGCATTATTTCCCAGGAATGAACGTTCAAGAAAAATATAATTGACATTTTTACATCGTAAGACATCAGAAATTCATTAAAAAACAGTTTGATGTGTTTGATTTTTTCTCCACTAAGGTGCATTCTTACACTATTTCTATCCTTTGGCAATAAATAATATGATCTGGTTGCAGTGATGAACACATTAAACATCAAACATTTCTCACTTGTTTTCAAACATCGCCGTTTACATTAAATATATAAATATTTTAAAATAACTATATTTAAATAATGATTTGTGAGTAAACAGCTTAATTGTATTCGTTAAATAGTCCTAACAAATGCCACTCTTGATTTTCAAATTCTCTAGATAAATTCACGACTCAGTACTTACGATAAAACTTCAAAAAGTTTGCGATAAACATTGATTGCACAAGTCGGCTGTTTATGATGGTGTAGTATGAGAACAGCTGACAGAAGATGATGAAGAAGACACGACAGCATTAAACTGCAGTAGAATAATTAAATATGTTGTAATAGCCCCTGCTACAGAATATAGGTAAGTATAATCTAGTGTAAAGAATCCAGAAGCAGAAAACTGTAGTCTGTAATGCAACAATTGATGTGAGAATTTTTCTAGACAGTTGGTATTTGCATAGTCCCTCAAAAGTAAATTTCGTACCAGTCGTCCGGTACGGTTTGCTTCTTCGCTTGCCATCTGGCATGATGTAGCAATGCAAACCATCTTAAGCAAGCGCAAAATAATCCAGCAAATTAGAATAGACACTGTCTCGCCTACACTCGTTTTAATATTCAAACTATCAAACTGTAAAATTATGACCAACGTGTAATATATGTTCTGAATTAAAGCTACAAACAAGAAAGTAAGCTCTGAAAGTAGTGACATTCCATAGCAGGAATTTATAAGGTTGGCAGCATCAAATAAAGATAAGTGCAAAGTTTGTAATTCTATGATTTTTGAAGTTTTATCTCGTAATTGTCTTGAACACAGGTTCTTCTGCAAGGGTATATGGAAAATTAAGGAAGTAACTTGTTCCCCGAAAAGTGATTCCAATTTCTTGTTCAACAAAGCATATCTATGTCTAAGTAACAATACTAAATTTGTGAACTGAAGAAAAAACATATTTCCGATCATATGGAAAATATATTCTTTTATGTAATAGATAAAACTTCCATCAAAGGCCCAAATTGCTTGATCAAACCAGAAAATTATCAAACAAATTAAAAACCAAATTAACATCTCAATTATTGATATTATTTTCATTTTACGATATATTTTATGAGAAAGATGTCCCAGAAGCATCTCATCAACAATAGTTATTTTATGAAAAATTTGTTGAAATTTATGTCTATGACAAATAGCAAACAATGATACCGCTGAAATTAATGAAACATTTGATATCAATGTTTCTAAGGCATCAGGAACCATGATAGTGTAAGATAATTTAGGATAATCATGATTTATCTTCCACGCTAATGATGAAACACACCAGGTGGTCAATACAAAAACTATTAATAAAGAATACATCACATCCCACTTAGTGGATTTTCCACTAGAACAGCTATAAGGCGCTAATCCTAGAATTTTTGATAAACAAAGCATCAGAGACACTGAACTATAAATATCTTGATAACGTGTATTCTTCCTCATCTTCATTTCTATAGATGATACAAAATCTTAATACTTTAGTTAACAAATGTTAATTTTCTATGCGTTAAAGTTAGCACCAAGTTATGTACTACCAAATACGTCTATGCGTTTTTTTTAATATTCTTCAAACAGTCACAATTGTAAATATACACTTAAAACGTACAGTGTTATAATATCTTGTACGCTTGTTATTTATATATTTGCTAATGTATATTTTTCTTCGTCTTGATCTTTAAACATGACACAAAATTCTTAAATCCATAGTTAACATAGATTTACTCTCTAATTCAAAGATAACAGTTTATACAGCAATAAATATTTTTATAGTTATATTGACAACTGAAATATACATTTAAAACATTCTGATTCTGTTCGGTTATTTATACATAAACGCTCAAAAATGTATATAATTCCAATAACTAATGATGATTTTAAAGTCTAGCTACAATTTATTAAGTTTAAGAGCAAGAAAATCAGGAGCTATAAATTAATTTCTACAAGGTTATATGTGGTACTACATGTTTTTATAGCTAGCGATATAAGTGTTCATGCTGTTAGTAACGATTCTACGAAATCTCTATAAGTAAAATCAATTATACAAACATTGTAGGAAAAATAGTATAACTGCTTATGAAGTGTACAAAAGTTGAAGAATCTGAGTAATTATTATATAGGACGTTCTTCTTGATTCTTCTATAAAACTGGTGACCCACAGAGCTCGGTGCTTGGTCCTCGTTTTTTAGTTTATACAAATTGCAGACCTGCCTCCTAAACGCATTGTAATTACCATTTGCATGAGTATAATATCCAAATATATTTTCACACAAATAAATATTATCTAAATGATGCTGTTACTAAAATTAATAAGTATCTTGAGTCACTAATAAATTGGATAGAGAAATACAGACTGCAACTAAACCTAACGGTAAGTTACAAGCAATTGTTATGGGCAATTAGATATAATTAGCTACAATAATTAACTTAAATACAGTTTCGCATGTCTCCTAATGTGATTCAAATTCCTCATACTGAAACAGTAATAAACCTAGGAATACTTACGAACAAAAATCGTCATAATAATATGCAAAAACAAATCACTGCCAAAACGGTCTTCTCAATAATTCATTCGTTAAATAGGATAACAAATATATGCTCTAAGGAAAATTATGGTAAAAACACTTGTAGTGCCTCATTTTGATTATGGTGACACTATTTTTACAAAACTCAATACCATTTTTACCCTAAGATTGCAGCTTTCTGTAATTCGTTCGTACGTTCTATTTGTGTTACTCGAAATTATGCTATCACGCTACACTGTCCATCGAACAATTATGGTGGTTTCATCTACATTACATTTTGCCGTTAATTCTCTAACGCAACTGTACCAAATAAAGCCACGATTTCATATCCTCGAACATTAGAGGAACTTAAAGAAAATATTCGAACTGTGAACTCCAACACTGCTACTTAGATTTATTTGGTGAGATTACCATACGAGATCCGTGCGACGAGCGGATGCCAAACCCTTGGGTTGCGTCTTAAAATGAAGATCCTGTATCATTCATGCTACTTTCATTTATTATAATTAACCACTTCCATGATCTTATGATCAGATCTTCTGACTACAGTTTATGAGGTTCTGGTTCAATTCCTGGTCAGATCATGCAAATTTTCTAGCGAATTAATCTTGTGGTCGCCCATAGTCAGTAATTCAGGTTAAGATTAGGTTTGAAGACTCTCCAGTTGCTTCATTATCATTTGACACCCATCATATCATCGGAGTAACGTAATCCCGTCTTTCAGGCGCCCCAACATCAGAAGTGGACTACAATTCCACCAATGCCACGAGAGAATGTCAGAAATGTCGTAAAGCAACCTAGTGGCATTGGACAAAAAAAGTTTGTCAAAAATATAATTAGAATAATAAACTCAAAGATATCTTTCGTAGAAAATTATGGATGAAATGAAATTGTATCATTATTACTCTAACTTTTCATTGAATATCTAATACTAGCCTATAATTATTATAGTGATTATTGTATTTTAATCTAACATATGTTCATTCTGTTTGAGTGGAAAATAATCTCACATGGTCTTACCTCTATCAGGTTAAGTATAAACTGAACAGTATTAGAGGTACATTATTTCTGCGGTTCTCCTTAAACTACGCAAGATATTTTTTATTCCGATTGTAAGACGTAGTTTTAATAGATGAAAACATCGATAACATTTTATATCATATATCATAAAAACTACATTTTATAAATGATTTTATCAAAAAAATTATATATAAAACATTCGTTGTATATATTTATTCTGGTAAAAAATATCTAGTTTCAATCAGTTTTCCAAAATATATTTTTTATGAATGTGGGGACTCGGAAGATAGATATATTTGAAGAAAAATATTATGAGTGTAGAACATTGATCACAGGAAGATGTGATAATACCTGGAAACCTATGTATGATGATGATGAATGTGTAACCATTTTCTCAAATGGCAGTTATAGGTTACAGTTATATTCTAAAACTAGAGACCATCACCAATAGAATAAGAATTAAGTACAATACTACTTATTTCTACTTTATAAAACAATTCAGTATTTTACCAAGGAATAAGTGCATACTTGCAGATCTGAATACTTAAATGTGGTAGTATATTAAAATCGATAAATCACAGTTTAACTTTTTTTTCGATGGCCTAAGATTGTCGTTTTGACATTTCTGGTATTCTCTCCTGACATTTGCGTAATTGTATAACCCACTTCCGAGGTTGGGGCGCCTGAACGGCGGGCGTACGCTGACCCGATGATGATAGGTGATGGTGATGATGATTACCATCATCATCATCATCATGATAGTGGTGCGCTAGGAGAGTCATTAATCCTAAACTTAATCTAAGGCGAATATGAATGATGATGTTGGTCATATGTTGTTCGGGGACCATTTGAGCCTTAAAGTTTCCTGAAATTTGTCTTACAGGCGAGGGAAAACCCCGAAAAAAAAACAGCCAGGAAACTTGATCCGACCGAGGCTTGAATTCGGGACCGCTGCGTGGCAAAGCATTCGTTTCTATATTCTACCTTTCTTTGCCCATTACACTCTCATATTCCTTTTCTTGCTAAGTCGTCCTAAGGCTTGCATATTATGAGGATTCTCAACAAGAAATGTTTTATGGAGTAGAGTTGTCAACCCCAACCCCAACCTGAACGACAAATTCCATATTTATGACCCCTGGGAGAGGGTGGTCCTAATATACCCGCTGGTAATTGGTGTCTATTTTATCACCTTTTGCGACATGTATGAACTAAATTGGAACAATTCTTTACACCCGGTTACGACACGGATTTATGGCACGTAAATAGTATCTGAGTACAATTTATGAGTCTTCAAGCACAACTTTGAATTATGCTACTAATACTTGAGCTGTTTAGGAACGTTATAAAATAAAATACTTCCTCTTTACCATTGAAGTATTTTAGAATCACTAAAAATCACTTCCATGATCTTACGTTATTGAAATTAAGTACAATAAACTTGTCGGCCGAGGTGGACTAGAGGTTACATTCCTTGCCTCTAGTCCCGAGTGTCGCGCGGTTCAACGGCCGGAGTCGATTTTTTTTTTTTAGGATGGGAAAAATCCAAGGAGCAAGTCCTCCGGGAGGAACTAAACTATTAACCGTGAGTCCCAAGTTTAAAGATTTTCAGGCTCGTAAAAGAACAGCAAGCCTGAATAAAAAGACCTCTGTGCAAAATTTACTGACCTCATTCTAGTAATACCTTAGTTGCATACATGTCGCATTGGTCGGTACGTTGACCGTATACCATTCATTAAATCTCTAGGAAAAATAAGCGTATTGTCTGTCCAACGGATCTGTGCATCCGGAAGATATACGAATTAAAGCCTAGTTCCTTTTCTGCCTCAGCAAATCATTTCTCTCCCTTCACTCTCTATCTCTCTCTATCTATCTCTCCCTCTCTCTATATCTATCTCTATCTCTCCATCTCTCTATACATCTATCTCTCTATCTCGCTCTCTATCTCTCTCTCTATCTATATCTCTATCTCTACCTATCTATCTCTCTATTTCTCTCTATCTATCTCTCTATTTCTCTCTATCTCTCTATCTATCTCTATCTCTCTATCTATCTCTATCTCTTCTCTCTCTATATATTGCACTTGCACTCCAGTGTTGTCAACTCAACTCCAACCTTGCATTATTCAATAATCAAGAGCCATGACACTAGAAGGAAGTTGGGCAACATCCTTACTCGATAAGTTACCGCGGCTGCCGTTTGACATGGTGGGAGGGGAGTGCGGTGAAATGGTGTGAGTACAGACGTACTTTTCTAAGAACGATGTCAGGGCTGTACGGGCCCAGATCCATTGGTCAGAACATGACTACATTAACTTGGCCTAGTAGCTCCTAACAAAGAGGCTATGTTCAACAAAGCGCTGTTCTGTCATTGTAGATAGATAGAGATAATAAACTAGACGTATAAATGTATAAAATAAAAAAGAAAGCTGGTACATGAAGCAATGGAAGAGAAATAAAACGATATTTTGTTTGCCATGTCTGCATGAGATTTGAACCCGAGTATGCAGTCACGAAAAAAGTTATGGTCGTGATAATGGGCATTTAAAGGTAAAATCCCTGTATCTATACAGCAAATAGATAATTAAATAAATAATGAGAAGAATAATAAAATAATTTAACTGGAAACTTACGATTAGAATATTGCATGTAGGTCTACTTATTTTTCGAATAGTTACGAATCTATTTCACATCGAAGTACTGTATATGCGCCACAGATACGTAGATAAGAAAGACAATTCTAGTTTAGGACATTCCATATGAAAACGGCAAAAAAAGGTGAAAACTGAACTCTCGTCTTTAGAAATTTCTAAATTGTTACAGTGAAACTTTATGATACACTGAATATCTGAACCGAATACCAGGTCTTCGTTTGATATAATTAAAGAGTAATAGTTATCAATTTATCGTATTTTTTTAGTCTCTTATTTGAATTAATTTCTCAAAGTATAACAACTGCCCCAACTTGAAAAGATAGTCACATTATAAATGATTTTATACTCTATCGCTTGAAAATTAGTATGTTAATAATTACGCTTTTCTGAAGCGCGTAAATGAATTAATATGCAATTGACTTTCTCAACAATCATTTTTAAAATAAAAAAATACCAGATTATTCCCTGATGACCAATTAATTGTTTGCAATTAATATTAAAGTGGTTACATAAAAGGAAACTACCAAACATAATTATTTTCCTTAGAATTTCCTATGTACAGACCCTTCGTGTAAGTACAGATCGCTCGTTCCTGCAAACAATGACGCGGAGACTTTGTAATCGTCCTTTTTTGCACTTCCAAACATTATTATTACTGTATTATTATCCATCCATAGTAATTCTGCCCGAGAGCAGGTCCTTCACTGCAATCACAGCATTTTCATGCTATGCTTGCAGCTTTACTAGGGAAGTGTAGGTGTGGTAGCTTCCCGTTGCTTTCCACACCGGTGAAGGATGATAATGATGATGATAATGATAATGATAAGGATGATGATGATGGCCATATGATTTCGGGGACCGTTTGGGCCTTAAAAGTTGTTCTGACATTTGTCTTACAGGTGAGGAAAAACCCCGATAAAAACCTCACCCAGGAAAACTGCCCCGACCGGGGATCGAACCCGGGCCCGCTGCGTTACAAGGCAGCACGCTACCTCGAGACCACAGCGGTGGACACTGTATTATTATAGGGTGTCCATAATACTTTCAATGTAAAGGGGGACATGTACAAAAAAATTAAAGGAAAAACCTGGGACATTTAAAAAAAATGCGTGACATTAACAAAATATAAAAGGAAGTGTATGAAACAAATTAAACAAATTCACATATAAGTTATGCCTACTTTTTATTGTCCATTAAAATTACTAACTCAGCTACATTAATAAAAAAAAACTTCTTGTAGGAAAACCAGAGGGAAAACGCCCAGTTGGTAGACCAAGAATGAGGTGGGAGAAATAACATTAACTATGATTTGAGGGACGTGGATTATACAGGGAATGATTGGAAAATATTAGCTCAGGATAGGTATGTATGGAGAGCTTATGTCCGCGCGGCCATGAACCTGCGGGTTCGATAGTGCCAGTGAGTTAGTTAGTTACATGAATCAAAAACCACTAAAGTCATTGTTTATTAACGTTTTATAGTATATTACGATGCGAGGTTGGGAAGTGGTTTTTACAGAATCGAGGAAAAATGTTTAAAAACCGAGCGATAGCGAGGTTTTTAATTTCCGAGATTCTGTAAAACACTTCACAAACATGCGTTGTACATTATTTGTTTCACGATGGTGTTTTCAAAATAATAAATAATATCTTTCTTGGAAATATTTGCGTTCATTATAAACAATTGACTAACGTTAACAGTGAGGGCAATGTTTAGTTGAAACAACAGGAAGCCTTGAGAACAATTATTGATATCGTGGCCGCAAGTACGTATTTATTATTTTATATTGTTTCAAATAAAGTTCAGTTCGTATAAAATGCAGTGATTTGTTTCGTATAATGTATATTAATACTACCTTTTGGATATGTTCTGTATATACATTGTACGTAGTATACATAGAGGGCAGTGGTTTTACTTCCCGCACGTGGGTGTAAATGTAATATTACAGTATAGTTATTTAGGTTGGCAACCCCGAAATGAAGGAAGTTGAACTTTCAATAATGGTCGCCATTGCTGGTAAGTACGACAAAACGTACTATTGCGAAAAAAAAATATTTATTTATCGCTGCAAGGGGTATAAGAATCCACTAACTAAATCTCTTTCATCCAAGTTAAAATTGTATTTCTCCACCGCCAAAGTACCGGAATCAGCAGGGAATCTCCGACATTGGCTGCACTGACCATGGATTGACAATTTGAAAAATGTACCAGTTACCAATATCCATCCATCCATAGTAATTCTGCCCGAATGCAAGTCCTTCACTGCAATCATAGCATTTTCATGCTATGCTTGCAGCTTTACTAGGGAATTGTGTAGGTGTGGTAGCTTCCCGTTGCTTTCCACACCGGTGAAGGATGATGATGATAATGATAAGGATGATGGCCATATGATTTCGGGGACCGTTTGGGCCTTAAAGTTTTCCTGACATTTGTCTTACAGGTGAGGAAAAACCCCGATAAAAACCTCACCCAGAAAAACTGCCCCGACCGGGGATCGAACCCGGGCCCGCTGCGTGACAAGGCAGCACGCTACCTCGAGACCACAGCGGTGGACAGTTACCAATATGTGAGAGTAAATATATATATATATATATTATAGACCGTAACACCGTAACAGTGCATCGTGGTCATACAGCTGGCGATTTCTAACGTTCATATTATAATTACATATTAAAGAACAAAAGAAGTCGCCATTCATAAATACACTGACAAAGCATTATCCCAAAAGCGGGACATTTGAGCGTCCCCAAGAAAACTTTCGGGACAGCGGGACATTTTCCAAAAAAAACGGGACTATCCCGGGGAAAAACGGGACGAATGGACACTCTATATTATTATTATATTTTTATTATTGTTATTATTATTATTATTATTATATTTCCATTATCATTATTATAAATATCCTCAACTCGTGTCCAACTCAGGATCGAGTCGAGGAATGAGATGAAATTAAACCCCTATAGGCCTCTTTATAGATGTCTGTGAACTACAAGGGTGCCGGCCGATCACTCCTGACGCACTGTCACAAGGGCGGATGAACGAAATTAAACGAAATAGATGAGATAAGTATGGCGAAATGGTGGAATGAAATTTGTGGCAGGGGAAAACGGAAGAAACCCCCAAGAAAAACCTGCCCAAGATCCGTTTCGTCCACCCACGAATATTAACATTATTACTATTATTGTCCACCGTTGTGGTCTCGGAGTAGCGTGCTGCCTTGTCACGCAGCGGGCCCGGGTTCGATCCCCGGTCGGGACAGTTTTTCTGGGTGAGGTTTTTATCGGGGTTTTTCCTCACCTATAAGACAAATGTCAGGAAACTTTGAAGGCCCAAACAGTCCCCGAAATCATATGGCATCGCAATCATCATCATTCATATTCATATTAGGTTAAACTTAGGATTAGGGACTCTCCTGGTGCACCATTATCATCATCGGGGCAACGTAACCCCGCCTTCCTGACGCCCCAACCACAGAAGTGGGTTGTAAGTACACCATGCCAGGAGAGAAACCAGGAATGTCGAAAGACAAACCTGGGGCATTTGAAAAAAAAAAATATATATATAGGCCTATATATCATCATTGTGGATTACTGATTACTATGCATGCCTCTGATTCCGAGGTTGGCGAGTTCAAACTTGATGGAAGTCAATGGAATTTTAAGGTTGTAACAATTCTGAAATTGCCTCCTCCAGAGAGAAGGAAATCCGTGAATCACGTGTCGTATATTTGCGGTACGTAGACGAATCTCGCGCTTAAAATAAATTGCTACATATCGGCCTGACACGTTAGAGAGCGTCGTTATATGTAACAATCTTTATTGATTTCTCCAGTAGGCGATTAATTATGTGTTACTTTTGGCTAATGTACAGGTACTTGTAAGCCTATTATAAAAATATCTTCTAGCGATGTTAGTTTTGTATTGTTTTGTGATATTCTATACTTGTACACTACACCAATATCTGACGTTGCATCTTTCAAGGAATGTTAAACTACAAATAATAATTTATAATATTTGTTATGCTGCTACAAGCTATATTTAAGAGGTGTATATATACTTTTTATTTATTTTGAGCTCGAATTCCTCATACATCCATAGAGCGACAGATCTGAAACTTTTCAAACTTTTCTTATGGCGTCGTCTGAGAGGACTGAAGCACTTCATATTGGCATAACATCAGTTAGGCTTACTCACACTAAATACAGTGTAATTATACTTACACTAATAAAAGAAAACACTTAAGTATTCAAACTTGTTAATTATAAACAACAACATTTTTATTTTAAATTTGAATTTGACACGTAATACGTAAAATGACGAAATACTAAACAAACGCACTGTTTAAAGACAACTGTCTGGTAAGTAATCTGATTTTGAGAATTGTTAACGGGAGGAGATTGCTGACTGTACAATATTATTATTTGGTAGGAAGTGCTATTAAATCATTCGGTTTTATTTGAAAGTGATGTCTTGTAAGAATATTATTTCGTCATAGTTTGCAGGGTACAATAAAGTACACTGAATAAATAGTTATTTTAAGATTGAAGTTGTGATTACAGGTCTAACGTAATAAAATCAATACCAGTTTATTCAATTAATGATGTAAGGGTTTTGATTGATATTGCGTTTGACTTGTAATGAAAATGTTTGTAACAAAATAAATAGTTTGTTTAATAATTCATAGAAAACGCAGTAACAGAGTCCCCTTATTTCTCGCCTTAGCAGTTAAATTCCATAAATTAAAATTTTAACATTGACGTATACCAGTGCCTACTACGTAATTAAAATAACGCCACTGTTATAAATTAATGATATTGTTCCATTGAGCACATTTAAAAATAGATAAATACTTTTGAAGAAGTCTGTTATACGTTTTCGTTATATATTTACAGTTATTTGTTTGTTTTGTGTGTAGCACATAATAAGGATTAGTTATACAAAAAAGAAATGAAGATACATTTTTTGTACTACGCTGCGCATTTAATTACGAACATCATAAATTAATATATATATATAACCAACCATCCATATTAATTCTGCCCGAGGGCAGGTCTTTCACTGCAGTCATAGTATTTTCATGCTATGCTTTGCAGCTTTACTAGGGAATTATAGGTGTGGTATCTTCTCGTTGCTTTACACGCCGGTGAAAGATGATGATGATGATGATGATGATGATGATAATGATAAGGATTATGGCGATGGCCGGATGATTTTCGCGGACTGTTGGGCCCTAGGCTTCCTGACATTTGTCTTACAGGTGAGGAAAAAACCCGAAAAAACCTCACCCAGGAGCCTGTCCCGACCGGGAATCGAACCAGGGCCCGCTGCATGAAAAGGCAGCACGCTACCTCGAGACCACAGCGATGGACATATATTATTAAACTGTTTTAGAAGATAATGTAGGAAATGTAACTATGCATTATTTAAATTTAATCAATAAATTACTAGAGGAGAGGAATTTATAACGTGCGAACAATTCACACTTAAAAGCTATTAATTATTTTTTTATATAAGTAGCGGAAATAAGATATTTCGTTCATATAAGCACAAAAATAAAAACTTTCCTAATTATTTAAATGTTCTATTAGATTTAATGAGAGTTGAAAAAGGCACTGATAAAATGAGTCAGCTGTTTCAATGAGAGGTAAACGAGCTAAGGGAGATCTTGTGAAGTGCATCAACTGTTTCGTTGATTCGCCAGGCTTTAACAAAAATATAATAAACAAACATTTATATCTTCTGAACTATTCATCCAGCTTAAAAAAGTATTTACTGGAAATGAATCGTCGTTACGTAAAGAATATCCTGTATTTTTTTCGTTTTCATTGGACGTTGCGTATTGCAGTTATCTCCCATACAAATGAAAAATAGATACCAAAAATGAAAATATCGTAATTATTATAAAGGCGCCCTTAAAGTACATGTTATCATACATAAATCCGTTTGAAACATTTTTTGCTCTTTACTATTTCAGAAATATCAGTTGGTAAACATTCACCAGCCTCATGCACTAGTGCTCGGCGTTTTTGCCAGCAGGATTGGGAATTTGGGTAGCTACCTAAATTTCTCACGATCCTGGGCGGGTACCGGTCCCATACTGACTGAAATTCCATGTGAAAAATGTTCCCCCATGAGAACTGGAACCAGCGAAAGTCTCGTAGCTTTGCACCAAGGCACCATGCCATAAACGTCTTGGCTAATGGTATTAAATAAGTATCAGATAATCCCATATTGGATAGCTTACCATTCTACTGGAGTTATCTAAAATATTTAGCAAACTATCTGAAGCTATTTAACTGTTAAAACACCAAATATTAATTTATCTGTGCTTGTTCTATTTAACAACTAAGATAATTTGCACTGCAATTCAAATATGGAGGTTAATATCCAACAAATGTTGCTCAGTCTTCTTTTTTCATGCTTGAGTTTTTTCTACGCTCCATAAATCTATGTCAAGGGACTCGCGGCCTAATTCCCTTTCGGAGGAACCTATATTTAGCATTTTTAAGTCCTGAACATTTATCGACCCACGCCGGGTTTGAACCCGCAAACATTGGAGTCATAAATGAACTTGTCCAATAGTATATCAGGATTAACTTAATTCAATCATTTTCACAAACGTTATAATAGATTTTCACCTTATTATTTTCAACTGGATAAACAAAAAAATATATAACATTTTACATAAAATTAAAGAACATCACTTTATGTATAAAAATTATTTTTTAACTGATTTATTTAAGGCAAAACGTACATGAATTTTCTCACAGTTCTATGGCTATTACACTAACAACAATCAATAACTAAAAGATATTGGTATTATAGAGTCTTTCTCTACATAACCTGTTAGAAATATGTATAAGATTTTTCAACTCAATATCATAGACAAAATCTACTGTTATTTTATAGAAAATACAATTTAAAAACCTCGAAATAAAAATAAAATAAAATATTTGTCATCTAAAACCTTATATCATATTGACAGAACATTTGTTTTGAATATACCATGCCTCATATATTATGCAAATCTGAATTTTATTTTTGAAAATAGTGAAGGAAAAATATATCTTATTTAAAAGTTATAGTACCAACACACTATAATATTATGTGCTGGTACGTAAGTGCTGATAAATAAAAAGTATGCATCATAATCATCCTCACATCAAGGTTTAGGCGATTCGCCTGTTCCGGATTCAGAATGATTCCTTCCATCTCTTCCTAGTCTTCCTACATCCCTTTGGTTTATAATGATATGCTATCTTACACAATCTTGTTTGTTCCTTTCTCTTAACATGCTCTTCCCAGCCTATGTTGAATTCTATCATTTACTGAGTATATTTCGAATTCACTTCCTATTTCTTCATTTCTTATGTGATCCAATTTTGTATATCCTTTGGTCCTTCTTAGAAAAGTACTTTCTGCACTTTGCATTCGAACTCATCTTATTTGTTGCCTAGGACTCACTACCGTATAAAATTACCGGTACCGCCATTGTTTTGTAGAATTTCAGTCCTGTATCCTTCCTTGTTTTATGTTTTAGTATTCTATGAATGGTGCCACATATCATTTGAAATTTTGATAATTTATTGTCTATATAATTTCTTGTTCCATATCCAGAAGACAATTCACAACCTAGATAATTAGAATCTAACACTTGTGATAGAGATTTATTTTCGATTATTTTTTTCGACCCCATGGGCGACTTTCCTAAAAAGGCCATCATTTTTGTCTTCTCTACAGATATTTTAAAATCGTACTCTATACTTATTCAATTTAAGCAGGGTAGAGAGAATTGTAAATAAAATAAACATATGTATTATATATAAATAACTGATTGATTGATCCCCATTGGACGCGCTCGGGAAATTGTTGCTCCCTTAATAGGAAGGTTCTTAACCAGATTAATTTAGTTACACTCATTTCCCTAAAGATGCCAGCGAGGGATACGTGATTAGTACATTGCTTCGAGTAGACAACTAGTAGGAATCTAAGGTACGGATAAAGATCGATTAAAGATGCGATAAATTGACAGATCTATTATTCATTAATTACAGTACATCAAATTGAGACCTAAAATTCAGTTGAGATATTCAGTGCACCATAATGTTTCACTACCTTTTGAAGATGCGAGTACAGTTTTCATATATCTATTATTATTTTTTCTACTCAGTTCATATGAAATGTTCCTTAAATGTTTTATATATTTATATTTGAATAATAATAATAATAATAATAATAATAATAAATAATAATAATAATAATAATAATTTTATTTATGTAGGCCTACAGATTTTTAATGTTTACACATCACATCTTTCTGTGCCTAAAGTTTTATTTTCTTTCTCTACTCGTCTCTATCCATCCAGTCCATGTCCTCCAGTCCTCTTGTTCTCATTCCAGTTCTTATTTCTTGCATTCACGAGTTTCGAGGTCTTCCTTTCCTTCTTCTTCCAGGTGGGCACCATTCCAATGTTTTTCTGGGTAACCTTTCTTCTTACATTCGTTGTACATGTCCATACCAATTTAATTTCTTATATCATATACTATTGAATATCTAATATTCATTTTTCGCGTATGATAGTATTTCTTTTCTTTCTTTTTTTAATTTTGAACATCTTGCTGCACTCCTCAAGAAATTCATTTCCATCGACATAAGTTTTTGTTCTAAGTTTTTATTGAATTTTCAAACTTCAGCTCCACATGTGACAGTACTTCTCACTACTGAATTATATATTTGTAAGTTATTTTTCCTATTTATATGTCTGTTCCATAAGACTCCATTTGTTATTGCTGTCATTGCTTTACCTTTATTTATTCTGTTCTTAATATCGCTTTCTTGTTTATCCTATTTATCTACTTTTACTCCCAGATACTCAAATTCTCACATCCTCAATATACACCTTTAGATTTTCTATTATTAAATCTTCGGTTTTGGCTCCACATCCCATATAAAATGTTTTTTTTTAAATTTATTTTCAAACCCCAGTTGTTGTATTCGTCCAATAATTTTCTGAACATAAACTCCATGTCTTCATATTCTTGAGCAATTATTATCTGGTCATCCGCAAATAACAGTGTATATATTGTATCCGTTGATTCATCTCCAATTGGTACTCCCATTACTGAACATTTGTTGCTCCTGTTTGACAGTGCTGTATGTATAAATACCTTAAACAATGTGAGTGATATGCTACAACCTTGACGAAGGTCTTTTGTTACTTTAATTTCTTCTGATACACATTTTCCAATTTTAATTTTATATACTGTGTTTTTATACAATTTTTTATTGAATTAATAATTGTATCGTTTATGGCCAAATCTTCTAATGCTTCCCACAACTATTGTAAAGGTACTGCGTCATATGCTTTTTTTAAATCCACATATGTAAAATGAACTTGTTGGTTATTATTAGTCTTTTCAATCAATTGTTTTATCATATCAATCAATCGTTCTTAATTGTTTAATAATAATAATTGTATTGTATTGTAAGCCTATGTTTTCCTTTACAGAGATTTAGGCGCTCTCCCCCTACAGGGAAGAATTTGGACCATACTAATTTTAGTTACACTTGTTTTCGTATAGATGTCATTTTGAGTGGTACGTGGTCATCGTTCCGCCTCATACTGACATCTAGGAAACCAAGGTAATATAGGACGGGAAAATTCGGTAAATTTTGCTTAGAAGCCTTTTCATTCAGGCTTAAGGATTTTTTACGAGCCTGAAAATCTTTAGACTCGGGACCCACGGCTTAAAGTCCCTCCCGGAGGACTTGCTCCTTGGATTGTTCCGTCCTAAAAATCCATCGACCCCGGCCGGGTTTGAACCCGCGACCTTCGGGACCAGAGGCAAGGAGCATAACCACTAGTCCACCGCGGCCGATAATAATAATAATAATAATAATAATAATAATAATAATAATAATAATAATAATAATAATAATAATAAATATTTAATCTAAAAGAAGGAATACCTTTGTCTATTGAAAAACGTAGAATTTCGTACATGCAGTAAACATTTCTTATGTGGGACGAACACTGTATGCCTTCATCCTTCGTAATCACTGCGAGAATCCCGGAACTTCTTATTCTCGAGCTCTTGTTACCGGTACACGAGACTCTCGTAGCCGCACTCCCTTTCAGTCGCTCTCGCTTACGACTTTATTATGCTACATTTGTGTTCTCAATGTTATTTGCGTGGATCATATGAACCGAAAGTGCCTTTCTGCGGTTCAGTATGGTATCTTTGTTCTCCTCCCTACTACAGAACATTTATGAAATATGCCAATGTCCTGTGTTCCTTGTGCTTACCCCTCCCCTTTCCGCCGCGCATCTCTATGGCGCATATCCCCTCTACTTGCGAACCTTTATATACACTGTACTCTTACCGAACATTATCATTCGATCAGCCTAGCAACCGGCGTTTGGTTATTTAAAGACGGATTCAAAGGTGGAATCCAGTTCCAGCTCACCATGCGACTGGAAGGTTAATATGGTGGTCTACATAGACAAGTTGATGGAGGCCGAGAAGAGGTCTGTTTTGAGTTAGTCCAGCAATGTACGGAAGAAGTGATTCCTAAAGCTTGGACACGTGTGTGAGTGTGGTATTATGTATGGCATGTTATTTCTTCAGTTATTTTTACAGCTACGCTTGGTCGTTTGATCAAGAATTCTCTTTTGTTATTAATTTATTGTTTTATTTAAAACCAACTTGTTTATATTAAAAGGTTATCTTTTTAAACAAACGCCCCTCAGTTATTATTCTAGTATAAGTAGTTGTTCACTCTCCTATACAAAAATCACTCATTGTATGCTTTTAATAATCTGTATCTATACATGTATATATGTTCATCAGGAAAAGAAAGATGAATTAATAGCTGCCTTTCATGGGCCCGAGGCGAGCTGCTTTCTTACTGATAACTTCTTCGAATATCAGGACCACGTTAATAAATGCAGCAAATTACAAAGTCCGATCCCGGACAAGTGTTACGCTGAGTGTAGTTTGCTTTCTAAACCCACAAATGGTAGCAGTAGCGTAGTGTGGTTAACTTACCTACAAATGATAGGCAGAACGTGGTTTCGTTTTCTTAAAAAGACGCCACAAATGGTAACAGAGCGCTGGTTTCTTGCCAGCACACATATATTCATAAATTTGGAATATGCATTATAGCCCTATACGTTCTCAGTTCCAAATATTCTCAAAATGTCGCTCCTCTATTTTTCAGAGCTAATTACTCGACTACGTGCTCTTATAACATATTTATCATCGATCAAATCTTATTTTAATTTCCCATAAATATCATTAACGCCTACTTCAAAACAAAACTAATACTTTGTTTGCAAATTACAACAGTTTATTTATTTATTATTTGGACTTTTTACTAGTGTATGATAGTAACAATTTTGTACTGATGATGGAGGAATCTACACTGAATAATTCAATATATCATGATTTTTGATTCAACAGTAACATGCATTAAATTTATTGACTTCGCATTTTCATAAAGCATCGTTTCAAAATATTCAATTTTCATCACTAATGGGAATTTCTGACGATGACATGAAATGGTAAAAGATATTATGCTTAAATTGAATAATTCTTCAACAGAAATAAATATAATTTCTGATATTAAGTTTCAAGATTACATTCAAATATACATTTTAAAATATTTCAAATGAAGAAAAAGTATTAAATTTATACGACGTTGCAATCTATCTATAATAGCGAAGCCCAGTGTTGAGCTGTAGCTTCTCCTTTGCAAGGAGTTATTAGACCAAGTTAATGTTTAATTACCTTATTTGCTCGTTGATGTCATGAATGGCATGCAGTTAACATACCGACTCAATGAGACATCTAACAGGCAACTAACGTAGCCTATTACCAGGATGTTGAGGTCGGTAAATTTTGCTTAGAGGCCTTTTTATTCAGGTTATGAGCCTGAAACAGAGTCGGGACTCTCGGCTTAAAATCCATTCCGGAGAACTTGCTCCTTGGATTTTTCCGTCCTAAAAAAAATCCATCGACCCCGGGAACCTTAGAATCAGAAGCAAGAAGCATTACCACTAGTCCACCGCGGCCGATGACGATGTTGCAAAGATGTTGTTAAATACAACTTATGGCTTGCCTACATTAAAAAAAATGACATCACTGCTGTAATTATAATTCAATAGTTGTGCATCTCTTTAATGGAAACTTTGGAATTAAATTATATAGAAGCTTATGGTATAACATTATCCATGATACGAGGGAAGTAGATTATACAGGGATGATTCGAACACATTAGCTCAGGATAGGGATATATGGAGAGCTTATGTCCGCGCGGCCAAGAACCTACGGGTTCGATAGTGTCAGTGAGTAAGTTAGAAGCTCACGGTAATTCAAAGGAGGCTCTGGGATTGACCCTATTGTCGACTTGTGTTATGCTAGCAAGGATATGTTCATAACGACTTCATTTCAAATAGCGAGCGCTGAAGCAAAAAGAACTGGAATACTGGTACAGAAGTTGATGTTAAGCCTTGATGGTTCAAAAAGTTTGAAACAATTCTCGCATCAGTTGCTCCATTATAACTTTAGTTCACAGCTCGTGAATTTTTCACTCTGGATTCCACCCACATTATTTCATTTTCTTGTTGGAGCGGTTACAACGTATTTAGTGATACTTATTCAGTTTACGTTCAATGTCTTCATAGCCTTTTTACGATATGCATTAACCTATAGATGGGTAACATGCGCCCATATCCCCCCCTCTCTCTCTCTCTCTCTCTCTGCCTCCTTTTTTAAGCCAGATAACGTCAATAGGATCTTTAGGATGGAAAAATCCAAGGGACAAATTGTACGGAGGGATATTAAGCCGTGGTCCCGAATCTTTAAATTTCCAGGTTCTTAAATTAACTTCTAGCCAGAAAAAAGAGTCTAATTAGCAAAATTTAACCGACCTTCATCCATCCAATTAATACCTAAGTTACCTACCAGATGTCCCTTGAGACGACAACGCTGACCACACGTCATTCATGACTTCTGTAGGGAAATAAGAGTAACTAAATCAGATTTTGTAAATGTATTTCCTGTAATTCCTAAATGAAATATAGGGCAGCAGTTAAGTTCCTCCAGCCAGCCATTTCATTTGTTTACAGCTTTTCCCTCTTTCCTTTCTCTACTGTTCACTTCCAAATTTTCCTAGGTCGTCCCCCCTTTCTTACTCCTTTGCGGATTCCAATCTAGTGCAGTCTTCTCGATGGCTCCATCGAGAAGCCATGTGTGGTCTATCCAATTCCACTTTCTTTGTTTTATTTGGTGACATATTGGAGATAGGTTGGTTTTTCTCCGCTTTTTTCATTTGATATTATTTTCGGCCATCTTATATTTAAAATACGCCTCAGACATCTGTTTATAAAGGTCTGCAACTTTTTATTCATTGCTTCCGTAACTTTCTATGTTTCGCAACGTAGAGGAAGACTGATTTACGTTAGTGCAGAACAGTCTAAATTTTGTCTTCAAAAAGATGTTCATAGTTTCCATATGGGGTATAACCGCGCAAATGCTCCATTTGCTAGACGAATTTGTCTTTTTTATATTTTCTTCTGCTCCTCCGGTTTTTGTAACCATACTTCCTAAATATATGAAGGATTGGTTAAAAAAACCCAAAAAGGGGAGGGCATAAAATTTAATAAAATAATAATTATTATTTTCATTGTCCTTTTTTCTTTCCGGGTTAAGCCTTGGAAGCCCCAAAGGACTAAACGTCAACTTTGTTGTATTCAACTCTTTGTTGTATTAAAATAAAATAAGTCTTTCGAAGAAATATATTTTTACGTAACAATGTATCTGCCCGTGAGAAAATGTAAACTTTGTAAGTAATTATAACGATGACATCAGAATACTTTCTCTTTCGACAGATATATTTAGACTCTTAACAATATTGAGCATTTATTGACGTATTCAAGTTTTTTGAGCTATCATTTGAATGAACATTTTCTTCTCATTAACATTACATAGATGTGAATCGATACAGTAGTGCATTTATGTTATGATAAAAAATATTAATGATAGTTCAATAGTAGGCCTATATTAAGCACCTATCGATTGGTCATAAAATAATATTTTATCCTTAAACTATCATTTAATTATATGTCTGCATAAACGCTGTGGATGCAATAAAACAAATATAAGTTATCAATGGTTCCTATCTATCAAAACGATAAGGCGTTGGTTCACGTATTCATAATTGCAGTCGGACACGAAAACTAATATTCAGTTGCATAAAACAGTTTACTTACCATGTTACTCAGTGATTGTAGGAAATATATTGTATTCATGTAAAAATGAAAACGTTTACATAATGACAAAACGGATAATCAAATGATATTGCAATATTCCAAAACTAAAACCACGAAAATTAATGTAAAGAAAATTGAAAAGCTATTTTAATTGATATTAAGATACTCAAACAGATGTTAAGATATCACCCTGGAGGAAGAAGAAGACCAGAACGTCCACTCAAAAGACTTTTGGATGACATTTCTATTGATGCCGAAACAGGTCAACAAATGGACTAAATTCGTGAATGGACTATGATGATAATGATGATATATATATATATATAAGATATTTAACAAATTGTCAAATTATTACTTACAATGTTTAATGCATACTTAAAAAATATATAAAATATATGTTTTGTGAATTTAATATATCTTCACACCATCGCGTCTTCAATTAAATAAGAAAAAAGAGTGAAGAACAATACTGAGAAAAGTTTCTAATTTAACAAATGTTTTGTTGAAAGCCAACATCCCGTTTTCTTCATTAGCCAATCTGATACTGGTGATATAAAGATAAATTAATTTCAAATGTATGTTACTTGTAATAGTGGGGGATATTAGATCACGCAATTCTAGGTAAGTCAACAAACAGAATTTAATTTTATGTATTACTCTACTGTCAAGAAATTCGATACTTAAAAACATTTTGTTAGGCGCGTGCAACAGAAAGCTCTTCACAGAACGGAAATATAATAATGTTCGCGATTAAAATGATCAATTTTAATGAACAGTCCTATAATGGAATCAAGAGTTAAATAACAGTTAAAATTCTACAAAACTGTTAGTGAAAAAAATGTAAATATCGGAAGGCTGTATTTTATTATACCTATTAATTGGAAGTGAAAATAACTAGGGCATAATATATTACTATACACTGTGTTTTTGTATATTTTTACACAAATTCAAGTAATTTTCATCAATTTGTTTCACTATTGCTTCATTACAAACCTTAAATAAATTGAAACAATATATCTTACAAGATACATTGCCAATTCAATGGTTAATTTAAAAAAATCATCAAATAGCTATATTCAAGAAACGATTTATAAGTAATTAAAAAATATATCTATTCAATATGGACGATAATGTAAACGCATGCAGAATTACAAGTAAACATAACTCCAACCCCATGGCGCGACAGGCCTAGAAGGCCCTTGGTCTACCAGTCTGCTGCTGGCATCGTATCCACATGTGTTAATCACATAAATGGACGATCTTTCAGCTAGTATAGGAGCGACACGTGAAACAAGAAAACATCGATTGACAAACTAAACAAATTCGAAGAAAGAGAATAAAATGTAATTGTTAGTAAAAATCAAGTGAGTTTTAAACATGTATTTAGTGACTTCAAAATAATATTCCAAAATGAGTTATTTAGTTCGAAGAAGAATAAATTGATTTTAATGTTATTGAATAAGTGACTCCTCGAAAGATAACCAATTCAAGAAAATAACAAACAGATGTGATGCTGAAAACTATCTTGTTAGTGTATTATGATAATAATGTTTTACTCATATTTGTTTAGTTTTCGATGAATAATGATGCTAAATAATTATTTTTAAAAATACCGTTCATCAAATGGAACTAATTAAAACATTAATAAACCATCTGACATGTAGACCTATTCATAGATGAATAAACTAGTGTGTAGTTTCTAGAATAGAACATTATTGTTTAATGAACTACCCATCAATTGGAACTACTTCAAAGTTTAGTAATCGATAGAAGTGTTAAGAATAAATGAAGTAATTTGTTCTCCTCTATTAAATATTCTACAACTCTACAGAATAAAGTTTCTTCAATTCTAAATAGTTCAAATTGTATTATATTGGGTGAACTCTTACTGAATAGACTGTTCGCTTTAGTTATATTGATGGAAATTTAAAATTAGCAATATATACAATATTGTGAATAAATTTACATCAATCAAGAATAATTATTTTCTTTACAAAATGTGACTTTTCGATTTCAATAATAGTCGGATGTATACGTATATGACTGCATCCATACATCTAGCATTTAAAGAAGAGAACGAATTCAAACGCACAATGGATATTTTAAATGCGATCAAATAAGAAAGTAAAACTGATTTGGAAGTCATGTTAAAAAATAGGAATATATTTGAAAGTAATTCAGTATCTGACATTAAATCCAAAACAAGCGTTACGGATAAAAATATATATTCAGCAATTACACCGATTTTATATATATCCAAAGTAATAGGGATAGCACCTTTCGATTGTACAACAGGCCGAGCGACAATTGGATCGAGCATATATTCTCTTTGTATCTTCTTCGCAATTTTATCTTGGTTTATCTACGATGTCCTGTGGAATATATGGTATAATTATCCGCATATCTCCTACACCATCATAGTCCCGCACATCTTCAAAATGACATTATCATTCTCTTCTGTACTTATCACACTACTTATTTTCTCTACCGTTCATCGTAATAAATTCTATGCTATTCTTTCTAGAATATCAGCTATTGATGCAGTTCTTCTGAACTCCAAAACTTTATCGAATTCAATGTATAGGAAGACGAAAATATTCTTAATTGTAGAACTTCTAGTGGTACTTCCTATTTACCTGATATTATTCTTCAGTGAACGAATCGTATGGACGGGGAAGTTAGATAATTTAAATTATTTACTTGAATATTTTGTCCATGTAATTGGAACTGTGATGGATTTACAATTCATAGACCTTGCGTTGCTTCTAAAAAACAGGTATTGTTTAGTGAACAAGGAGCTTCTGAAGTTGTACAATATATTAAGTGATGAAATGGAATGGACATTAATAGAAATCAAATCTAAACACATTGTAAGTGTAAATCCACCCCGACACGTGGATCAGTACCCGTGTGGAAATTTCAATCCAAGATGTACAGGACTGAATACTAAAAATAACACAGATTCTTACATAACTCAAACTGTAACACAAAATGAGAAGATTCTGAAATTAAAGAAAGTGCATAGTTGTCTCTATGAAACAGCACATTACATTAATTCTTGTTATTGTCTGCCAATACTTTTAGAACTTACTTTCATTTTTGGATCTGTAATTCAGAGCTTGTACAATTCTGTGATAGTAAGCATGAAGCTTGAAAATTTAAATACATATGGCAATGACACTGAGGTTGTGATTTTGTGCATTGGTTGGGCACTGGTTAGATTGACCAGGATGGTATGTACCACAACATCATGCCAGTTGGCAAGTAATGAAGCCAACCGTACCGGAATACTGGTACATAAGTTGATGTTGGACAATGGTGACGAATCAAAGTGTTTGAAAGATTTCTCTCAGCAGTTGCTTCATTATAAACTTCAGTTTACACATTGTTATGGATAGTTTAATTTTGGATTCAACAGTACTTCACTCTGTAGCAGCGACTGTTACATACCTATCTGGTGATACTCTTGCAATTTCAACTTGTGGCTTCAAACGCAAATTCCACTAATAAGTAAAATAAATGATTACCCTTTTGTCTTATATCCATAAAGTTACAGATCGTATAGGTAAAATCCTTTAGAAACACCAAATTAAAATCGTATATAGAACTACTAAAAAAACTTCATGAATATTTTAGAATTCGTCATTCTATTTTTTTATTAAAAATATTAGAAGATTTCTAAACTTTTCGGTGGTGTGTATCGTATCCCATGCAGTTGTGGAAAGTTTATATTGGAACTACTAAACGATCAGTTAATACCAGGATCAAAGAACACATAAGACACTGTCAACATGTTCAATCAGAGAAATCTGCTGTAGCTCAACATTTTTATAATAATACAAATCACATTATTTTATTTAATGACACTCAGGTTTTATGTAATAATATACATTATTATACACGATTAAACATAGAAGGTATAGAGATATATAAACGAACAAAATTTTAACAGAAAAGAGGAAGGTTTGGGAATCAATAAAACAAGGTATCCTGCCCTAGAAAATGTCAGATGAAACCTTACGACAAATATAGTAAGTCATGGTGTAATAGCATGACAACAACCAATGTGCGAGCTGCTCTACGTATAACACTAATCAATTAGGAATTATTTACTCAGATACATAGTTACAATCAAATTAAACAAATTAACAGCAGTTTACTACGAGAATTTAAACAAACAATATCTCCTGAAGATGCCAACCACAGCAGGTGATGAAACGTCAAGACAACAACACCGCAAGACACGGCCAAGAATCCCGAAAAGGTATTTTAAAATACTACCCTTTTCTTCATCGTCCTGGTGGCACCATGGATCTTGGGTCGATTCAATCTCTGACTAATATGAGTACTAAATGCTGTCCGCTCTTAAAGTGGTCCTCATCAAAACAACTTTTCATTGGCTATGGATACCGACGTATGTTGTAGAAGCAATAAGTACGCGAAAAGTAGTTCCCTTCATTAAATTAAAAATATGTCCTCTGAATATATTTGTTATTCTTCGTGAATGAAAATAATAATATTCAAAACATAGAAAACATTCTAAAATATACCTAATCAATAATTACAACTTAAAATAGTTTATTATATATGACCATGGGTGATGCATTTAAGTCATGCTTCCGTCGATTCTCATGAAACAAAACGGCTGAAAGTATCGAGTCTTCTGTTGCCGAGTCGTCATCTCCTTGCCAAAAGTAATTGTGGCGCGAATAGCGGAAGGATACAATTGGCGTTTTTTGATGTTAGGATCACTCTAAGAGCGGACATGTTGTGGCGGTGAAGGTGCATTTTACACAATAATTAAATATTGTATTATTACCTTATTATATGTTTAAAATTTAAAAAATAAATAAAAATATCAACAGAGTAAAAATTTGTTATTATATATTATTAATATGTTTATATTTACGTGTAGATTATGTTTCGATCGTCAAAAACATCATTCTTCAAATGAAGATAATAAAACGAGTAATTTCTAAAGTGAATGTCGAAAACAAACTTTAATCGCATTATTACATATCACAAAATAAACACAATTACAATCTCACGAAATTCCTTAGGGACAACACCATATTCACATTATAGAATGTATATACCGCATGTTTCATAACCCCCTTTCTTTCTTCATGTGTATTTGTTTCTTCCTTTAAATTATTGTATGACTTGACTAATCATTACTATCATTATACATATTTCAATATTTATCATTCGTTAAACATGATGTAATTTGTATAGAATTAAATAATTATATTTTGACATTATATTGTATTTATACTTTTAATTTATTATTACTAGGGAGCTGATTTTTAAGTTCTAAAAACTAAGATTGCAACATAGTATAGTGATAAAATGAATATACTAAATCTTTATATGCATTCAACTGACTATTTTATAATAAGTTATAACTTACAAAAAAATCTCAATACTTTGTATGGGTTCTAGTAATATTACATTTATATCATACGTCTTATTTTTAAATTAAAAATAAACAATGTAAATAGAAAATTATTTATTTTAATTTAAAAGTAAGTTGTGTAATAAAAAAACTCCTGGAAGGCCCTTAGCCTACCAGCCGACTGTTGGCCTCACATCCACATACGAGTATGTCAATCACAAAGATAGATGATCATCCAGCCAGTGTAGGGGTGACATGTGGTCAGCATGTCGAGTCCCCCAGTCGTTATAGCTGGTTTTCTCAACCTGGAGCCTCTACTTATTATAGTTACCTAAATGCTTCACGATGCTGGGTGGGCACCGGTCCCATACTGGCCGAAATACCATGAGAAAATTTCTTCCCCCACGGAGACTCGAGCCAGCGCAAGTCCCGTAGGTCTGCGCCAAGGTTCCTGCCTTAACCACTCGGCTACGGCGCGGGACTTAAGTTGTGTAATATAAATGTAATATTGCTAGATCCCACATAAACATCATTAAGAAACTTCTTTTGTAAGTTATTTTATTATAAAAAATTCTTTTGAATGGATATAAAAACGTATTAAATTAATTTTATCGCTATACTATGTTGCAATCTTTACTTTTAGAACATAAAAATCCGCTCCCTAAATTTATTACTGGTTGAGTGGAAGAGATCCCAAGAACTTAACTCTGCCAGCATAATTAAATCTTTGTTATTATTATTTTTTTTCACCCTCTTTGGCATACGTTGGATCAATAATTTGTGTTGTTCGTTTCTTAGTGCCCAGTATTTTTTCATTTTTTCTGATCTTCTTTTCCTCTCTTCTTTCGAGATAATAGGTTTGATTTTTGTTTCTTGGAACCTTATGTTTTCATCTTGAATAATTAATTTAGCTGTTCGATCGATTAGTGAATTTTCTGTAATCTTTAATTATATTAGGCCTTTTTCAGTTTCTTTAAACCAGTTGGGTTTTATTTTGTGGTTTACGGAAGTAATTAAAGATATTTTGGTTAATCTGTTAGAGTTCTTTCTGAGAAGATAACCATAAAAATGTATTCTCCTTTTTCACATAGTATCATTATTATTCATCGTCATCATCATCTTCCAGGGATTAAGCCTGTTGGCTCGTTCCGGTTTCATGAAAGCTAGAATTGTTAAATTATTATTATTATTATTATTATTATTATTATTATTATTATTATTATTATTATTATTATTATTATTATTATTATTATTATCATTATTATTATTATTATTATTATTATTATCATTATTATTATTATTATTATTATTATGCTACCAAAATAGATTTTGGAATGAAACCTGAGGGAAGACGAAGCAGAGGAAGATCTAAAACTTCCTGGAGTCAGGGAATATATGTATAATGAAGAATAAACATCTACAACCACGAGATTGAATAGACCGACAAAATTGGCTCTTAGGAATCGGACGATGTCAAAGACATTAATAAACCGATGATCTATCTATCTATATTATTATTAATGATATATATTATCATTGTTATTGTTATTGTTATTATTATTATTATTATTATTATTATCATTATTATTATTATTATTATTATTATTATTATTATTATTATTATTATTATTATTATTATTATGTCCACCGCTGTGGTCTCGAGGTAGCGTCCTGCCTTGTCACGTACCAGGCTTGAGTTCGATCCTCGGTCGGGACAAGTTTCCTGGGTGAAGTTTTTCGGTTTTTTTTTTCCTGACCTGTAAGGTAAATGTCAGGAAACTTTAAGACTCAAGTGTACATCGACTAGACCATAAACTTAAAAAAAAAAAAAAACATACAATTCAATTACGAGGGAGAAGTTCTATAGCATTTTGCCAGAATTCAGAATTCCTAGAAGTTGGTTAGACTTATTTGAATGTATCTAAATGGCACAAGGAGCAGAGTGCAGGTGGCAAACAATATTTAGATATTTTTAAATTCACAAGGGTTAAACCAAGGAGGATACAATATCTCCTAAGCTATTCAATTCTGTAATAAGGCATGCAATTAAATCCTTAGAGGATACAGAGGTCATACAACTCAATGACATTAATCAGTTGTTGGTACATGTTGATGATCCAGTATTTTTAGGTGATAGTGAGGGAATGCTAAAAGTTACACACGCTTTATAATTATATATAAAAATGAGTGCCTGTCTGTCCTTTATGGATTCGAAAACTACTTGACCGATTTGAATGGATTTTTTTTTTTCGTCGTTTAGAGATTTTTCTGGGACAGTTAACGTAGGCCTATATATCATATTGCTCTACGTACTACAGGGCCGGAGCTAAAAAAAAAAAGAGGGCATCGGTGCTCTACAAAAGTCGCTTCTTGGACGCTTAAATGGCATAATATGCTGCCTAAACAATAAATACACCAAATTAATGTACACAGAATTGAATGCCTTTAAAAATCTACAAAAACAAGTCGGCGACAGCATATATCTATCTTTTACGGATAACTCACAGTAACCATTTTTGCCCTTCAGCTTATTGATGTCAAGAAGATCGGGATGAGTAGATTCCCGGGCAAGCTTAGCAGCGCACGGCGGGTAATTCTTTTACGGATAACTCACAATAACCATTTTTGTCTTTCAGTTCATTTATGCCAAGAAGACCGGGAAAAGTAGATTCCTGGGCAATGCCGGGTAATCAGCACGGGGTATTTAAAAATAATTACGATATAAATGTATAATTATTTTTCTTCTTGCTTATTCAATTTGACATAAGAACACATTTAATTTATTTAGGCGTAGCTGCGCATGGCGGGTATTTGCTAGTATTAAATAACACTAAGAAATTGGGGCTGGAAGTCGGTATCAATAAAATTAAATACATGGTCACACATAGGAATACTTATTAAATGGGAATGGAACTTAAAAACAAAAAAGGGAAATTTTGAAGAAGTAGTAAAATTGATATACCTATTGGAAATGCATGCTATTACTCGTATGTATTACAGGAACTCCTCTCATCCCCCAACTTCTCTCAAAAAACGTTAAACTGAAAATATATAAAACTGTTATTCTCTCCAAAAATGAAATTCTTATATTCTTATATGAAATTCTTATATGGAAACGAAACATGGACTCTTGCTTTAAGGGACGAAAAAAATATTACGAGTATTTGAGAATAAAGTTCTTAGGAAAAAAATTTGAACCAACAAGAGATGAACATAGATGAATGGAAAAGACTACATAATAGTGAGCTACATTGTCTTTATAGGAAACCAGATATAATAAGAACAGTTAAGTCTCATAGCGACGGGCAGGACATGTAGCAAGAATGGGAATGAAAGAAGG
Organism: Diploptera punctata; assembly: GCA_030220185.1. Classification (NCBI taxonomy): domain Eukaryota; kingdom Metazoa; phylum Arthropoda; class Insecta; order Blattodea; family Blaberidae; genus Diploptera; species Diploptera punctata. Next base: position 606,580 of record JASPKZ010005705.1, read on the forward strand.
GCATGGAAGCTTCTTGTAGGAAAACCAGAAGGAAGAGACCAGTTGGTAGACCAAGAATGAGGGGGGAGAATAGCAGTAACCATGATTTGAGGGAAGTAGATTACACAAGGGATGATTGGAAAACATTAGTTCAGAATAGGGATGTATGGAGAGCTTATGTCCGCGCGGTCATGAACCTACGGATTTGATAGTGCCAATGAGTTAATTAGTTAGTTATCTAATTTCAACTGAATACATCAAATTATTTTATATTTGGAAACAATAGTGGCATGTTTTTCAATACTGAGTTAAATTTAACAAAAAAAGTATAATTATAACTAATGAACGAAGTAATGGTGGGAAAATATAATTGCTCCATAGGGACCTATTACATTAATTGGAATATAGCATGTTTAGCTTTCTTCTATAGCAACAAACCTGAAATTGTAATTTGTGACACCTACCTGTCACATCAGGTACTAGAATATGAATTTGTCTTAATGACTGTCATTATAAGTGACATTCAATGTTACAGATAGACTTGCAGCTGTAACAATAAGAAATTTGTCACTATTTCATTGTGTCATTTACTTATATGCCAAATGAAATCTACAATTGCCTACCCAAAAGTAATTTTAAATATCAAGCTCCCATTGAAAGGGAGTAACTATCAATTTCTATTGTACCTTTTTTTTAAATTTTTATTGAATTTAAATACAATATTGATAGAAACCTAATAGAAATTATTAAACAAATATATAAAGATAACTCCGCTTATGTTAAAATTGGAAATATAATGTCTAATCCTATAAAAACCACAAAGGGATTGAAACAAGGGTGCAGTCTATCACCAATTTTATTTAATATTTATGTAGAATTTATATTAATGAAATGGAAACAAAGCTGCAAAGGTATGAGAATCCCAATAGGCAACAGATTTTTGCTGACATTACAATTTGCTGATGATCAACTGGTTTTAGTGCAAGACAAATTTGATATGGAATTCATGATAAAAAGGTTGAAAAACACATATGAATCATGGGGTCTCACAGTAAATTTACAAAAAACAGAATATCTGGCAATAAATAGCAATGAAAGAGAAAATTTAATATTGGAAGAAGGAATCCAAATAAAGCAAGTGAAACAAACTAAACATTTGGGAATAATTATGGATAACATTGAAGGTATAGGCAAAGAGAACATAAACCTTGGAACTGAATTGAGTAGCAAAATAATATCATCGTTAAATTCCATATGGTGGGATAAGCATATTTGGAAAGACACAAAAAAATATATTGGTAAAACATTGGTGGAATCTGTTGCAATGTATGGAAGTGAGGTATGGACAATCAATAAGTACTACAAGAATAGACTAATAGCTCTAGAAATGGATTATTTACGCAGAAGTGCCAGAAAGTCTAAATTAGAACATGTCACAAATAAGGAAATTAGAAACATAATGGGAGCAGAACAAAGCATAATTGAAAGAATTGAGGAGAAGGAATTAAAGTGGTTAGGACATATTTTAAGAATGGAAGATGAGCGATGGCCGAAGCAACTATATGAATGGCATCCGAACAGAAATAAGAAAAGAGGGAGACCAAAGTTAACATGGAAGGAAACCATGAAGACAGTAATGCAAGCTAGAGGGCTAAGCAGCAAAGATGCCCAAGACCGTAGGCTTTGGAGGTTTGGCACGGGAAGACAGCAGCAGCTGTAAAAACCCGAAGATAGAGATAGAGAATTAAAATAAAATATTGAAAGAATGTCTTAGAAATGTTTAGAATGGGGACATAGAAAAATGTGCAATAGCTGCACATGCATTCTCAGAAAAACATGGAATCATAACAAAGGCCAAGTTACTGAAACAATTATATAAATCTAAGGAACTCACAGATTGGAAGAAAATTCACATTCACAAAAATAAAAGGAAAAATATGAATTTTGAAATTCCTAATAACACTGGTCAACATGATTTTTGTCTCATGAGTATCAATAATTGTACTTAATGCAGTTTTTTATCGTGTTTTCAAATATGTATTCAGAATTTCTCCATCACCCACAGTTTTTATTTCAATTTCAATTAATGGATTTAAATAATTATTTTTTAATAAACTTTTTTCGTCCATTTATTATCTTGGTGCTGTGAACGATGAGCAGGGGAAACACTTTCATCAGGAGATTTCAGCTATGGAAGAGAGACATCAAGGCAAATGGAATCCTAATATGCTGGCCGATTGTTGTTGGACCATCAAGAGGGATGCTCCACAGGCAAAATATAGCAGAAAATCGTCATTTCTTACTTTCTAGGCGAGTACGAATATTCGAATATTGTGTAGTTATGAATGTAGAAAATATTAAAGTGTTTGAAATTATAAATGCCTGTCTCTCGGAAACCTTGCGTGATGGAGAAAAACCAAAATCATATTTGAATTCAGGAGAAAAAAAATACTCTCAGAATCACATACTTTTCTTTCTGAGACAAAAAAGTTTATTTTTTATTACTTAGTGTTATTAACCCAACCTTGAGCCTTCTGTTTTAATTAGGCTATCTCTAACATTTCTTGCATTGATGTTAAATTTTGGGCAAAAATATAAACATCATCTCCAAAAGCATGAGGTTGTATATTTTTACATATTATTATATTATTATATGTTCTTTTAAGTGTAATTTCCCTATTACATTTTGAAGAGCCAAGTTAAAAACTTCTGTATCATAAATGATAAAAACTCAACTTCCATTTCTCTTGCAAAAATGAAATTACTGAGATGAGAATTTTGAGAAAAATTTTAAACAAAAATAAGAAATAAAGTGAAAATAAAAATATTAGGAAAGAATGTGAAATAGAATCTATCAGGAATTGAATAATTATGGAAAACAAAACAGGGTGGACACATTGATCATATGGAGAATACAAGACTTGTGAAGAGAGTAAGGAAGTGGATACCAAAAGGAAGGAGAAATAAGAGAAAATCATGATGGAAAGACACAATGAGATGAAAATGTGTAAATGGATGGTTGGAACAAGCTGCAAGCTTAAATCAAAATCAAAAGAATGAACCGAAAGTGCTATTTCGGTTCGATACATCAGTGCTGTTATCCTCCCTCTACAAGAACTATGCCAATTTCCTTTCTCTTTGTATCTACTTCCACTCTCCTTTCTACCCCTCCCTTTGCTCTGTTTGTAGTGTGCAACTTCCCCCTTCTACCTCAGAACTCTCAAATAGGCCAAACACGTAGTGAACTCTATCATTCGATCATAGATTTTCGTTGGAACACTTGTCTGTCGTCTGGAGGACGCGAGCTCCAGGAGAGCTGCGTATTTTGGGTTTGGTCCGGCAAGCCAGGGTAAGGCACCCTAGGCAGAACTAAAAAGTATGTATGAGTGGTTGATTGTGTAAATGATTTTATTTTTGTTATTACTTATTGTTTGTTCTTTAATATTTTAATGATAAAGTTATGTATTTATTTAATTTCACTTTTCAACTTCAGATGTGCAATTTAAACATTAAATCTCATTTTAAGTAAATATTATTTTATGATCAAAACATTAATAAAACATAAAAATAAAATTCTGCCATAATTTCACTTTAATATGAAGAGAGTAATGACTATTTGTTTGTGAATAAAGAAGAGGAGATATATTTTGAAGATATTAAAAAAGAATAGAACCAACATTTTTTTTTTCCTTCAATCCCATTCCTGATTAACTTATTTCTTGTTTAATATTATTTACTATTTGCAAATTTGATATTTTCATATCTATTTCTGTTGATCTAAGCATGCTTTATGTCCTTATCATGATTTAAAACTTTATGAAATTGTCAGATGCAGCTGACACAACCAGTAATTAAATAAAACTAAACAAATGGTTAAAAATGTCTTCTAACTCACCAATCACTGTTGAGTGGCTTCAGTAGTATCTTACAATACCAGTCTCTTGAAATTCCCTAATATCTGTTAACTTTCTGTAATATAAGTATTATTTGTACTTTTTCTTTCATTATCACAACATATAACTAAAGAGGAAGAACAATATGTAATATGTTAGTATTGTGTAGTACCATTTTTCCAATTGTTCCCTAAAGACTCTGAAAAAGTTGAACCTCAGACTCTTATTCCACAAAATTAACCGAAGAAATGAACTAACACAATTATAAAATATTTACGTAAGGCTAATGAGGAAATGTCCACATATGACATACGGTATCTAAAATATTAAAATAACATTTAAAACAGACATTAAAAAAACGCGGTCGCATTACACTTCATGATAGTTCACTAACTTATCTCAAGAGGACAGAAGCAGTTCATCTATGTTGTTCTGCCATCTAACGAGAGAAAGTTAAACTAAGTATTTCGTCACAGCTGAATGGAATCTTTTGACGTGTGCTTTTTCGCAATTTTATCCATCGCCGATGATTTAAGGGACCATGAAAATATGAAATGCAGACGACACAATGAGGTTACCAACAATGTCAATTATTGTGTGAAATATAATGTAATATGTACTTATTTATTGTATTACGGAATAATATAAATATTTTCATACAATTAGAATGTTTTTGAAACTTTATTAATCATACTACAATTTAAGAAAAATTAATACTCATTATTTATATTGAGATATAATTAAACGACATTGGTAGCCCTGAACGAATGATTATGTTAATAATTATTAATATTAGTTGTTTGTATACAGTGTTCAGATTATTATAGTGTGGGAATTACTGTGATTGTAAAAATTTACGAGATGAATAATACAAAAAATGCAGAATTTCTTGCTAGATTGAATTGTCTGTGGCATTTTATGAGTGCTGTTGATCTCCAAAGTATAGATGAACTGTGTCGTTTATGTATGTCTAAAGAAGATGGTCTCATTCCAATATTTCATAAATCTTCATTCCTTTCAAACTGGATATATGACTGTACATCAATTAAGGTTAGTTTTAATAGTTATTAAATGAGTACGTTAAGAAATTAGTTTAATCAATAAATATATTAATATGTATGACTCTAGTAAGGAATATCATAATTTGTTTTATACATACTGGTGAATGTTATAGAATGATAAGCTTAAGTGGGCCTTTGAGATATGTGATTATCCTGAAACTTAGATCAAAGGCTCTTAGTGGCAATTTGAATAGCCTAATTATCTAGTAATTTGTTAAGATTATACAGGATTATTTCTTCCATAGGCCTAATATTTTCAATTTTTCATCACAGTATTCCATCCTGCATTTTTAATACATTCAAGTAATAACTGCAGACAGTCTTTAATATAGTGACAAGTTATTTGGCTCAACTGCACTTTTACTAGCGCTTGATTTTTCAGTTATATTATTGTAAACTATAGCTCTTCTTCTGTATTTACTAACATTATTTAATATTTTAAACTTTCTCAAACAATTTTAAAAACATTATTAAACAATTTTGAAGTATTTGTATAAATATACTTACTTACTTACTCACTGGCACTATCGAACCCGTAGGTTCATGGCCGCGCGAACATAAGCTCTCCATACATCCCTATCCTGAGCTAATGCTTTCCAATCATTTCCTGTATAATCTACTTCCCTCAAATCATAGTTAATGTTGTTCTCCCACCTCATTCTTGGTCTACCAACTGGGCGTTTTCCTTCTGGCTTTCCTACAAGAAGTTTCCATGCACGTCTTTCATTCCCCATATGCGCAACATGTCCTGCCCATCGCAGTCTATGGGACTTAACTGTTCTTATTATATCTGGCTTCCTATAAAGACCATGTAGTTCATTGTTATGTAGTCTTCTCCATTCACCTGTCTGTTCATCTCTCTTTGGTCCAAAAATTTTCCTAAGAACTTTATTCTCAAATACTCGTAATCTCCTTTCCTCCCTTAAAGTAAGAGTCCATGTTTCGCACCCATATAATATAACTGGTAGAATAATAGTTTTATATATTTTCAGCTTAACGTTTTTTGAAAGGAGTTATATAAATATGCAAATCACAATATTATGACGCTGTTAGAAATATTGTGATGCTAACTGCTATTTTCCCCACAGACTATATTACTTAGTCTATGATTTTTCTATCACTGTTTTGGATTATCGCTGGTTGGATCAGCGTTAGGGAGTGATAAGTAAGTGTACACCCATTTTTAATAAACGTTTGGTAATTTTAATATTATTAATATATCTTTTTAACATAGATTTGGGGATTTATTGCAAATATTGGTCATTTAAATTTCATAGCGACAGATAGTAATCGAGGATGATAATCAATATGTGGTTCAATTGTGGGTTATCGGTGGCTCTATAAACTCTGGCGCATGCACACTGTTATTCTATAGGACTTTGAAAATATTTCACGCTAGTTTAAGTGCAGTTTTTCCAGTTATTTAATATAAATTTGCAATTATCATTGAAAGTTTAAATTGCTTTACAGCAGGTATTGTGGTCAAAAGAGAATTCCAGTACATTTGTAAAAATATTGTATTAATTAATGTGTAACTTATTTAAGTAAATTATCTAACTTCAATTTAATTATGGATTTTCATTATTTTATGTGATGTACCAGTGTATGAACCTTGCAATGGAGAACAAGTGATGGCTCAACTAGGCCAACAGATTGATTTCCACTTGATTTTCCCTACTATTTCTTGTAATTCTGTTGCTCTATGTACTTATTCTGTCCTTATTAGCATTTTGGGAAAAACTGCACATAAACTAGCGTGAAATATTTTCAAAGTCCTATAGAACAATAGTGCGCATGCGTCAGAGTTTATAGAGCCAGCGATAACCCACAATAGAACCACATATCGATTATCATCCTCAATTACTATCCACGCTATAAAATTTAAATGAGCAATATTTGCAATAAATCCCCAAATCTATGTTTAAAAAATATATTAACAATATTAAAATTACCAAACGTTTATTAAAAATGGATGCACACTTACTTATCACTCCCTAACGCTGATCCAACCAGCGATAACCCAAAACAGCGAAAGAAAAATTATAGACTAAGTAATATACTCTGTGGAGAAAATAGCAGTTAGCATCATAATATTGTCTAACAGTGTCATAATATTGTGATTTGCATATTTAAATAAATATAAAATTGTTTGAAAGAGTTTAAAATATTAAATAATGATAGTAAATACAGAAGAAGAGCTATAGTTTATAACAATATAACTGAAAAATCAAGCACTAGTAGAAGTGCAGTTGAGCTGCATTTTGTACCATTTTAAATATTTTATAACAATACTTATAACACCTTTTTCACAATTATTAAATATTTATCTATGTATGCAATTATTTCTTCAAAGTTCTACAGAATCACAATGTGCATGCGCAAATGCTTAATGTAATAACTTCCACAAGATATCAGTGAAATCAGTGTTACCAACATTCACAATTAATTCCACACCATATTTCAATAAATTAACTTAATTCTTTTAGGTTACTGTACACTTCATTAAATAATATGCATGTAATTTATTTCTTAGGTTAGGAAGGAGAAAGTTAGTGTACATCCATTTGTAATAAACGTTTGGGAATTTATTGCGAAGGTTGGTCATATCAATTTCACAGCTACATGGTGTCATATAGCGACAACTATATAAACTTTTTGTAGGAATTCATACATAGTGATTTTACTTAGCATCAATTCTCTACAAACGTTTGTGCATGCACACTATTATTCTGTAGGACTGAAAATTTATGGTGGAAATCAAATTTCTCAAATGACTATACTGGTATCAATAATATTGACCGGTATTGAAAAGTATTAATATTTAAATATAACATCGAAAGACTTTATCAATACATATTGAATAACATTCGTTACAATTTCTGCTAACGACATGTTTGCCAACATGTTTATTCAAATTTTTTTATAGCCCATTTACTGTATATTTCAAAGTTCTAAGCCAATTTACCATGGCCCCCTTTTAATTTGATATACCTCTATATAATTTGTATTGATGAACAGTATCAGTTGGTTACATTAGATTGGTTAAATTAAGTAAGATTAGGTAGGTTATATTACTAGATAGCAACTTTCATTTTTTTTTGTTAGCAGGTTTCTCATAAGTTGGCTATTCTGCTTGAGTAATGACTAATAGATATCTTTCTAGTAGAAGTTTCTACAGATATCAGTGAGTGACATGTGGTCAGCACACCATTTTAATGAGACATCTAATAGGCAACTAAGGTTTTACTTTGATGGGAAGTGTCAATTCAATTTTGCCCAGATGCATTAATTTAGGCTTGAGGTTCTTTCATGAGCTTGAATATCTTGATTAAGGACTCTCCCAGAGAACTAGTCCTTAGAATTTTTCTATACTAAAAACCCATCATCTGGCCAGGTTTATGTAGATAAAAGGAGATGCTGCTGTTTTTATCACCAGTTGGCTAGTTATACAGTGTCACGGCAACCTATTTCTTTCTTGTCAGCCTCAGTGAAAACTTGGGTCACAAGACGCCATCTAAAAGATCTTAAAAGCAAAAGATTAAACTTAAAACAAATAATATAATACACATGAAAGCTGATAAAGAAATTGGAAAAGAAAAGAGGGGAAAACCTGGAGGAAAGTGAAGAAGTTGGCTCAGAATAGGATCCATTGGCAATCTTTATGGATGCCCTTTTGCCCTATGCACCTGATAGGAGATAAAGGAATGATGGTGATGATTATAATTTTAATGAACAAAGATGAATAAATTAACAAAACTAAACTATTTATAGAATAAAATAAAATAAATAACAAAAGACCCTACAAATAAGTTTCAAAGAGAAATAAAATAACTTTTAAATTGTAAAAAATCATTCAAGATAAAAACACAAACAGTCTTCAAACAGGAAACAGATTAATTAACTATAATGGACTAACACTAACCCCAAATACATTAAAAACCTCACCAAAAATCCATAAACAAAATTTTCCTATAAGACCAGTCTTCAGTTGCATGAATGCACCTAATTGCAAATTATTTAAACTATAGCTAGAAAACTTAAAGAATAAATAATACTAATAAACAAATATATACAGTAAACAAATTCATATGATTTCTATTCTATAGTAATTCTGCCCGAAGGGCAGGTCTTTCACTGCAATCATAGCATTTTCGTGCTATGCTTTGCAGCTTTACTAAGGAATTATAGGTGTGGTAGCTTCTCATTGCTTTCCACATCGGTGAGGGATGATGATGATGGCTGGATGATTTTTCCTAGGCTTCCTGACATTTGTCTTATAGGCGAGGAAAACCCCTGAAAAAAGTCACCCAGGAGCCTGTCCCAACCGGGAATCGAACCCGGGCCTGCTGCATGACAAGGTAGCATGCTACCTCGAGACCACAGCGATGGATATAGTAAACCAATTCTAACTATAAAAATCAATAATAATACCAAAATGATGTCATTTAACATTAAGAATCTTTACACAAACATCCCTATTAATGAAACAGTAAACATAATAGAAGAAAAATTAAAAGAAAGAAAATTGGAAGAAATCTACATAGAACTGAACAGAATGGTCAACACAGTATTAAAATAAAATTCTTTCAAATTTAATAATGAGTTCTTCACTCTAGAGGACCGTATACCTATGGGCTACTTCTCAAATCATATCCAATATTTTTCTACAAAACTTGGAAGATAAACATTCTGAAAAATTAAAAGAACAATTCAACATAAAACTAGTAGCAAGATATGTTGATGATCTCTTAATAATTTGCGACAATGAAAATCCAATAGAAAAATATATCTTAATAGAACTAAATAAAATGCATGAGAAAATAGAATTTACAGAAGGAATCAAAATGAATAATTCAATAAATTATCTATGGCACTAATGTATAATTCTGGAGGACAAAGATCGGTAGGAAGACCAAGAAAGTGCTGGGCTGAACAGTTTTGAGATCGGAACAGGCAAAGACTTATTCCATGAAGGAAGATGATGAATAAATTATCTAGATCTAACAATAACAAAAAATTAAATGACAATACTTTAGACATCAGCATATGCAGAAACCCCCAATAGTACAATTGCCGTCTACAAAAAATCAGACCTTTATTCGCCTTATAAACAGAATGATGAAACGACTGCTGAATCAAGAAAACTATAATAAGCATCTATATTACAAAAAAACAAAAGTTGGATATGATGAAGAAATCTAATATATAAAAATGAATGTTTGTTTGTTTGTATGTACTTTATGCACGGCCATACCATTGATCCAATTATGATGGGACTTTTTGCAAAATGTTCAGGAGGTTCCCGGGATGAACATAGGCTATAAGAGAGTTGTGATTTTCAACTCCTACACCCTTAAAAATCGCCCTTTGTAGTGGAAAACGTAAAAAAGTAGCTCTTTGGATGCTTAAATTGCTTACGCTGCCTAAACCATAACAAATACACAAAATTAATGTACACAGAATTGAATATCTCAAAAAGCTCTACAAAAAAGTCCGTGATAGCATATGTTTATCTCTTACGGATAACTCACAACAACCATTTTTGTCTTTCATTGATGCCAAGAAGATCGAAACAAGTACGTAGATTCCTGTACAAGCATAGCAGGTATTCTTTTACGGATAACTCACAATAACGAATTTTGTCTTTTAGCTCATTTATGTCAAGAAGATTGAGATAAGCAGATTCCCGGACAACACCTAGTAATTAGCATGGGGAATCTTAAAATAATTACGATATTCATTTATAATTATTTTTCATTCAACTAATCATAAGAAGTACATTAATTTTCATTGCTACTATTCAACTGGGGAATAACAACTTACTTCCAATGCATCTTAAACCCAGGTGGAACTTCAAAAAAGCCAATTGGAAACTGTACACAGACGAACTGGAAACCAAATTTGAAAATCCTTTAAACGTATCACTTCAGTCAGATCAAATTAACAAATCTATATGCAAAATAATATTAAAAACAGCAAAAAAAATATATACCACGAGGAATAGTTAAAAACTACAAACCCTTCTGGAATTCAAAATTAGAAAGAATGAAAATAGACCGAGATCTTGCTAGAAATAAAGCAGAAAAAACAAAAGACCCAAAAGATGTACAAAATTGGAGAAAACTGTGCGCACAACTCAAAAAAGAAATTAACAGCAATAAAGAGAAAATTTTAATAACTTCCTCCAAAAATGGATTATAGGAAAGATGGCCAGAAAGCATATAGATTTGTACACAATATACAAAATAAAAAAGAACGGCAAAAAAAACACCATTTATCCACAACAACAAACAGATTACAAATGAAAGTGAAATAGCCAACAAATTCAACAAACACTACGCTAAACACCTAGATCGTGGTCCTCAGAGAGCAAAAAAGAGCAAAAAACAATAAAAGAGAACCTAAAAAAATTAAATAAAATCAACAAGCAGTACAACAAGATAATATCTGTCAACCTAGAATTTCAACATAATATTATTAGAAGAGTTAAACATCGCCATTAATAGTTTAAAATCAAACAAATCTCCAGGAGCAGATAATATACATGCAGAATTTCTCAAACACCTTGGCAATAAAGCCAAAACTCAATTGCTCTCCCTTTATAATCTTTCTTGGAACACAAAAGTTCCTGATGATTGGAAAAAAGCTATTATAATACCTATTTCGAAAACAAAAAAATCAACAAATACTTTTTCAAATTATCGCCCAATAGCACTAACTAGTGTAATTGTTAAAACTATGGAAAAAAATGATTTCAAATCGATTAAATTGGTATTTAGAAACCAATAATTTTACATATTCACCCAATCAAGCTGGATTAGAGAATTACAATCAACAAATCAACAAATTGTACACCTAAGTCAAGCTATTAAAGACAGTTTCAACAGAAAAGAAGACACTCTGGCAATGTTCGTTGATTTCCAAGGAGCATATGACTCTATTTGGAGATATAAATTATTAGAAAAAATGCAGACTTTAGGCATTCAAGGGAATATGCTACTCTGGATCAGCAATTTTCTCATCCAACGGTTCATCGCTACAAAGTATAATAATCACCTCTCTAAATACCAACAAACACATCGAGGTTTACCACAGGGTTCTGTACTCAGTACCATTCTCTTCAATATCTACATTAATGATCTACCTAAGCATATAGAAAAGCTCGAAACGAAAACCCTACTTTTTGCTGATGATGTTGTAATATGGGTTTCCAAACCGAAAAACCAAAGTCAACAATTAATAACCATAGCCCAACAATCACTAATACAGTTAGAGAATTGGACATCCCAGAACTTAATGAAGATAAATATACAGAAAACAAATTATCAACTATTTACATTAAGAAAGAAACCACTACCCATCACTCTGAAATTGGAGGGTGAATTATTAACTCAAACACATGAAGCAAAATATTTAGGAATAACTCTGGACACAAATTAACATGGAAGAAACACATGGAGAATATATGTACAAAGATAGAAACAAGGTTACTATTATTAAAACGATTAGCAGGAAAAAAGTGGGGTTGCAACACACAAACCCTAAACACCTTCTACCAAATGTACATAAAACCTGTACTTCAATATTGTGAAGAAATCCTAGTAACTACTAAAGTGGAAAAACTTAATAAATTGCAGAACCAAATCCTCCGTCTGATAACAGGAGCCGTTAAAACAAACACCAATCACTGCCATGCAAATCTTAACAAATAACCAAACATAGCATCTGAAATTGAGAAACAGCAAGTCACACAGTATGAAAAATTTTTAAGGCTACCCCATAATAACTGGACCCAAATAAAACCACAAGTATGTTTAAAATCTCAGCAAAGCTTCCTAAGCATTGTACAAGAAATCAAACAGAAATTGCAACTTCCACATTCAAAAGAAAATAGGCAGATGAGAATCAACCCTCTAGAATTTTTGGAAATCGAATACAACCTTCATTTAACAGAAGACATCAAGAAATCTGAAACTCCTCCATATATTTTAAAACAAATGTCACTGGAAATGATAAATCTAAGATACCCAGCTCCTGAATGGATACATATTTTTACAGATGGCTCCAGCCTACCAAATGATGGTGGCACTGGTGCTGGTGCAGTATGTCCACTTTTTTCCTTTTATCGTAAACTAAACACAAATTCAACAAACTTTGATGGCGAAATTCTAGCAATTTTCTTAAGTTTACAAAATCTTTTATATCACATCCAAAAATTTACAAAAGTTGTAATTCTATGTGACTCCAAAGCAGCCATTCTTGCTATAAACACGAGACACAACACCCAAAAGCATCAAAATTATCGAATGTCACAAAATGATAAAACATTTATCCCGTCTACATAAAAAAGTTGTACTTCAATGGATTCCGGCCCATTGTGGAGTGACAGGCAATGAAATAGCCGATTTTCTAGCCAAGAAGGGTAGCAAAATTGTTTCAAACCCAACTTCTGCTCCAGTTTCCTTTCACTCTATCAAAAGAATTATCTCAAATAAATACATCAATAAACTTAGAGAAGAATACACCACCAAAACATCTGGAAAGGAATGGGAAAATCTTCAAGCTTATGACATTACTACATTACAAAGAAAATCTGCAGTAGCAACATTCAGACTGCTGACGGGACATGACTGCTTGAATAAACACCTACACAGAATTGGCATAACAGATTCACCTAAATGCCCTTTTTGCAATTTAAATGAAGATATGGAAAGAAACCATCTCCTCCGTTGTCCAGCTTTCGTAGAAGAGACCAGCCTTTCTGCTAAATATTGGAGTGCAAGAGAGCGAATGATTTCATTATCAAGTGCTCGACATTAGATACCAACCAACCAACCAACATTAATTTTCATCTTTCAGCTCATTTATGTCAAGATGATCGGGATGAGTAGATTCCCGGGCAATGCTGGGTATAAATTTATAACTTTTTTTCTTTTACTTATTCAACTAAACATAAAAGCACATTAATTTTAATTTATTTTGGAGTAGCAGCGCCCGCCGGGTATTAGCTAGGTATTAATAAACTAGTCAAAAATCGAAAAGGGAAGGAAGAAATAACAAATATAACCAATTTAATATTTAAAGGAAGTGACACTATGAATTATGTATGTTTCAGGTTGCTGTCGGAGATGGTCTGCCATCTAGAATATGTCAACAATGTCATAAACATCTACAACATTGGGCAGAATTCAGGCAAAGGTGCCATCAAATTAATGCCACACTACATGGATGCTTGGATGAAGTATGTGAATATCCCATTTTAATCACCTCATAATTCCCAATATAAAACTCAACCATCTTCCATATTGGAAAAAATGCAAAACAACAGACTGAACTTCAAAGATGATGCAATCATACTTTCCGAAACAATGATAAATATGGCCTAGTAAACCTGTTATAATTGTCTTGTGGCCCAGGGTTATACATATAATATTATTAAGTAATTTAAAATTAGTCTTTTTTGATGGTATCACCTTGAATGTGGTGGAGGAGCTTGCATGTTTAAATTAACCATGAGCAAACAATGCTGCTAGAAGAATCATTTTACTAAGATTGTTAGCAGCTTTTAATGAGGTTTTGTTGTTTTTCATCATAAGCTGAATTGTATTGTATCTCTTACATACAAAGTTTGTGAATTGTTCACAGAGTAAACTCGAGAATTTAGAAGAGACAGTGTCGTCACCGAGTAAAGAATCTTCAAATTCTGTCACAGTCAATGAGGACAAGAATGATGTCAGTCAAGATGGGTATGAAGTATGCAGTATTAAGATTATTACTATTGTCTTTGTCAATAGAAAATTTGCTTCAAGGTTAATATACAGTTGCAATTTTGATTCAGTCACAATGTTTGTGGCAAAATAACTTTGATTTCAGTTTACGTTGTGCTTTGATGTTATATTTAAATTAACACTTTCAACAATTATATTTTAGAAAGAAAAATTATGTTCGAACTGGGAGTCGAACCCCAGATCTCTGACTCTGTATATCAGTAAGATCACCATTATGCCATTTGAACTTCCAATATGAATGTCAAATTTCTTTCCATTTATACAGAGGGTTGTTCCCGATCTCTGAGAACGATTTGCCAAGTAGATTGTGACGTTGGAGTGTGAGTCATCAGGATAGGAGCGTGCGAGGTGATCAAACCAGTCATTGTGCTGCTTCTGTTACACTCGCACGCATGTTGCTCTCATAATGCCTAAGCAGATAGATCCGTTTTGGGAAGGGTATATTACTGCCCTTTCCGAAGCTAATTGTAGTTATTCCGTGATTATTGAGGCTTGCAAAAAGTAATTGTGTGGTGTCAAAGTGTGGAATTAGCTCAATGCTTAATAAAAAGGGAAAGGGTCGCTTGAGATTAATTCCAAAAGGAAAAAAACTGGCAAATCCACAACCTGCTACTATCCACACCCCAGATGTAATCAGAAAGGTCAAGGTCCTTATCTCTGGTGTTAACCCTGTCATACAAAGGGTGATTGCAAACAGATTGGGAATATCCCTGAAAACTGTAAACACCATAATAAACAAAGATTTAAACATGGAGAAGTGCCACAAAAGCAGGGTTCATAAATTGTTGCCACGTCACATTGCCGAATGCTGCACCAACAGCAGGAAACTATGAAAAGCACCTGGCAGGAGGAAAATGGAAATTTTTGGTCACACTTGATGAACCATATGTTTATCTAGGAGACTGCAACAAACCCTGGGCAATTTACTACAGAGAAAGAGGTGAAAAAAATTTCAAAAGTGGTATGCCGAATGCAGAGAAAGTTTCTCCAAGGGATTTATGGTCATCGCAGGATATTGCTACAATGGAAAACTGACCATTTGTAGAGTAGCTAAAAAGGCCAAAATCAACTCCCATTACTACCAGGAAGAAGTTCTCACCCCAATTTACCGGACCGAAATCCCAGCTCTCTATGGTACAGACAAAAACCAAGTTCTGGGTGCACGAAGACAAGGCCTCCAGTCACACTTAGGGTTCAACCCTGCCGTTCCTGGAGAGAATGGAGCAGGAATCTGGAATACATGCTATTCCATTCAGCAACATCCCAGTGAAGTCTCCTGATGCATCATCGATGGATTTTGTGTCTTTGGACTCTTCAAAAGAGCACTGGGAAACAGACGTCCTCGAACAATAGACGGTCTCTGGAAAGCGTGTAAAGAGGAGTGGGAACTTCTAGACATGACTGTGCTGTATAAGAGTCTTCTGCAGTGGAAACTCTGATGCCGAGCCATAGCTGGGATGAAGAGCAATCAAATAGAGCATGCTCGATGGTGGAGACATGGCTTTTCTTAAGGTAAAACTTAAAAATCATTTGTTATCAGAGATCAGAAACAACCCTCCGTACAATTCTCCTTTCATCCAAAGGCCGATAGTCATCACAATCAACAACACCAATATCCAATTCTGGAAAGTGTTAATTAAAAATATTACATCAAAATATGAAGTTTTACTGCTTAAATGTAATGTTTAAATTCTGAATAAAAATACTTTGAATAGAAGCCATCAAATGGCATTGTTGATAGCAATGACTATCAACCTTCAGAAAGGAGACTTGTGTAAGTGGAAAGTAATTTGATGTTCGGAAGTTCAAATGACATAACGGTTATCGCAGTAATGTACAGAGTCAGAAATCCGTGTTTCGACTTCCAGTTCGAATGTATTTTTTCTTTCTAAAATAAAATTACCTTGTGTTTCCTAACTCAGTGTAGTGGGATAAATAGGGAATTTCCTTACATGCATCAGGGCTTCATATAATTTTAAGACCTGAGAGGAAATAGTCAAGATAGATGAATTTTTCATTGAGGCAAATTGTCTGATGACTCACAGTATAATTAGAAAAATGTAAAGGTGCCCAATTAGCAGGGCATGAGGCTCAAGTATGTGGACATAAAGATCCACGGATGTTGATATGTGACACAATGTGCCACTGAGAGGTGACGTGAAGTCTTCTATGATGCCGATGCTGTCATAAATGATATAAACATAACATCAAAATAGCACAATATGCTTGATGTGAAGGATGGCCGAGTTGAATAGTTTGTATGCATTCTACAATCTAACAACATACAATGATCTAGTAATGAATGTTCGGGGATTCTTTACAACATGTGACATGAAAAATTTTTTTAAGTTCCAATCATGCACATGCGCCAATAAATGCAAAGTGATTTACACTATGGAATCATGGGATGCAGCCAACATATACACAATATTTAATTAACTTAAAAGCTAACCTAATGCAATTTAAGTACTCTAACCTATGAAAGACCAACCTAAAAGCCAACATAATGCAATTTATGCACTCTAACCTGTGAAAGAATGCAACGCCCAAAAATAAATAGCAAGTTCTAAAATTCTGAAGTATATGTCTATAGTTAATTAATATATACTCTATGTTGGTTGCACTGGAACATGAATTTCTTGTTGCATAGAATATTCATTAATATCAATATGGCTGCCACGTCTTCATGCTGTGTATGTAGTTAAACATCGTAGAATGATATATTGAAATAATTGTTAGAAGAAAATATAAAAATCATTGTAAATGGTGGGAAATAATTTGAAAAATGGAACCCTAAGAATAAAATTTGACAGGAGTTTATGAAGGAATTAAAAAAAGTCACATCACAAGTTGTAATAAATAGCCGAATGTTCGACATTGGCCACATAGCAAATGCTTAATAAAATGAGTCGGTTCTTGTCTTACCTCATACGTCATGTTCTTCTAACATGGGAACTGTAGTTTTCAAGAGGTATCCCTCTCATTCCTCAGCCAACATCTCAACTCCTGAGGATGAGAGGGATGCCTCTTAAAAATAGCAGTTCCCGTGTTAGAAAAACATGATGTATGAAGTAAGATAAGAACCAACTCATATTATTAATTGAAGAACCTCATAATGTTATATCCAATAATTAACTTACGAGCAAATGTTTCATTATATCACATTGGTAAATGGGGGATTTAAGCTTTTCCCCCTCATCGGTTGAGTTTTGTTTCTGTGATCCACATATTCTCAGCAAATAGTCAAAAGAAGAGATATACTAGCTATTCCTATATTCTGACATAGTTTACCTTCAAATTAGTTCCTGACATTAACTTTATAGAATACTGCATAGATCTGCAGGGACACTTGAAATAAATAAATTCAATAATAATAATTAATTAAATGAGTAATATCTTGTTTATTTTTTATCATTTCACTCACCTCATACTACAACAAGTTGTGAACATGACGCAGCATTGACAATGTCACGAATTACGTGAAGAAACCCTGGGTCTGCTATAAATTATGAAGTATGAGGTGAGTGAAATGATAAAAAATAAACAATATTAAAGAACCTCATAGTGTTATTTCCTATCTACATAACTGAGTAATATCTTACCTCATATTTTGTGTTAATTAAGCATGGGTACATCAGTTTTCAAAGAGGAATCCCTCCCATCTTCAGCCAACATCACAACTCTATTTCCATAATTAATCTATAATAAAACCAATGATTTCTTTATATAAATGAGTGGGATAAAATTTTTTACATCTCATAGAGTTCTGTGTTTTTATGATATGGTTTCGAAGACCCTTATATTTGTGTGTGCCTTATATTTGGACATATATGGTACTTTCCTTTTTTTCATCATGTCTAAAGCTTGGTCTTGTATATCCTCTCTATCCCCATTCTTCTAACATGCCCAAGGTGTATGAGGAAAAAAACCTGTGTGTGTGTCAGGTCTGATGAGTACCATATTTTAATATAGGTGTAGCATATATATTTTATACTTTGTCTTACATTCAATGGAATGTATTTTTTCCAGAAAAAATGTATGTTATGGCAGACCCAGCTATACAAATATTACTTATTTTAGGAATTCTCACTATGAGGTATATTCATTAAGGTAGAATTTTTTATCACTCACTTCTTATTGTTCTTCTTATTTGACTATAAACTAGTTTCAGAACATAGTTTCTGTTCCATCCTCAGTATCGTCACGACTGTTGTTCTGTCATCTTGAAGAGCTGTCCTTCGCTCCTTCCATTGGCTGACTGAAAAACCTCGAAACCAGGTCATTCTCACCGGGAATTTCAAAGTTCATCAGGGATTTATTAAATTAAATGTGAAGAATGTGAGAAATTCTACATAGGAAAAACTAAGAGAAACTTGAAAACTAGAGTGAAAGAACATCTCAGGAATGTCAAGAAAGGGGAAGTAGAAAAATCTGCAGTTGCTGCCCATGCATGGTCTGAAAAAATCTTATCGAGAAAGAAGCTAAATTATTAAAACAAATAGAAAAATCAAAAGAACTTACTGTTTGGGAAAAGATCTACATTCAAAAGAGCGAAAAGAAGAAATTGATGAACTTTGAAATTCCCGGTGAGAATGACCTGGTTTCGAGGTTTTTCAGTCAGCCAATGGAAGGAGCGAAGGACAGCTCTTCAAGACGACAGAACAACGGTCGTGACGATACTGAGGATGGAACAGGAACTATGTTCCGAAACTAGTTTATAGTCAAATAAGAAGAACAATATGAGGTGAGTAATAAAAAATTCTACCTTAATTATACAAACATTATTTTTGCAGGAAGTTATTGATTAATAAATTGTGTCAGATTTAATCAACTCACCTCATAATGTAGATTTCTTGAAGACTAGTTTTAATTCATCTCTGTATCATTTTTAATTCCATATAATAAGTTAGATTTAATAATAAGTGGAGACTTAAATGCCAGAGTAGGCAATGTCCCTATACCTAATGTAATAGGAAATAATGGAGAAATAACAATAAATGAAAATGGACAGGATTTGAGACAGTTTTCAGCCTATAATCAATTAAAAATAATGAATACCTATTTCCGAAAAAAGGACATACATAAATATACAAGAAGTGGATATAACTCAAGATCAATAATTGACTATTTAATCGTAAACAACAAGCTAGGAGCCTTGGTAAAAGATGTGAGAGTACATAGAGGCAGCGATATATACTCTGATCACTATCTCGTGATAAGCAAAATAAACATAATAGCTAAATGGCGGAAAAATAACATAAAGAACAAAAGAAACCAAGAAGAAGTATATAAAATATATTTATTACAAGATCAAAGTATTAGACAACATTATGAAAGCAGAATGAATAAATATATATCAGAGATAGCGACGTCAGAAGATATAAGTATTGAATGGGAAAATATATCAAATGTAATACATAAAAACAGCAAATGAGATATTAGGAAAGAAAAATAGAATAAGGAATAGGAAGGGCTTGAGAACTTGGAATGCGAATATACAAAATGCAGTGAATGAAAAACAAAAAGCATATCATACATACTTACGACTGAAAACAGAAGAATCTTATGAAGAATATAAAATGAAAAGGAGAATTGCTAAAAGCATTATAAGAAAATCCCATCAGGAGTCATGGGATAAATTTATAAGCTCAGTAGAACATGATATGTATGGAAGACAAGAAATAGGTTATAAATTAGTGAAACATCTAAATCAGACTGAGAAAGATTCTGCCAGATTGAATATAATCCCAGAGCAAGAATGGATCCAGCATTATGAAAAACTTTGGAAAAAGGAGGAAATTGAAGGAAAAGAGAACAATGAGGAAGAAATAAAAGTGGAAAATATGATGTAATAGACATAAATGAATTAGAAATGGCTTTGAAAACCACTAAGAATAGGAAAGCAACAGGATTAGATAATATAAATATGGAATTAATCAAATATAGTGGAATATTGTGTAAACTACGAATACTTCATCTAATTAATATATGTTGGCAGACCTATGGGATTCCAACCACTTGGAAAACAGCAATTGTCAAGAATATATTCAAAAGAGGAGACCGAGAAATTGCGAGAATTACAGAGGGATTAGCTTAATGAATACTGGCTACAAAATATATACGAAAATAATAAATAATAGATTGAGAAACATAATAGAAGTAATAATAAATGAAAATCAAAGTGGATTCAGAAAGGGAAGGTCATGTATAGACAATGTCTTTACACTGAAACAACTCATAGAAAAGAGAAGAGAACATAACTTAGAAACTCACATAGGATTTATAGATTTGGATAAGGCCTTCGATCGAGTAAACAGACAAAAATTATGGGAAATATTACGAATGAAAGGATACCCGCTGTGTCTTGTAGAAACAATAAAGACATTATATGAAGAGACAAATATAATTATAGATACCGGATTCAAAAGAACAGATGCAATCAAACAAATACTGGATTACGACAAGGATGTAGTTTATCACCCACTTTGTTTAATATATATATAGACGATATTTTTAATAAATGGAAAGTTTTAGTAAATCCAGGAATAAGAATGGATAATAAAATGTGCATAAATAATCTTTTATTTGCTGACGATGTAATCATAATACAGAAAAATGAAGACGACTTACAGAAATCAATGCATGCATTAAATGAAATATGTAAATTATACGATCTAAAAATTTCTGTAAGGAAAACGAAGACCATGGCTTTTAGAGGAAGAGATCCAGTGAGAACCAAAATATTTTAGAAAATCAAAGTATAGACACAGGTGTCTAGTTTCAAATATTTGGGCTGTGATGTTGGCTACAATGTGGAAAGAGATATTGACTCCAAAATAAATAAATTTCAGACGGTGTGTGGAACAATACAGAGAACATTCAAAAATAAAATTAGAAAAGAAACCAAGATAAAAATGTATAATGTTATGGCGGTTCCCACAATATTGTATGGATGTGAAACTTGGGCTCCAGTGAAAAGACAGAAGGATAGAATACAGACGGCAGAGATGCGGTTCCTAAGACAAGTAAAAGGATGTACAAGACTTGATAGAATAAGAAATGAGGATATAAGAGAAGAATTGAAAGTACAGCTTTGTTGGATAAAGTCACGAATTACAGACAGAAATGGATTGATCACATGGATGGAATGAGCAAGGAGAGATATCCATTGTTAGCCAGAAATTATCAAGCAAGAGGAAGGCGTGATGTTGGAAGACCTAGAAGACGTTGGGCTGATGCAATATGAAGTCGGAACGGGCAATTGCCTAATCCTTGGAGTGATGATGATGATGATGATGATATAATAAGTTAGATTGAAAATGAAATCTACAATTATTTTCAGTTCCATCAGTTCAGTTAGATGGAATTGGAAATGATACGGTGTTGTATCAAAACTAGGCTTCAAGAAATCTAAAATTATGTGGTGAGTTGTTAAATGTAACACAATATATTCATTAAAATAGACCTCATGGTGTCACTTCTTTTAAATATTAATGAAAGTTATTGATTGTTTTCATGGTTTGACAGGGTAAATGATGATGAAAGTGAAAAAGATGGTGACATTCCTGAAGAAGACAGATTGTCTCCAAATAATAGTCAAGAAAGTAATATCAGTGATAATTCTAAGCAAAAAGTACCAAAGAAAAATGGCATTTTAACAAAGACTGGTGTCCTAGGTAAAGTTAGTAGGTTTAGAAATTGTATTTTTAAATTTGAAGAGAAAAATTTTCGCCTAGACCGGGACTCGAACCCGGGACCCTTGGCTTTCCGGGCCAAGTGCTCTACCAACTGAGCTACCGAGGCGAGTTACGATCTAGACGCAAATTTTTCTCTTATATACGTTGTAATTCCCTATCGCCAAATGCTTTTGAAACCATTGTTTCATTTGCAAAGATAGAAACAATGGTTTCAAAAGCATTTGGCGATAGGGAATTACAACGTATATAAGAGAAAAATTTGCGTCTAGATCGTAACTCGCCTCGGTAGCTCAGTTGGTAGAGCACTTGGCCCGGAAAGCCAAGGGTCCCAGGTTCGAGTCCCGGTCTAGGCGAAAATTTTTCTCTTCAAATTTAATTTATCTTTCATTGAGAAATGTTAAATTAATAATAAAAACATCTTTAGAAATTGTCTTTGCATAACATAAATGTTTTATATCTTTCTTTAGAATTTAAATCCTAAGATTTTTTATTTTGCATTTTTTTAATGAATAGATTGAATACTTTATTTTCTTTCTTCTTCTTCCTTACGAGTTTTAGGCCCATTGGCCTATTAAAATCTCATTGTTCAATTTTCAGTCAATGATTATTAATCCATTCACTTCAGGTTCAAATGCTCAATGCAATTTCCCGGAAACCACATTTAAGTTACCTTAAATTATATTGTCTATTTTCAGACATTCAAAACAAAAAAAAAAAATAATGGTACTTGAGATCACAATAAGGGTGAAGGAAAAAACACATTCCTCTACTATTCATAAATGTTAAAAAAGGTAACCCTACCAAGGGATGTACAAAATATATAACCGCAGATTTAACTTTTACAGGAATTAATCACTATGAGGTTTAATTTATGGTAAAATTAAATATTTCTTACCTCTCACTACTGAAGATGAGACCAGTATGGTCTCGAAATCGCGATCTACTTAGAAGATTTGTATGAGGAGAGGTAAGAAACATTTAATTTTACCATAACAGCAGAGTTAAGCAAGTGTACCTCATCTTCTAAGTTGAACACCACTTAACTGCCGGCGAGTCTATCTCGTCTTTTGAGATGAATGAGTTAACACACACATATATATATCGAAATTAATGTTGGAAAGTAAACATTATGAGGTAATAACCATTTAAATTCACCAGAGAATTTTTTTTTTGAAAACTCACCTCATAAATTTTGTGTTTTTCACAAAATCATGGTTTCAAGCGATATCTTGGCCATCTTCAGTCGAAATCCGACTGGCAGAGTTTTGACTGAACATGATCAAGATTTCGCTTGAAACCATGGTTTCATGAAAAGCACAAATTTATGAGGTGAATTTTCAAAAAAAATTTTCTCCGATGAATTTAAATTTAAAAACACACACACACACACACACACATATATATATGTATATATATTTGAAATGAAGAGTTGCTAATAATCAATAGTAGACATTGTATCACCGATATAGACATAATTGATTTTAGTGGCTTTATCACCGCTGTGGTCTCGAGGTAGTGTGCTGCTTTGTCATGCAGCGGGCCCGGGTTCGATCCCTGGTCAGGGCAGTTTTTCTGGGTGAGGTTTTTATTGGGGTTTTTCCTCACCTGTAAGACAAATGTCAGGAAAACTTTAAGGCCCAAACAGTCCCCGAAATCATATGGCCATATCATCCTTATCATTATCATCATCCTTCACCAGTGTGGAAAGCAATGGGAAGCTACCACACCTACAATTCCCTAGTAAAGCTGCAAGCATAGCATGAAAATGCTATGATTGCAGTGAAGGACCTGCCTTCGGGCAGAATTACTATGGATGGGATCATTAAGATCATTTATTTCATCATTCAAAATGATGCTATATTTAGTACATTCTTTATTCTTTTACTAAAATTTTTCTTTGCATAACGGATGCATATTAGATTCTTGTTATAAACAATTTGTAAAAAATAGTGTATCTGTTAGTCTATTAACTAACTAACTCACTGGCACTATCGAACATGTGGCATTAATGGGGAATGAAAGAGGTGCATGGAAGCTTCTTGTGGGAAAATGCCCCAGTTGATAGACTAAGAATGAGGTGGGAGAATAACATTAACCATGATTTGAGAGAAGTAGATTATACAGGGGATAATTCAAAAACATTTTAGGTCAGGACTATGATGATAGAGATGAGTGGAGAAACTTATGTCCACACGGCCATGAACCTATGGGTTCGATAGTGCCAGTGAGTTTGTTAGTTTGGTACGTCACATGAATATGCAAAATGGACATACATAGCCTACTCATATATACACAAAGATCCTAGTTGTGTTATAACCAAAGATGATCTAGTGTCTGAAATTTAAAAAAATATATATTTTTACAGGGAACAAGCAAAATACCCAGAAGGATAACAATGAATCGTCCCAAGGACAGCATAAACCAAATACCTGTAACAAGTGTGGTAAAGTGTTTGAAACAGAAGATGAGTTGCATGACCATGAGGAAGTTCATTCCGAAACACAGTCATTCCCCTGTATATTGTGTGGCAAGACCTTTCTAAAGAAAAAATACTTTGAGATTCACATGCGCCACCATACAGGAAACAAAGGTCACAGGTGTGGTAAGTAACATTGCTAGCAACACATTTCTACTATATATATCTTCTTCTTATATGAAATGGATGTAATGGACAGTGTTTATAGTATATTCCAGCTACCACAAGTTAAAGCCAGTTTCTAACCCCATGAGGAATCAAATCCATGACCTTCCAGTTTGTAGAAATAAGTATATCTTGATTTTTATGCAGACCGGTTTTGTCGCTAACTGTGCAACATTCTTGATGCTTCACAACTGTTGTCTTGCAGTTGTCCCTCCTGCAAATTGATTTCTGCGCCCTCCATTGGTTGACCAGTGAACTTGAATCAAATTTTTTTCTCTTTCACCGGAAATTTCAAAATTCATGGCTTTCTTTTTATTCTTGCATATGTAGATTTTCTCCCAAATTGTGAATTCCTTAGATTTTTCTAACTGTTTAAGTAATTTTGCCTTAGTTTCAATCCTGTGTTTTTCTGACCATGCATGTGCAGCTATTGCAGATTTTTCTATTTCTCCATTTTTAAGATATCTAAGGTGTTCTTTCAATCTTGTATTTAAATTCCTTTTGTTTTTCCTATGTATATTTTTTTCACAATCTGTACAATCATTTTGCAACAAATCAGGGATTTATCAAATTGATTCTAAATATTGTGAAAAAATATGCATAGGAAAAACAAAAAGTAATTTAACTACAAGATTGAAAGAACACCTTAGATATCTTAAAAATGGAGAAATAGAAAAATCTGCAATAGCTGCACATGCATGATCAGAAAAACACAGAATTGAAACTAAGGCAAAATTACTTAAACAGTTAGAAAAATCTAAGGAACTCACAATTTGAGAGAAAATTTATATATGCAAGAATAAAAAGAAAACCGTCAATTTTGAAATTCCCAGTGAAAGATAAAAAAAATTTTATTTGGAAATTTATCGGTCAGCCAACAGAGGGTGCAGAAATCAGTTTGCAGGATGGGACAACCGCAAGACAACAGTTGTGAAGCATTGAGAATACTACATAGTTAGCGACAAAACCGGTCTGCATAAAAATCAAGAAATATGAGGTGAGTCAAAATACACAACTCAAATAGGTTATATCTACTAATTCATAGTTAAATATGGGAAATAACATTATGAGGTTCTTAATTCAATGAATGAATGAATCATTTCTTATCTTACTTCATAGTTTATGTTTTCTTAAACTATGAGGTAAGATAAGAAATGATTCACTTAAACTATGAGGTAAGATAAGAAATGATTCATTCATTGAATATCTACTGATTACTGAACAGATTGCCTCAGAAGAATTTGAGACTTATATTTTGAAGGTCCCAGGTTCAGATTCCAATTCTGACCAACCTATCTGACATTCTTTTCTGGTTTTTATAGTCATCAAGTAAATGCTAATTTGAATTTTATTACCAGAATCCATTTCATCAATAGTTCCAATTTCATTGTATTGTTAAAATTCTTGGGTGGGTGTGTAAAGAGAGATGTCTCCATCCCAATTTTTATATTTTTACATATCGAGAATCCAAAATTATGAGTTACCATGATATACACTAGAAATATACTAATCACAATAATCCTGCAATATCAATATTTTCCTTTTATGAAACAGAAGAAAAGAGTCATTCTTTCTAGCTAGGTAATTCATTTTTCACAATTTTGGAGATATCTCTCTCTCTCTACTCACCCACCCAAGAATTAACATCTTCAGAAAATATGACTAACATAAATGTCCGTCATCGTGAATAATATAATTTTTATTATAAACATCGAAATACAAGTGTTACTGCTAAAATGGTAATGTAAAAATTCTCATTAATATGTCTTCTTGATTTAGAAGCTATCTAGATGGCACTGTTAGCAGTGGCTATCTGTCTTGGACGAAAAAGAGAACAGTATATGAATAAGTAGTTGGCAGTGGTGGACTAATAGTTGTGTTCCTTGCCTCTGGTCCCCGAGGGCCACAGGTTTAAAACCCAGCTGGGGTTGATGGGTTTTTTAGGATGGAAAAATCCAAGAAAGAGTCTTCCGGGAGGAACTTGAAATCATGGGTTCTGAATCTGAAGATTTTCAGCCTGAATGAAGAGGCCTCTATGCAAAATTTACCCACCTCATCATCCTAGTAATATCTTAGTTGTCTGCTAGATGTCTCATTGGGTCAGTATGTTGACCGCATACCATTTATGACATCTGTAGGGAAATAAGCATAATTAACAGCGTATATAAGAGGAAGATTGGAGTTTCTCAGGTAGCTCAGTTGGTAGAGCATTTGCCTAGAGTGCGAAAGGTTCTGGGTTCAAACCCTAGTCTGAGCGTATACTTTTTTTTTCAGATATAATTTATCCATCATTGAGATGTATGAAATTAATAATAAAAAATCGAAAGAAGCCATACTGGCTTCATAACGTAATATAAAATTCCCAATTAAAGGTCTTCCTAATAAAGAAGCCACCATTTGCAAGAAAGAAGCTAAGGTTTCATAGCATTTGGTGCACGGCAATTAACAGCAAATATAATAGAAAGATTTGCATTTAGATTGGAGTTTCTCAGGTAGCTCAGTTGGTAGAGCATTCACCTAGAGTGCGGAAGTTCCTGGGTTCGAACCCCAATCTGAGCGTATATTTTTTTTTATTTAACTTTTATAGGAATTAATCACTATGAGGTTTAATTTATGGTGAAATTAAATATTTCTTATCTCTCCTCATATAATTCTTCTAAGTAGATCATGATTTCGAGACCATAACTGTCTCATCCTCAGCACTTTCTTGGCGACTGATGTTATGTCGATCGGAAGAAACTCTTCTTCTTCCCTCTGTTGGTGGACCAATGAACCTCTGGATCAGGTCAAACACGGTTTGGGAAAAGATCCACATTCAGAAAAACAAAGGTAAACTTATGAACTTCGAAATTCCCGCAAATTTTGACCTGATCCAGAGGTTCATCAGTCCACTAACAGAGGGAAGAAGAAGAGTTTCTTCCGATCGACATAACATCAGTCGCCAAGAAAGTACTGAGGATGAGATAGTTATGGTCTCGAAATCGCGATCTACTTAGAAGAATTATATGAGGAGAGATAAGGAACATTTAATTTCACCGTATATTTTTCTGATATTTGAGTTTGTATTTTTTAACATTCTTACCTCATATGATTGTTTTGTTGGACATATGAGGTAAGAATGTTAAAAAAATACAAACTCAAACATCAAATTAAACCTCATATGTTACTTCCTAATGATTTTAAAGTATATTTTTCTCTTCAAATATAGGCATAGCTAATTTAACTTGGTCTAATAACTCCTAACAAATGAGAGTCTAAGGCTCAACATTGGGCTGTTATGCCATTGTAGATGTAGAAAGAAAAATTAACGTTTACATCAGGATGCCTGAATAGTGTGATCAGTAGCACGCTAATGTATAAAGTTAGAGGTCTCAGGTTCAAATCCCAATTTAGGTATTAATTTTTACAAAATAATGACTGTAATAAGAATAAAACTTTGAGCTTGTTATAAGTAATTTCATTTCAGCAGTAATTTTTTAAATGATTTTATAAATAATTATTAAAATTAGACTCCATAAATAACATTTCTAGAAGACTTTTGATATATAGCCACATGTGTCAATCACAGAGATGGACTATCATTTGGCTAGGATAGCAGTGACATGTTGTTGGCATGTCAGTTCTCCGGCCATTGTAGTTTGTCTTCTCAAACTTATTGTAGCTATATCAAATTAATGTTGGGAAGTAAACAGTACGAGGCATAATCATTGAAATTCATCAGAGAAAACTCAAAGGTGAGGTGAGTTGTCAAAAAAATGTTCTCCGATGAATTTCAATTATTGTAGCTACTGAAAATACCTATGATGCTAGGTGAGCTCTGGTAGAAATTCGACGAGGATTTTTTTTCCTCCATGCATATTTGAGTGAGCAAAATGTCCTATAGCTCTGTATTAATTGCTCGAGCATAGTGCAGAACTGATATAATTTATCTCATAGGATTATTACTGCTTTATATCCATAAGATGTAGTTTTCAGTTATTATTTTCAAATGTTGCAGGATCTTGTGGCAGGGAGTTTGGAAATCGAACCAAACTGACAGTTCATATGAGAATTCATACTGGAGAGAAACCGTATGCATGTAACTTATGTACTAAAACATTCCGACACAAGAAATCTCTCTCCAAGCATTCATATACACATACCAAAGAAAAACCATTTCAGTGTTCAGTGTGTAAGCGAGGATTTTCTGATAAGTGGCACCTCACACAGCATTTTCGACTTCATACAGGAGAAAAACCGTATCGGTAAGAAAATTTACATTATATATGCTTCCATAATCCTGAGTATGGTTTCTTTCAGAAGGGAAGTAGAATTATGGGTCACATGTTATAGATTGATTTTTTTTTAAATGCAATAGGAAGTAACATTATGAGGTTTTATTTAATAAAAAGTTTTGTCTATTTAATTGTTACCTCATATTGTTGTTTCTGTTAGACATATGTTTGAAGGCTTCTTCAATAGTTACAGACTGGTTTTTCTCAAGTTGTCGGCCCTGGATCTCAACTTCTGCTCCCTCTTTCTGTGTTCCAAAGAAACTGCTAATTAGGTTCCTCTCCCCAGGAATTTCAAAATTCATAATTCTCTCCTTGTTCTTCTTATGTATATATTTTCCCATATGGTGAGTTTTGTGTTAAACAAAATTATGGTTGGTATCTAATGTCGAGCACTTGATAATGAAATCATTTGCTCTCTTGCACTCCAATATTTAGCAGAAAGGCTGGTCTCTTCTACAAAAGCTGGACAACGGAGGAGATGGTTTCTTTCCATATCTTCATTTAAATTGCAAAAAGGGCATTTAGGTGAATCTGTTATGCCAAGTCTGTGTAGGTGTTTATTCAGGCAGTCATGTCCCGTTAGCAGTCTGAATGTTGCTACTGCAGATTTTCTTTGTAATGTAGTAATGTCATAAGTTCTTAGATTTTTCCATTCCTTTCCAGATGTTTTGGTGGTGTATTCTTCTCTAAGTTTATTGATATATTTATTTGAGATAATTCTTTTGATAGAGTGAAAGGAAACTGGAGTAGAAGTTGGGTTTGAAACAATTTTGCTACCCTTCTTGGCCAGAAAATCGGCTATTTCATTGCCTATCACTCCACATTGGGCCGGAATCCATTGAAGTACAACTTCTTTATGTAGATGGGATAACTGTTTTATCATTTTGTGACATTCGATAATTTTGATGCTTTTGGGTGTTGTGTCTCGTGTTATAGCGAGAATGGCTGCTTTGGAGTCACATAGAATTACAACTTTTGTAAATTTTTGGATGTGATATAAAAGATTTTGTAAACTTAAGAAAAGTGCTAGAATTTTGCCATCAAAGTTTGTTGAATTTGTGTTTAGTTTACATTAAAACAGTTTGAATACACACACAAACTCACCATATGGGAAAAATCTGCATACAGAAGAACAAGGAGAGAATTATGAATTTTGAAATTCCTGGGGAGAGGAACCTAATTAGCAAGTTCTTTGAACCACATAAAGAGGGAGCAGAAGTCGAGATCTAGGGCTGACAACTTAGGAAAAACCAATCTATTACTACTGAAGATGAGGCTACCATGTCTTGAAACATAAGTCTAACAAACACAACGGTATGAGGTATCAATTAAACAGACAAAACTTTTTATTATTTATTCTCATTTTATAGATTTACATCTGGTGGTATTTCTTGTTCCTAATTTTCATTTCCTTCTCTCTAAACAATATTTTTCTTCCAATCCTCTTCCTTTCATGAACTTCCTGGATATCATTCTTCCAACTGTGTTTAAGTCATCCCAATCTCTTTCCAGTCTCATTCTAAGAGCTTGTTTAGCCATCTCCTGTTCTCCATCCTGTGCATCCATACCACTTTAATTGTAGCTTCTGTATTTCATCAATGATATGTGTCTTCTCCAACATGGAACTTTATGAGGTGAGATGTAAAAACAACTGAGTTGGACAAATTAAATTTAAAGAGAGAACATATATGCCTAAATTGGGATTTGAACACAATATCATTGGTTCTGTACACCAGTGCTTTAATGATTTAAACTATTAGGCATCTCGATTTACAGTTCACTGCTATCTGGTGTGCGGGAATCATATTAGTATAAGAGAAAAATCTTATGTGTAAATCGAGATGCCTAAACAGCTTAAATCATTAAAGCACTGGTGTACAGAACCAGAGGTATTGGGTTCAAATCCCAATTTAGACATACATATAAGTCCACCGCTGTGGTCTCGAGGTAGCATGCTGCCTTGTCACGCAGCGGGCCCGGATTCGATCCCTGTCTGGGGCAGTTTTTCTCGGGGTTTTTCCTCACCTGTAAGACAAATGTCAGGAAAACGTTAAGGCCCAAACGGTCCCCGAAATCATATGCCATCATCCTTATCATTATCATCATCACCATCCTTTATCGGTGTGGAAAGCAACGGGAAGCTTTCACACCTACGATTCCCTAGTAAAGCTGCAAGCATAGTATGAAAAGTGCTATGATTGCAGTGAAGGACCTGCCTTCGGGCAGAATTACTATGGATGGATATATATGTGGATAGTCATGGTTTTGGTTGAAGATGAGAGGGACACCTCTTGAAAACTGCAGTTCCCTTGTTAAAAAACATTAAGTATGAGATAAGATGAGAATTGATTCATTAATATATTTTTCTCTTCAAATTTAATTTGTCATTCTTGAGAAGTCATAAATTTAGTATTAAACATCAAATCTTAGTTAATTTGAGTTGTGGTAAGTCAAAAACATCTCAAATTAAAATAAACCTCATAGTGTTATTTCCTACATACATATATTTAATCAAATCTTAGCTTTACTGGCTGTAAATGTAGTGTTGATTTCCATATGAAAGTCTTCTTGTTTAAGAGGCTGCTAGATGGTGTTAGTGGAATGAAGTTCACTGCTATCTGGTGTGCGGAATCATATTAGTATAAGAAAAATATCTATGTGTAAATCAAGGTGCCTAATAGCTTAAATTGTTAAAGCACTTATGTAGAGAACCAGAGATATTGGGTTCATATCTCAATTTAAGCATGTATTTTTCTTAGTTATATTTTAGAAAGAAATATTAATGCTCAGACCGGGATTCGAACATCAGATTTCTAACTCAGAGACTATGAGTCAGAGATCCGGGGTTCAAATCCCAGTCCAAGCATTAATTTTTCTTTCTAAAATAAAACAAAGTCCAATTCTGGAAAATATTAATTTAAATATAACATCAAAATATATTTTTCTCTTCAAATTTAACTTGTCATTCGATGAGAAGTGGTAAATGTAGTATTATACATCGAAACTGAGTTGGAGTTTGACTAAAGGTGTAGGCAAATGGCCTCTGAAACCTGTATCATGAAAACCTGGAATTTTGTGAGGTGAGATGTAAAAGAATGTTATCCAACTCAATTATAAATTGAAAATTACCTCATAGTGTTACTTCTCACTGTAATTTTGAATAAATTCGGGTATTTACCTGTGGTTTCTGTTGACATAGTATGATCATTTTCCTTGTACAAAGACATTCTACATTCAAGCAGACAAAATATAACCTTCAAACATACTGAAATATTTATGTAATTCTTCTTCTTCTTCTTCCTACCAAGTATTAGGCCAAGGCCTGTTATGATCCTATAGAAAATTTTCCCTCCAGCGTTTCATAGGATGGCTTCCGGGAAATTCTCGTATAAGACTTGAAAGCATAATAATAGTCCCTTCGATTGGTTGCTGGCCAAAGGAAGGTAAGACCAGTGATGGGGCTTTCATCTTATAGCCTCTGGTCAGGCTTTTCTGGAGAAGAAAACAAAATAAAGGAAAGAAGAAATGGAAGGAAAGACTCCCTAGCCCTCGGATGCCCTAATAGCATCGGGGTCGAAAAAACAAGAGTTAACCAAGAGAGGTTAGATAGTAAAGTTAAAAGAGTACAAAACACAAGTAAGCGGAAGAAATGTTTTGCTCAGCTTGGGCACCTTATGGTCGCCATCCAAATATCCCCTAGATGAGGACCCCTGAGGGAATAAGTATTAATTTTTACTCGATACAATAAAGTAAAAGTAGTAGTGATTATGTATTCCTTTCTTATTTCCTTATGAAACTTTTTAAGGTTTTTCTTTTTTTAAATTGTTTCCTTTTCCCTTTAAAATCCAGTCTATGGTGATAAGCTACAGATTGAATAGCTGCTTTGGAATCTGATAAAATTACTACATTTAGGAATTAATTTATTTGATATAGTAAATTTTAACTTAATCTTATAAATTGCATCTTTATTTTCAGGTGCACCCTGTGTGGACAGAGATTTACACACAATGTATCATTAAAGGATCACATGCGTCACCACACGGGCGAGATGTGGCACTGTGACCTTTGTCCCAAAAAATACACAAGCAAAAGTAGTCTAACTGCGCATTTCAAAAATGTTCACAGAGAATAATACCTGTTACCAAATTTCACTTAATTAAGACCTGGATTTTGATGACTTTTATTTTCCTGTGTACAGTAACTTTACAGTGTATCTAACTAAATTTTGGTCTCCTCTTTCTTAATCTGTAGTGTAACACTATCTGTGTCAATTTTATTAACATGGCTATAACATCTCATTCTGATGTCTATAATTCTATATTTTGTTAAGTCTAATTTCAAGATTCTTAAATTTATTTTATTCCATGTTTTATATCTTCTAATCTGCTTAAAAATTACATCTCTGTTCCTTTTTTTTTTTCTCTCAATTTTTTCTATGTTATGTATATTGGTCTCATAAAATAATGTATTTTGAAAGTACACTATAGTCACAAAGTTTAGACTCAGCTGTAAAAATTACATAATGATTTGTAAACAAATAAGATATTTAAAACAATAAAATTTGTATCTTTAGGCCTTTTGGAACCGGTTCCATTTTCAAAGCTGTTCATTGGGTACTAGTTGTTTTAACAAATGTATTGTAGAGTGGGTTGATTTGGCAGGGCATGTTCTCATTCATCAAGTTATAGTTTCTTGTTGGCTTCATAGTTTCTAAACTTCTTTTAAGATATATTTGAAGAGAAAAATTTTTGCCTAGACCGGGACTCGAACCCGGGACCCTTGGCTTTCCGGGCCAAGTGCTCTTTTAAGATGTTTATTTTCTGGTTTTTATTTTCTCTATGCATTATTGAGAGGGTATTTTCTGTTGTGTTGAACTGATGACCTGTGTTTGTAACATGCTTAACAAAACTTGATTTGCCTCCATTTTTTATTAAATCAGTAAAGTGTTCATTATATCTTATTTTAAAACTTCTGGTTGTACATCCTATATAAAATATTTCACAACTAAATAAGATGTCATAAATATGATGAATATATTGAAATTAATGTTGGGATATGTTTTAAATAAAATATGATGAATTCTTATTAATAAATAAAATAATGCTTAAAACCACTAGAAATAATGTATGTGTAATTGGTAGAGTTAAAGCTACAGGTGGAGTAATTAATTTTCATCAGAAATAAAATTGTAATCAAAGGCTAAAAAAAATTATTTAATTCAAACCTCAGAGTTAAATTTAGATTTAGACACCCCTAAATTGATAACATTACAGCACAAAATCTTTTTTTTTATCAATCTTTATTGTATCGTCTTCTGGCATTTGTAGAATTGTAACCCACTTCTTAAGTTGGGGCACCTGGAAGGTGGAGTTATGTTACCCTGATGATATGATGGGTGATGTATGAGTCCTTAAACCTAAACTTAACCTAAATCTAGACTGTGGAAAGCCATAAAAATAATTCCCTTTAAGAAAAAATATGTGGTCTGACAGACTCCAATAACTGTAGTCAGAAGGTCTGACCACTAGCCCACAAGGCTGGTTGCACAACATTCTATTTATTGAATTTCAGTATTCTTTGGTTAATCATAATTCTAGAAAACAAACAAATATGACTTACACTACTGTATTTTTAACCTGTACAAATAATACATTTGTAAAAGAATCTTTTGTCACTCTTATGAAGTATCATTTA
Organism: Diploptera punctata; assembly: GCA_030220185.1. NCBI lineage: Eukaryota > Metazoa > Arthropoda > Insecta > Blattodea > Blaberidae > Diploptera > Diploptera punctata. The sequence goes on from JASPKZ010005705.1 coordinate 641,607, forward strand.
AAGAAAATTTAAAATTTCAGAGATAAATCTAAACTTTGTGACATTATATTTTTAGATTTTTAAAAAAAGTAGATTCCTAGTATTCCTATTTTTAATTACTTTAGAGATTTTTTAATAAAACTTTATCATGCATTTTTTCTTTAGTTTTTTTTTCGTATACCAGATTTATTAATAGTCTTTGTTATTGGTGAAAATTATCATCATCAAAAATTGAACCTTCTGGCCTGTTCCATCTCCTTAAAATGTATCTATCTTTTTTTGGGCCTAACTAAAGATCTGTTATGTAGTGAATTTCTTCCTTTCGGTATATATATATATATATTTATTTATTTAGAAAGAAAAATTAGCGCTTGGATTGGGATTCAAACCCCAGATCTCTGACTCTGCATGTCAGTATAGTACTGATTATCTATTTGTGTCATTCCATGTCTCCTCTTCCATCATTTCCATCCATTCAATTCCTCTTTTCTCGGAATTCTTCTTAACTTGTTCTTCCCATCTATTTCTTGAGACTGACTTTCTTGGTCTCTTCCCTCCTAATCTAAATTCCAGTGCTTTTCTTAGTACCCTTCCAGTATTCATTCTTTTAATGTGGCCATTTTCCACTTAAAAACTTCATCTCTGTTCCTTGAATTCTACTTAAATTCTTCTTTGTTGCTGTCCATGTTTTGGCTCCAAAAATAATACAATATGAAATGTGCACAATGTGTAAAGAAGATTGTTCTTAGTCACTGTAGAATTTCATTGATTCTGATCTCATCCTTCAGTTTAACACATGATATCTCTCACACTGGTCACCACATCTTACATACATGTATTCTGGGCCGGGTTCATGGTATCTCTGGACAGCTTGTGGTGAAATCCATGCACATGCATAAATTAATCAATTTATTTATGAACAGGTTTATAATGTAATAAATCATCTTCCTGTGCCCAAAGCTTTTTAAATTTTTATCTTCTTTCTCAATTCTCCTCTATCTTCCCATTCCCATTCTTCCAGACCTATCTCCCTCATACCTTCTTACATCATCCATCCATTTAAATCTTGGTCAACCTCTCTTTCCTTTCCCAGGTGGAATCCATTTCAAAGCTTTTCTGAGTAATCTTGCCTCTGGCATTGTACGTATATGACAATACCATTCTAGTTATATTATTTTTAGTCTGGACATCGTACCTCAATATTAATGTTGTTTTGAAACATGTCCAAGAACAAATCAACATTAATATTGAGGTAAGATGTCCAGACTAAAAATAATATAATTAAAATAACCTCAAAATATAACTTCCTAAAATTAAATATTAACCATTCTAGTTGTCTGTATCTCACAAGATATAATATTGAATTTTGGACTTTCATTTGTTGTCTCATGATTGTATTTCTGATTATTTCCAATTTAGAATGTCTAGTTGAGTGTCTAAAACAATCATTTCTGTAGACATAAGTTTTAAACTCAAATTTGTATTCAACTGCCAAGTTTCTGCTCTGTATGTTAGTGTGCTTCTAATTATGGATTTACAAATTTGTAATTTTAGTATCTATTCTTATGTTTTTATCCCATAAAACTCCATTTAACATTGTTATTACTGATCAGCCTTTTTGAATTCTATATATTATGTAATTTTCTTGGGTACACTTTGAGTTAATTTGATCCCCTGGTAATTACATTCTTCACATCCTTTGATACATCCCGTTCCATCTTCCAAAATTAAATCTTTCTTTTCATCACCACAAGATGAATAAAATGATTTATTCAAATTTACTTTTAAACCCCATTTAATATACTCTTCTTGATTTTTTGACTCATATATTCCAGATCCTCCATAAATTAAACATCATCATCATCATCCGGTACCATGGCAGCTGTCGCCGTCTTCCGGAAACCAAATGTCATATCTCTCTGTCCATCCATTGATTTTCCTCCAATCCTCTGATATTCATAGCTGCTTGTACCCCTTCTATCCAAGTTTTCTTCGGTCTTCCTCCTTTCTATTGGGATCCATTCCATAACAATTTTAGGCAATCTTTGCTCTGGCATTCTTTTGACATGGCCATACCACTGTAATTTTTTCTTTTCTATAATGTCTATGATGTCCGGCTCTTCTTGTACACTCATAATTTCCCTATTTCTTTATTTCATATATTATCCATTCTAGATTTTCCAGCTGATCATCTTAAAACATCCATTTGTGTGCTTAAAATTTTTTTCATTCCCCTGGTAGGAATTTGCCAAACTTCAGCACCATATGTTAAAATGCTCTGAATTATGGTTATAAATTATATATTGGAATATAAATTAATAAAGATTTAAAATATGCTGCATACATTGTTTCTTCTTCTTTTTTTTTTACAACTCAGTGATATATATTCCAAAACAAGCTTCTAATTAAATAGTAGCATTTGGCATACATTGTTTCTCTCTTTTTTTTTAATTCTGCATACTTTATTAATATCATTTCTACATAAAGAAACTCTTCAACCTGTTTAAGATATTGTTCTCTGAATTTGATTTTTGTTTGTGTTGATTTTCTCATGTCACTTTATTACTACTGTCTTTTCTTCATCGAGTTGTATCCATATTCTTTTAGGCCATCATTCCATTTTGCTAATATTTTTTTTTCTGTTAATTTTTCAGTATCTCAAATTATATATCATCTGCATAATATTAGTGTTTTCATTTCTGATATTTGTTTTCTCATATAATTTTATTTCTAATTTAATTCATTACCACATTAAAAAGTTTTTAATTCTGTTATACGAAAAAATAGCTTATAAAACCCTTTTATAATTATATACAATTACTACATTCGTAAAAGTTATGAGACTCGTTGCTTTTATTATTCATATAAAAACTTGTTTTTTAATATACTAGCGCATTATGAGAATGAATCAGAAATACAGTTCGTACCTCATAATTTTGTTTTACACCTGCAATCAATTTTCAATTAAAATCCGACAAAATATGAAGTGAGGTTTCGCCCATATAAAAACTATATCATTGTAACTTATTTCATAATATACTAGTAAATTAAGAGATGGAATTGGAAATATACACCTCATCACATATTTTTTCTCAACTAGAACATGTGTCGGTAAACACTTTCTCCATCCAACTAAATATGAGGTGATGTATATATTTCCAATTTAATCTCATAATAATTTTTTTAAATACTTTTAAGTCATCAAAATCAAAGTCCGACATTTAATTGTACTCTTACTGTGTAAGAAATTAAACTTTAAATAAAAATCAATAACTTTACATAGTGTCATTATTTATATAAGGTAATCCAATGGAATGGTGGCTCTGTGGCACAAGTAGTTAGATGCTAAATGCTGGAGTCACAATATTGAGTCTCGTCATTCCTTGTGGGTTTCATGGTGGACGAAAAGGAGCTTGGCCAGGTTTTTCTCAGAGTTTCTCCCATTCTCCCCTGCCACAAATTTCAACCATGCTGGACTAGTGGTTATGTTCCTTGCCTCTGGTCCCAAAGTTGTGGGTTCAAACCGGCTGGGATCAATGGACATTTTGTCACATTCAGTACCGTAAACCAGTTAAGGCGTTTAAAGAGACTTGTGTAAGCGGCCGTCAGTCTTTAACTCGCTTTAGAGCGGGCATGAACAAACCGCGTTTATATTCAGCGCCTAAATATTGTGTTGGCTTAGTATGTCTTGGAGATCACAGATGCCATGTAAATGTACATTTTCTATTCCTGTTTAACACGTTTAACCTTGTTGAATCCCCTTTTATTTTTTAAACAAACAACACATGGAATTCGTTCACCCAAACTTGTCTCCAGTCTCCAATGCAGTCATATTTGTTTCTCCTTATCGCGCTGTTCTTTGTGCGTGAGTGAAGCCATGGCGAAAGAAAAAATGTCTCACTGAAGAAGAATTAGCGAATATTTTGTATAATGATGATTCAGGTGATGAACTGATTCGTGAATAAGAAGATTCACAAAGTGAAAGTGAAGATGAACTTCCACATCCTGAAATTTATACGCCGATACTATGTGATGTCAATCACCCAAGTTATTTCACCATCAAATTCTACTAGGATATCTCCTTTAGGTATGTACAAAATTTGAATTTTCTAGGACTAATAGTTTGTGAATAATGGTCCATTTTCTGAAGTGCCACGAAAAGGGTAGCTGGGGTATTTAAATGGCTGGCCTGTGGGTTTAAATGCCCTGCTCAGTGCCTGGTACTGAATGTGTTAAGATGGAAAAATCCAAGGAGCAAGTCCTCCAGGAAGGACTTTAAGCAATGGGTCCTGAGTTTCAAGATTTTCAGCATTGTAAAAGAACCTTAAGCCTGAATAAAGAGGCCTCTACGCAAAATTTACCAACCTTCATCATCCTTGTAATACCTAATTAACTTGAAAACCTCTTAACATTATATCCCATAATTAATTTATGAAATCCTATGGAGTTATTTATTTACTAATTCCGAGATAAGTTCCAGTTGTTTTGTAAACAAACTTTCATAAAGGATTATTCCACTAACTCTGTCTATTGGGTGAACCATGATATTACTTTTAACTGCCATATGACTGAATTGTGTACGGAACTTTCAATAATAGAAACATTGTTCTTAGGCAACACCATAATTTACAGGAAATAAGACAATACAAGGTAAGATGGTACCAATAATTAGGAACTTCCTCCATTTCTTATTTATGGCAAAAAATTATATATGGGCTTCATGAATTAATGAGTAATTTTTTACATCTTACCTCATAGTTTATGTTTTCTTAAACACGAGAACTGCAGTTTTCAAGAATACCATCTCTCTCATTTTCAACCAACATTATGACTCATGGTCCACCATTGTGGTCTCAAGGTAGCGTGCTGCCTTGTCACGTAGTGGGCCCGGGTTTGATTTCCAGGCGGGACAGGATCCTGGGTGGGGTTTTTTTCCTCGCCTATAAGACAAATGTCAGGAAGCTTAGGGCCCAATGGTCTCCGAAAATCATCTGGCCATCATCATTATTTTTATCATCATCATCACTCTTCACCAGTGTGGAAAGCAATGGGAAGCTACCACACCTAAAATTCCCTAGTAAAGTTGCAAAGCATAGCATGAAAATGCTATGATTGCAGTGAAAGACCTGCCTTTGGGCAGAATTACTATGGATGGATTATGACTCATGACATTATGAAAATGAGAGAGATGGTTCTCTTGAAAACTGCAGTTCCCATGTTTAAGAAAACAAACTATGAGGTAAGATGTAAAAAAAATGACTCATTAATTCACAAATTAAGAACTTCATAATGTTATTTCCCATATTTAACTGTGAATATATGGGCTTATCTATTCAGATGATTATGCTTTTTCTATGATCTCGATAGATATCCTTTATTTACTGGTACAATTTCATTATGAGAAGAATTTAGCTCCATGCTGACTCACCTGTAAAATCTGCTTTTATTTTTACATATCCTCAGTGGCTAATGAAGGATATTTTTCACTAAACTGTTTGAAAATCAAAATAATTTGTTTCTCTCCAATTTTTAAATGCTATCCTTACTGATGGTTTAAAAATTGTTCTACAAAAATGGCCATTTTGGAACAGCTAAAATTGCAATTATATATTTTAAGATTCTCCCATATACTTATACAGACATGTGCTAGATAATATACGGTAAAACCTGTCTTAGCCAGAACCTTTATAAGAAGAAAACCTGTAGAGATGGAAAAAAATCTCCAGAACGGTATGATTTTATATGTAAAATCATCCTGTATAAGCTGGAAACCTTCATAACACGGAAACGGAATGGTTTTTAAAGTACCAATAGTTAATTTTTACCTCAGTAAGACGGAAAATCGGGTGATGTGAAACGATTAGGAAAAATTTCTGAAAATCAAGCAATAAACAGTGCTGTATATGAGTGGTATGTTGGTATCCGTGTGAAGGGAATGCCCATTTCAGGCCAGATCATTCAGGAACAGGCATTAGAAGTTGCAAAATCTTTAGGAAATGGAAGTTTTAAAGCATCTAGTGGTTGGCTAGAAAGCTTTAAAACATGTCATAACATATTTTTCAGAAACCAATGTCATCGATGTGCAGACAGTGTCAGTATGGAAGAACAAAGTACAGGCTTTGGTTGAGGGATATGAACCTAGGAACATTTGCAAGGGGATGAGATAGGTATTTCCTTCAGAGTTTTGCCTAATTATATCTTAGCTGTGCGTGGTGACAAATGCATTGGAGGGAAAATGTCCAAGAAACATTTAACACTTTGTTTGTGCTAATATGGAAGGCAAATTTGAAAAATCAGATGTAATTGGAAAGTCAGCATGTCCAAGGGTAATTAGAAATTTGAACCTACAGCTCTCTACCAGTGACTTGGAGAAATAACAAGAAGGCCTGGATGACTGGCTTTATCATGGAAGAATGGCTAAAGAGTTTAAATATGAAAATCGGAATGTTATTCTGTTTTTAGACAATACTACATGCCATCTAAAACTTGAATTGACCAATGTAAAGTTGCTATTTTCCCCTCCTAACACAACATCCATCACCCAACCTATGGACCAAGGTGTCATTTATACCCTTAAATCACATTACAGGAAATTTGTGTTACAGTTGTTAGTCGCCAAGATGGGTACCTGTTCAAATGTGTCAGAAATCATCAAGCAGATTAACATTTTTGATGCAGTAAAGTGGATTCAACAAGCTATGGAGGAAGTTCTCCCAGAGACTTTGAAAAAGTGTTTTTTAAAAGCAGGATTTCCTTGTCAAGAAACATTAACTGAACATGATGAGGTGAAGGAAAATTTAAGTCATTGCCGACCTAATTAAAGACTGGAACCTGCAATTGAGATTGAAGATGTTATCAATTTCGACTGATTTGGCACCAACACAAAATATAGAACGAGCGATTGATTATTTAAATGAAACGAGAGGGGAGTCCTCGAAATGTAAAGGAACTCAAATTTCCAAAGAAGAAAAAGAAGAGGAAGAAGTCCCACGAGAGCTGAATAAGTTTAGCTACAAACAAGCATTGTTGAATGTGAATGATCTCCAAGAATTTGCTGCTTCGCGCGACGATCCTGCTTTGATGGACCTCCTGCAAGATGTAGAGAACCACATACTTGCCCGTGCTATGATTAAAACTAGGCAGCCTACCTTACTATAGCTATGGAGGAAGTGAAATTAACTAAAAATGTGAGTAATCTCTTTTTTACTTTTTATTCACTATATTTGTGGTGCAGATACTGTAGTACTTTAAATAATTTGCTTGTAATTTGGGAACCCTGTATAAAAAGGAAAACTGCCAAGATGGAAATATACTTAAGGACCATCATGTTCCTTCATAGACAGGTTTTACTGTATATAATTTTACTTCGTTTATTTCAAGTGTTAGAGAGCGAACTACATTTTCTTACACAGTTAAAGGTAAACCGTTATTTGACCAATGAAAATGCAGCCATGCAACTGTTTGTTTACATTATAACTGGAACTTAGCTTGGAATTAATATAGTAGGATAGACGAAGATATGTAAACATTTTTTCATGAGAACAACCTCAATAGTTTCATTATTTCAAAATTTGCTAATGCTAGGTAAGTATTTGAAAGAAACATGATTGGTTTTGTCATTAAAATATTTATTGCAATAAATTACATTTAAGATATAGAATTGTTAAGAATTATGTAGTGATTTATAAATTGCATTGTACCATGAGTCCATGACATACTGTACTCGTACATCTGCTGTCCTAATAATTTGTCTCAGATTCTAGCATTGAGAATCGTTTAACAATAATTAAATGAATCTGATTTTATACCTAACCTCTTATTTTTTTATCTTTTCCAGGACTAGTTTCAAGGAAAATTCTTCCTGATTTCAGATTCCAGTCAAAAATAAGGAGAAATGTCCTTGAAAACTAGTCCTGGAAAGGATACAAAATATGAGGAGAGGTGTAAAATCTGGTTCATTTAATGATTGTTAAATAAAACTTGATTAGTGTTACTTCCTAAAAATATCAACTTAGACTGTATTTGCGAGGTCTCAAGAATTCAAATTCTTATGCTGACCATCTTGAGTTACTTTTTTTTTATAGTTTTCTTCAGTCATCAATACAAATCCTGAATTGGAATTTCATTACCATGCTCCAATTTAACAGTAATCACTATCTCATAATTCAGTATGAGTTACATACATACATCAATATATCTACACCAATTAAGTTTCTTATAATGAAATAAAAATAAAAAATCTACTTTCCAAATTCTATCTACAAAGGTATAATATAGTTTTTGTGAGAATGGGAACATCTTACCTCAAATTATGCTGGTTCAGTTTGAACATGTTTCAATATAATCCTCTATATTGTCAACTTTCTCAGACTCAATCTGGGCAAGCTGACAATGATATAGGGGATTATATCGAAACATGTTCAAACTGAACCAATATTAATTTGAGGTAAGATGTTCTCATTCTCACAAAAACTTGATTAAAAGAACCTCAGAATGTTACTTGCTAAAATAAACCATTATAACAGCCCAATATTCTTTGTTAGGAGTTATTAGACCACGTTCATGTAGTTATGCTTTAATATTTTATTATATTAAAGTGACAGGTTTCAACAACATCACATATAAACAAGTAGTCTTCAATAGTTTAATATACAGGCTTGTGAACATCCCCATGAGCAGAGAACATTTTAATTCAGAGAAAAAACGCATATTAAAGAGAATGGTTTTGAAGAAAAGATGATTCATAAGAAAATAAATAGATTCAAAAAACAAAAATTTATAAATGAAAGTACCCTTTAGACAGATAAAGAAATTAGTAAATAATTGAAGAAATTTACATACCATCCTTTTGCATATAATAAGTTTTAAAATTTTTCAGAAAATGTAACATTAAATTAGCACCAAAAAATTATTATAGCCTGAATAGATTAATTAAAACCAATGATAATGCAAATATTGATGAAGGCAACAAATCAGGAATTTATCAAATTAATTGCAAAGACTGCATAAAAATATACACAGGAAAAACGAAAAGGAACTTGAATACAAGATTGAAAAAATGCCCTAGAAATGTTAAAAATGGAGAAATACAAAAATCTGCAATAGCTGCACATGCATGGTCAGAAAAAAATAAAATCAAAACAAAGGCCAAATTACTCAAACATTTAGATAAATCTAAGGAACTCACAATTTGGGAGAAAATTTACATACACAAAAATAGAAAGAAAATAATGAACTATGAAATTCCCAGAGAACAAAAAAAATTGATTTGGAAGTTCATCTGTCAGCCAACATGGTGAGCAGAAATCAACCTACAGGATCACAAACCGCTGTTTCGACAGTCAGGAAGAATTGATAATGATTCTTAAAGCATCGAAACCCGGGTCTTCAAGAAAGATACAAATATGAGGTGAGTCATGCATATCTAACTCCTAGTTACGCTTATTTTCTTATAGATGTCACGAATGGTATGTGGTCAATATACCAAACCAAATAAGACATCTAGTGGCAATTAAGGTATACTAGGATGAATGAAGGCCGCTTTCCAAATTAGTTTGTTCAAATAATTGTATGATACTTATTAATTCTATCCACCACTGTGGTAGCATGTTGCCTTGTCACACAGCAGGCCCGAATTCGAGTTTTGGTTAGGACAAGTTTCCTAGATGAGGTTTTTCCTCACCTGTAAGACAAATGTCAGGAAACTTTAAGCCCCAAACGGTCCCTGAACATCATATGACCATCACAATTATCATTCATTATCACCTTAGATTAAGATTAGGATTAAGGACTCTCCTGGTGCACCACTATCTTCATCATTACCCATCATATCGTCGGGGCAGTGTAACCTGCCTTCCAGGTGTGGGTTACAAATACAACAATGCCAGGATAAAATACCAGAAATGTCGAAAATGACAACCTAGGATATAAAAGAAGCCCTACTGGCTTTATAAAGTAGTGTATAAATTCCCAATAAAAGTCTTCTTAAAAAGGAAGCTACAATTTGTGAGATCGAGCAAAGGTTCATAGCATTTGGCACTTGAATTAACAATGTATAAGAGAAAAACTTGCATTTAGATAGGAGTGTTCAGGTAGCTCAGTTGGTAGAGAATTTGCATAGAAAGCCAAAGGTCCTGGGTTCAAATCCCAATCTGAGTATATTTTTCTCTTCAAATATAAAAATACTTACTGTTTCTGGTGGATATACTTACGAGTACCACGGGTTCCAATGTTTGCAAGTTCAAATCAGCTAGGGATTGATACATTTTTAATGTCATAAAATTTTGTATGACTTCCTTCTGAAGGGAAGTTATATTTTTAATGCACTAAAATTGTGCGTGGCTTCTTTTGGAAGAAAAGTAAAACTGTAGATCCCATGTCATGAGGTTTAAGGCATGAAAAATATCTATAAACCTGAAATAGGACACCACTGAACAAACTTTATCAGCCCTTTCATATCCAAATTTTGATTGTTAAAATGAGATCAAAAGAGCATCATTAATAAAACAGGCCTTATATGTGTAGATGAGAAATGCAGTTCAAAGCTCCAACTTTTTTTCATCAATACCACCAGGTTGCCAACAATATTTATGGCATTCTCCTGGCAGTGCTTTGAGATTGAAGCACCTAAAAATGGAGTTATGTTTTCCTGATCGTATAATAGGTGATAAGTGATAATAAAATAAAAATCCAAGGTACAATACACCTAGAAGACCCTTAGCCTACCATCCAGCTGCTGACCTCACATCCACATGTGTTAATCACAGAGTGGACGATAATATAGCCAGTACAGGGGTGACATGTAGTCCCCCAGTGGTTATAAGTTATCCTGAAATTGCTATTTATTATAACTAACCAAGGCCAAACTTTATAAACTGTGATGCGACTTTAATTCCTTCATAAACTCCTGTCAAAT